>JAMQGT020012123.1:0-183278 GCA_024447675.2 Pterophyllum scalare | reverse complement strand
GTTGATTTATTTCAATAATTCCATTCAAAAAGTGAAACTTGTATATTATATTCATTCATTACACACAGACTGATATATTTCAAATGTTTGTTTCTTTTCATTTTGATGATTATAACTGACAACTAATGAAAACCCCAAATTCAGTATCTCAGAAAATTAGAATATTACTTAACACCAATACAAAAAGAGGATTTTTAGAAATGTTGGCCAACTGAAAAGTATGAACATGAAAAGTATGAGCATGTACAGCACTCGGTACTTAGTTGGGGCTCCTTTTGCCTGGATTACTGCAGCAATGCGGCGTGGCATGGAGTCCATCAGTCTGTGGCACTGCTCAGGTGTTATGAGAGCCCAGGTTGCTCTGATAGTGGCCTTCAGCTCTTCTGAATTGTTGGGTCTGGTGTATCACATCTTCCTCTTCACAATAGCCCATAGACTTTCTATGGGGTTGAAGGTCAGGCGAGTTTGCTGGCCAATTAAGAGCAGGGATACCATGGTCCTTAAAGCAGGTACTGGTAGCTTTGGCACTGTGTGCAGGTGCCAAGTCCTGTTGGAAAATGAAATCTGCATCTCCATAAAGTTGATCAGCAGCAGGAAGCATGAAGTGCTCTAAAACCTCCTGGTAGACGGCTGCGTTGATCTTGGACCTCAGAAAACACAGTGGACCAACACCAGCAGACGACATGGCACCCCAAACCATCACTGACTGTGGAAACTTTACTCTGGACCTCAAGCAACGTGGATTCTGTGCCTCTCCTCTCTTCCTCCAGACTCTGGGACCTTGATTTCCAAAGGAAATGCAAAATTGACTTTGATCAGAGAACATAACTTTGGAGCACTCAGCAGCAGTCCAGTCCTTTTTGTCTTTAGTCCTGGTGAGACACTTCTGACGCTGTCTCTTGTTCAAGAGTGGCTTGACACGAGGTCTGTGACAGCTGAAACCCATGTCTGCATACGTCTGTGAGTGGTGGTTCCTGAAGCACTGACTCCAGCTGCAGTCCACTCTTTGTGAATCTCCCCCACATTTTTGAATGGCTTTTGTTTCACAATCCTCTCCAGGGTGCAGTTATCCCTACTGCTTGTACACTTTTTTCTACCACATCTTTTCCTTCCCTTCGCCTCTCTATTAATGTGCTTGGACACAGAGCTCTGTGAACAGCCAGCTTCTTTAGCAATGACCTTTTGTGTCTTGCCCTCCTTGTGCAAGGTGTCAGTGGTTGTCTTTTGGACAACTGTCAAGTCAGCAGTCTTCCCCATGATTGTGTAGCCTACAGAACTAGACTGAGAGACCATTTAAAGGCCTTTGCAGGTGTTTTGAGTTAATTAGCTCATTAGAGTGTGTCTTCAATATTGAACCTTTTCACAATATTCTAATTTTCTGAGATCCTGAAATTGGGGTTTTCATTAGCTGTCAGTTATAATCATCAAAATTAAAAGAAAAAAACATTTGAAATATATCAGTCTGTGTGTAATGAATAAATATAATATACAAGTTTCACTTTTTGAATGGAATTACTGAAATAAATCAACTTTTTCATGATATTCTAATTTTATGGTCAGCACCTGTACATACACACAAAAGAACAATTTACAGAAACCTAAACCAAACAAAATCCCATGCCTGTATCTTAAAATGTAATGATTTAGTACTTTAAGTGACTTGCTTTTGCCTTTTTTGTCCCCATAAGGAAGACACATCCCCATTTCTTGATGAAGAACACAAATTAGGTCCCCACAACACAAGTAATGCTTGAACCACACAGACACAGACACAGACCCACACACACACATATGTTGGCACAGTGCAAGAGGATGAGTGAGGTGACTTACTCTCAAACCTCAGCTATAATTCTGAAATTCTAATTTAAACTATTTAAGCAACAATATTGGAATGCAGTCTTATGAAGAGGAAGAGTGAGTATAAGCTTGAAAACACTTTCAGAGGAGATCTGGTTCAAAGTCTCCCATATCTTAATTACCCCCCAAGACCCCCACACCCACATAGAGTTTGGATGCTTCAAAAACATCCAACACTATTATCAGTCAGTAATAGAAAAATGAAGCGGCTTTTCCCTCGCTTATTAGCAACCACTGCTATGCACGCTCAACGCTGTCTTATCGAGATTCAACACACATTAAAACTTTCACCCTATGTCTCAGAGAGCGAGCGCAATTACAAAGAAGATGGCAAAAAAAAATAATAATAACACTACAGTGATAATGCTAAAGGGAAGGCATGCACAGTTATTAGGAAAACACACACACATAAAACTGAATGTATTAAGTATTTAAAATGCCCATTTTGCAAGAAAGGAAATTGATATTCAAATGTTCACTGTTCAAGTGTGGTAAACGCATGCAGTAATGTTAAATATTAGCATCTATAGTACACATGCATTTACATCATAAGGCAACAAAGCAGCAAAGGTCTCTTTGTCCAAGTGAGCTGTGAGCTTGAAAACTTTTGTGAAATTGGATAGCATTAAACAATAAGCAGACGCTTGAAACTGGAAATGCACTAACATCTCTAAATGACGGGTGTTGCTGATAACTGACAATTATCTGTTTGTTATGACTGATCTTAATTGCAACAATTTGCAATTCGCATTCAGCACACCATATGGTTCTAAAGTGTAAAGCGTGCCGGTGCAGTGAAGAAAAGGGCCATTTATACAGGTTTATTATGTTCTGACTGTTCAATAACAGAGTCTCTTACTGACATATTGCACATATGGTTAATGAGCATTACCATCACTCTGAAACAGTGACCCAGCCTAATGCAAACTGCAGCAACACAAACACACAAACACACACACACACACGACAAAAGGAAAAATGCAGAGGAAAAAAAACTGTCACTAGGATTCTGAGTTTAAGTAAAGTCCTTAGTCTACTACATACTCCACATTACACATTGAGTACTATTCCATTATTGGAACAAAATACATTGTTGTGATTTACTGGCCAGTGATACATGAAACGCAAACAGTGAAAGGGATTCAAATGTCAGTGGAAGATAGGGAAATGAGCACATATGAAATTGTGATAACATCTAAGTGGTGAGAGCAGATGAACTGTGATGTGAAGCGTTAGAATTCAAAGACCATTTAATGGGTCTTTTGCTTTCGTAAAAGATGAAAGTAGCTGAAATCTAAATAATCTGTAATCACTGAAACTGTGACCCTACCTAATGGGGGGGGGCACTGTCCTATAAACTTTTGAAAATACAGTACATGCATTTAAATCAGAGTATAACAGTACAGCACACAAAAGGTGCGTGCATGTGTGTGTGTGTGTGTATGTGTGTGTGTGCGCGTGCATGCAATAGAGCACCATTCAAAAGGTTCTCTGCAAAATTATGTAGATGTGCCTAATAAGAAGGTGCATTAGAAACCTGGTCAGCCTCAAGAGTTTCAGGAGAATATTTTTATCTCTCACCTGACTAGATAGCTTTTCAGGCTGCCACCATATGTGATAACAAGGAGCTCGGCTGACCACTGAGCACTAGCTGTGTACTCCAGGAAAATCAGGCCTGCCACTGCACAACTGAAATCCCGGGAAAACTCGCCACCTGGATTAAGAAAGCAAGATACCAAGAAGAATCATTAGCATGGTGATGAAAACTGTAGAGGAGAAGAAAAAAAAAGTCAAAAGACATGAAAATATGTCAAATACTTATAATTGTTATTATTGGTTTGTGCCCTTACTAATTTTATTTCCCAAACAAGGACAAATCAATCACACGAGAAGCATTTGTTAAAGAAAATAAGAACAGACAAAAGATCAAGAAATTAAGTAATGAAACAGGGAATGAAAAATAACAGAAGCAGAAGAGCGACAGAAGCTAAGAGTGCTGGGGAAAAAGGGAAGAAACTGTCTTTTTGTTCCCATAAAAATGCACACTCTTTCTGTCAAATTGACTTTTCTTTATCATCTCCT
Organism: Pterophyllum scalare; assembly: GCA_024447675.2. Lineage (NCBI taxonomy): Eukaryota > Metazoa > Chordata > Actinopteri > Cichliformes > Cichlidae > Pterophyllum > Pterophyllum scalare. The sequence continues at coordinate 179,339 of JAMQGT020012123.1, read as the reverse complement.
CCAGAAATAGCAGCAAGTCACCACTGTGTGAACTTAACAGTGACAAACAAGGGGAACAGTACAGCAGAGCGGGGGGTACTGATGCAAGTTTGCAAGCGCAAAGCAGAGATGCACTAAAGGAATGAGGATCACAGACTTTGAAAGATGAGTGTGTGGCTGGGGAGAAGGACGAGTGTCTCTGACAGGGCGGATGGAGAAATTGAAAGGAATGATGGACAGAAACAGAAGGATGACAATATGTAGCACACAGAGGGCATTAAAGTGAGGGAGGAATGGCACGTAGATTTGAAAGCACAGGGAGAGATGCTGAAAGACAGACATGAAAGGATGAGAGAAATGTGAGAGGAGAGAAATAAAGAAGGTACTGGGAGAGACAGAGAGACGCAAGCATGAAAAATTAAAGAGAGACGGTGATAAAAATGAGGGGAGAAAAAAAAGGAATGGGACACAATGGAGAAGAAGAAACAGACAATGAATTAGAAAGCAGACGTGACAGACAAAGAGAGCACAGAGTGTGTCTGATGAGGAGCCATTTTTTTTCAGAAGTGACAGCTCAAAATGCCCAGTAAATGTGTGCTGCACGAAACAGCCCAACCTCTCTCTGGAGGTAAGATTATGGGCCTGAATCCTCCTGAAGCCAAACACCCAGAAATGCCATCAAATCTCCTGTAGCGTTCTATCATTTTGTCACAAGAAGAAACTAAAATTCTCCAAACTCAAAACTGATGCATCCATTCATATATCACACCACAAGTGCATTCACTGAATATAAGATATAACGTCTTGTAACTGAACTCCCCTGTGAAAACACAGGGAACTATGGAGATTAGAGGTGGAAATCACAGAATAACTCTCAATATGATACTTTTGGGATTGTGCTGGTGGATCATGAGCTCAGTGAGCAATATTATTCAGATGGGGATACGGCGCTCAAACAACTTTCAAGAAGGTGCTGGTTTTCCTTTTGCAATGCCTTATTACTTGTTATTTGACTACACACAAACATAGTCTGGAAAAGGGAAATGATCATTTTGCGTTACCGGCGGAATGACGAAGAGTTCGCTGCCCATGAGGTCGAAAAGGCGCACGGTGCCGGTGCTGTCGGCATAGGCCAGCAAGGTGCAGTCGTAGCTCCATGCCACCCTTCGCCACTGTGGATTTGGGTCCTTCGGCACTACAGCAGGTTATAAAACAGAGCACAAAAAAAATGAAGAATGACAAGACATTCAAAGAAGCAAGGATTACAAATTAAGTCAGATGAAAAAAAAACTCTGAATAATCCCGTGTGATCCGACGTGTGCTGATGAATATGGATGAGAGGAGTAGGATAAGGCTAATGGGATACATCAACACGAGTGTAAGGTCCAATCTTAATCATCTAAGAAGGTTAGGCAAATGTAATGCATCGATAATTGTCTATGAACGACATGTGCTAACACTTTCACACGTGCACACTTATTGTGAGATGGGGAGAAAGGTAGAGGCTGAGAAAAAGGTGGGGAGGAGAACGGCGATCATAAATCGAGTTTTTATTGAAGTATAGACTACATTTTAGCAATCTGCTGGCTCAGCTGTGCAGTGAGTGTAACCATATCGCTGTGATGAAGCACATGCGTGCCTGCTGGCATTTTCTCAAGGCTTCTCTGTCATCCTTCCCTCTGATAGAATAGCCTGGGCAGTCTGACAGGCCTCTGATCCTGAGCTGGGTTTGAATACCTGATTATCACATTAAACAGTATGGGGGAGATGGGCAAAGACTTGGACAAACATGAGCACACACTCGGCAGAATAATCATTCAAGCATTGAACTAGATGCAACTTTTAGCACTGGCTTAGATTTTTTGCAGTTGGAGAACAGTGTGAAACATAATATGATACTACGGGTGCTGTGTCTAAGCAATAAATTTCTAAAAAGGAAGTTATGTTTTTGTTGATATCACATAACAGCGCTATTGGCATTTTCCTGTACTGAATTTCTTGGCTGCGGAGTGCTGCTGCAACCCCTGGTGGGCAATACTGCAAACTAATGGAGGCGTTGGATATTGTATGACTAGAATTTTAAATGAAGAACAAAGGGAAGAAGTGGGAGGCAAGACAGACAAAGAGAAAGCGAGGGAAAATGAGAGAAAGGGGGGCACTAAGAGAGAGAGAGAGGAGGGGGGCAATGAATCTTACACACTGAGAGACACAATAGCTCCCCAGATTTGAAGGCCTAAGTATCAGAGCGTTCCTTAGGAAGGAATGTGCAATTTAACACACCTTTGAGACTCTCTGCTTAGGAGCAGACAAGAACATGTAGCCATTATGAAAACCATAAGTACCAAGTGTCTCTTCTTCTCTCTTCTGTTCTCCTCTTCTTTCATTTTTTTTTTTTTGCTTCATATTTCAATCTTTTTTCCATTTTGCTTTCACACTGCCTCCCTTGCCATCTCCTCTCCCATTATGAATTGTATACAGTATGTTGTTCTGCAGCTGAGAGGGCTCCATTTCCACATAGATGGCTTTTTTGGGGAGCTGGAAAATTGGATGCTACTGTCTTTTTTTTCTCCCCCTTTTCTCCTCGTGATGGCAGATGCTGAAGTTGAGGAGAATTACACCCAATGGCCCAACAGAAGCCTTCCATCTAAGGCCTTGCAGATGCATTTATCTGAACTCAGCAGTTATGAATTATGTACAGAGGTGAGAGACGACTCCACTGTAACAGAACCAGACAAGGAAGAGGAAGAGAGGGTGGAGACTGCAGTGCCAGAGAGTGATACACAGGTGTGGATTCACTGAACGTGAACACATAAATGCCTGCACAAGAAAAAGAAAAGGAAAAAAAAAAGACATGACACACACACACTTATCCATTAAAAGCAAATGCCATTAAAGGCAGGATCACAGTGAAATCCATTAGGACAAATCTCTGCGAAATGAAATGAAGTGAAAGAAAAATGAAAAAATAGAACGATGAAATGGAATAAAAAGAGTAGGGAGGCTGGGGTTTACACAGGCCCAGGGGCTACTGTTATCCACACTTTGAACCATTAGAACAACAGCCCACAATGACAACTAGCCAGAGCAGAACCAAATATAGAAGCAATACAGACTTAGAAGGGATGGCAGAGATGACAAATAGAAAAGTAAAACAAATGTATTGATGAAGTTTAATTCTGTGATTTTTTTTCCTGGCACCTACTTTGGGCTTCTTCTTTTTTTGACTGTGTTTAAAAGAAAAACATGCAGAAAACTGGAATTCAAAAAGGGCACATGATGATGGTGATTTGTGTTCTGGGTTTTTAGTAAAGCTATAGGTACATCCACTCACTGTTCAACTGCTTGTTAACAAAAATATCTAAATCAACCAACATGGCAGCAATTCAATGCATTTAAGCACTTAAACATGGTCAGGACAACCTGTTGAAGTTCAAACCAAACATCAGGTGGTTTGGTTTGAACTTCATGGTTGTTGGTGTCAGACGTGCTGGTCTTTTTCAGAAACTGCTGGGATTTTTCCAGCAAGCTGTATCTAACAAAGTGAAAGGTGAATAAATACATGTGATAACTACCTTCCCTATTTATAATGTTTATAAATATTTCCAACATAACAGATGACAAAGGGATTCCCATTGGCAATACTTATTGTATCTGAATTCATGCCAGGAACGTGAATCTATTGTTCAAAGACTGCAGACATTCTTAGAAGCCATCGTATCCATCCCATTATATTGCCTTATATTCTAACAGAACTGCCTGGATTCACCCCCAACTGACAGTTCCTGTCAAAAAAGAGAACTTGGTTTAGTACGAGGGTCAATGAATGGCTTGAGCTCAATTCTACTGCAATTACAACAGGCATTGAAGGGTTTGTGATCACCATGAGCATTGGAAGGTTCCCAGGAGAGTAGGACAGCACTGTAGCAAATGTAAACTAAATCCATCTTTTATGTCTGAAATTGAACTGCAAGCAGATGGGCTACAGCAGGGGGAAAAAAAAAAAAGAAAACACACCGGGTGCCACTCCCTTCACCTAAGGACAGGAAACTGAGGCTGAATGCAACAAAAAATTAAGACAGTCCTGGAGGCAAAAGAGGGTCCAACCCAGTAGCAGACAGTGTACCTAATGAAATGGTCGGTGAGTGGACATACAGGTCTTATATAATTTTATTTGCCAAGTCCAACTTCACAATTTTAAAATGCACTCTCTCTTCACAGGTTTTATGAAGTCCTTTTTCTGCTCTGCAGGCTCAGTTGACTTGTGGTGATACATAAACTTGGTTGTGCAGCAGGTTGTGGTTGGAGTATCGTTAAAGCTCTCACATCTCCCAGAAATCAAAACAAGGACTACAGTCCTGTCCAGGACAGGAGAAGTAGATCTGGAGCCCAGGGTAGGGCTGGCTGATTGGCAGTGACTTTCAAAGTAAAATAAATCTTAAAATGTAGCATTATTCAGTAGCTTAGCAGGTCTAAATGATCACAATTATGCAGGAATCAGTGTTGATTAAAGTAATTATAAACCAACTGCTCCATGGTGCTGGGAGTCAGATGATGATTATCTCTGGGTTTGTTGCATAAAATTTTAATCACTGTAGCCTTAAGTAAACAACCAAAAATTAAAAAATAAAAAATACACGCAAAATGTAAATACAAAACATTTAAATCTACCTAACTGTATTTTAAGTCAATTCTACACATTTTAAACTTCTGGCTCAAAGAAAGTCAGGACTTAGCCATCCATGTTCAGATACAGCAATAAAACCAACACAGCACGCTCTTTCATTGTCTAATTAAGACTAATTATTTTTATCTGTCACTACAAGGCTGCGTTTAATGAGTGATCATGTAGACACCAAGGTGATTATCCCTGTTGCTGTTCACAGTCTCTCTCTCTCTCTCTCACACACACACACACACACACACACACCAGTCTTATACAGATGCTGATATTTCCCTTTGAAATGACCTCAGAGCAAATGTGTACAAACAAAGGCATGTACGCACAAAGACCCTCAGACGTACAATGTTGTGCATAACATAATGTTTAATTTCCATACGCTGAATTTAGAACTGCACCTTAAGAGTCAAACTCAATTGCAGAGTGAACGTTTGATAGCTGCAGCTACTGAGATGAAAAGATGAGAAACATAGCACCTCTGATTCATTTGTTTCCCCACACGTTCACAACAGACTCATTACGGCAGTTTACTCTGCAGGGATCTACAGGCGTGTATGAAATGCCACAGTTCAGTGTCATCACTGACACAGAGCTTTATGGATCTATTAAATTTGACGCACCACACTGAAAGATTGCAAAACTAGTCTCCAAACTAAGGACTAGTGTCATGTGGCATGTAAATCAAATTTTACACTCACAGTGTAAAAGTTAAGGTATATGAGGATTTAATGCAAGGCATACTTTAATGCTCTTAACATCAATTTGATTTTGCGAGGGGCAGCACGGTGGCGGGGGTGGTTAGCACTGTTGACTCACAGCTAGGAGGTCTGGGTTCGAATCCAGCTCGGATACTGTGTGGAGTTTGCATGTTCTCCTTGTGTTTGAATGGGTTTTCTCCGGGTACTCAGGTTTCCTCCCACAGTCCAAAGACATGCAGTTACTGGGGTTAGGTTAATTGGCGATTCAAAATTGTCCATAGGTGTGAATGTGAGTGTGAATAGTTGTCTGTCTCTCTGTGTTAGCCCTGTCACAGGGCTAACACAGAGAGACCTGTACAGAGTGCCCGCCTCTCGCCCTATGACTGCTGGAATAGGTGATAAAACTAAAGCAGATATTTACCAAACTCTTTCCTTTATTAAGAAAACCCCAAACCAAATCAAGAACCCTCTTGAGGAGGCAGGAGTATCATTGCCAAAGTCTAAAAACAAGACACACCTTCATGAATGGGAAATACAAAGGGTTTACAACAAAGTGCAAACCACTGGTTACACTTAAGAACAAAGTCTGCAAAGTACTGGAAAAAAATATTTGGAACCAAGATGAAGTTGTACCAGAATGATGGGAAGAGAAAAATATGGAGAAGGAAAGAAACAGCCTGTATGGGTCCCAGTGGAACTGGGCCACTGGTATTTATTGACAATGTGGCTGTTGATAGAAGTAGCAGGTTGAACTCTGAAGTGTACAGGGCTATGCTCTCTGCTCCGATTCAGCCAAATGTTGCAAAACTGAATGGACAGCACTTCACAGTGCACACAGATAATGACCTAAATTAGAGCCCAACCGATATCACAGCGGGCCGATATTGTCGGTCATATTATCAGTTGCTATTTGCCAATATAGCAGTATTGGCATTTATATTATCTAATGAGTGAAATTTAAATAAAAAAGTAAAGACGAGATGGGAGAAACACCAGAGCCTTAAAAATATTTAAGTGGCCAATTCAATCACTTGATCACATCCTAATAGAGCATTAAATACAAAATCCAAAACTGAATGAAGAAAGACTCACAAACAAGCAGTACCCGAAGGCTGCAATCTGTGATATCTATGGGTTCTTGACTTAATGCAGGCAGTGAAATTGTATCTTTTCTAGTCACACAAGCAGTCATAGCTGTTCAATGTATGGTATACACACACACACACACACACACACACACACACAAATTCTCTTAAATAAACTTAAAATAACTGACATACCACATAAAGGATTACAAGGGCACACACACTGTAATATACAACAATAACCACCACATTTATAAAGCAAAAGGGGGGCTTAGTGAAGTGAGTTATGGTGATTGCCGTCATTTACCATGAACCACAGAATGTGACTGATAATGCACGAGGATGAGGTCTTACCCTGGCACTTCCCAATGACTGAGCCAAAGTCATCTCTCACAGACCTGAGGAAGAAACATGGACACAGAACAAAGTATGATGTGGCATTACACAGTTAGACACTGATACACTTCCTCCTCATACAAACTGGTATAAGTTGGGTTATAACAGCCACTGATGGCCTGCCATCGAAAGCAGCTCAATAGATCAAGCAGACAAGTGGGGGTAGGCAGTGTTTCGACAGACTCTTAAAGGAGCTCAGGGGATAAGGCCTTGAGCTGACTTAACACCCACTCACACAACTCAATTAATGCCAAGAAGCAAAGCTATAAAACACTGTGATTAAACAACAATAGTGTGAACAAAGGAGAAAAGAGTAGCCCAACAGGGAGGAGTCAGAAGTGGAGACACCTGATTGTTCTTGATTACAAGAGGTCAACTAGAACTCAAATTTGAGCTGACTGAGAAACAAACATTCAGCTTTTTCATATTGTTCCATGTATGAAAATGCAATGCAATTACATAAAGGGACGTGGAGCAAAAGCTTTACAATGAATGTCAGTATTCTGTTAACCTCCAAAGAGAAAGACATACTAATATATCCAGTTCACAGCTATAGATTTTCATTTATAATGTAGCTCATTTTAAAGCACTACATTAGTGGAGAACAATGCTGACCTAGTACAGTTTTTTCTGTGCACCAGGAAATTGAATGTGTGTCAGGAAATAATTACAGCCACTAAAAAAGAACACAGATAACGGCGCATAAGTATGTTTTGATCGTTTTCTTTATACACCCACAAATGAGCACGGGTATTTTCAGACTGTTCAGACTGTTTTGTTTTTTTTCCCCAAAAATGAGTGCTACAAAACTATGCCAAACAGATTCAAAATTGTTCCTGTGATTTATTATACTGGTACTGACTGCACTGAGGCTCGAAACACAGTTTTCATTTTTTTAAGCGCAAGCTGACATTGGACTTCTTTCTTAAAGAGGGATGTGATAAATCACCCCATTAATTAAAACTATCAGTCTCACACGCACACTCTCTCTCTCACACACACACACACACAGTGCTTCAAATAGAGAGACAGAGTTCAGTAATTACCTAATTTCCACACACTGATCTTGAACCACTGCCAACAGTTTGCCATTGCTGTGGAGTAAAACAAGAGAATGGGTCAGGAATGACTGGAAAAAGAAATCAAAGAGAGCAAAAGAGGAGAGGAGCAAAGAAAAAAAAGTAGTAAACAGATGTCATTGTCTTTAATACAAATCAAAATGAGATGGAGACCCTCAAGAGTGAAAAGATTGTGTGCGTGATTGTGCGTAGTAGAGCAACTGGGGAGAGAAATGATAAATATGGGAATAAAAGTCCAAGTTGGACTGCTAAAAGAGCGGAGGGAACAGTAATAATCAGGAGCGTTAAATGAGCAAGAAGAGTTTCAGAGGAAATGAAATGAGAGAAAAATATATAAGGGCAGACAACAATCAAGCTCAACAAACTAATGGACATCTGCAGCATTGTTTGACCGTGCTTCTCACTGTCTTAGATGATGGAATCGATAGTCAATTAAAAACTGCCTTTCTACTTGGGTTGTCTGTTGTAATGGGTACAATTAAATGATTGGCTGAGGGGAAACACTAAGGGAGAGAGAGAAAGGCTTAGTGTGTGTCAGCAACAAAGTAGCCCACATTTAAGCATTGATTATAGAGACAGAGTAGGTCTGTGAGTGAATGTGTGTTTTTGTTGCACCTTGCAAGCACCAGCTGCCAGCTGATCTGCTTGTTTGCCAGGCGGACAAGACCGAGAGGCAGCGATGAGCTGGAGGGACTGATAAACAAGATTTAAAAAAAAAAAAACAAGAAGAAAATAAATTAAAACAGGTTGTCTGCTAGTCAGGAGATAATTTGTAAAATACTATACTTTAAAGTACTAGTACTTAAACATTATATTTCACACAAATTATTTTATATAGGTTACATAAGTTTTATATAGTTTACTTGACGGAGCTAAATGACCCCTTTATTCTTCAACGTAGCCTGAACTCTCTAAATGCTTGCTTGTCATTTCTTTAAGCAGTCTTAATAGTTCTCCAGGCTTCATGAAGGACATTTGAAGCTCTACTTTGGATGTTGGCTGCCTTTTGTTCTGTTCTCTGTCAAGATGATCCTACACTGCTCCAATAATGCTGAGGTCTGGCCCTGGAGAGGCCAATCCATGACTGATAGTGTTCCATTATGTAATTTTTATAATCATAATAATATAATCAGAGTATATATCAGTCAGTTAAACCTCTGGGATATTGATTTGGTCAGTTCAGTAGCAGAGGCAGGTGGAAGCTGCTGACATTTTTTCCTCTCATCTTTTCTGACTGCTGGCCTCATGTAGTAGCAATATACAGGCAGTTCCTGGAGGATGAGGGAATTGATATCATTGACTGTTCAGGAGCTCAGTTATGCCCTGGTCCACATCTGGGAGAAGATCCCCAGGACACCATCCATCATTGGGAGAATGCCCTGACATGCATACAAGCACATGGGAGCCATACAAACTATAGAGTACCATTTTGAGTTGCTGCAATGGAATTTCAGCAAAACATTTTAATTTCCATCAATTGATGTGGCATCCTTTCATTCCTACCACATGAACCTGTCCATATCAGTATAGATATCTAGCATGATTTCTTCCCAACTGAGATCCCATGTGTTTTCAAAGTGTTTCATTAAATTTTTTGATGCACTGATTCCAATTTTCTGGGACAATTTTTTTTCTAAGTGTGACCTGTCAATGCCAATTTTTGCTGATTCTGATTTTCTTCCTAAGAACTATAACAAACAGCATATAAAAAAAAAATCTTCATTGCAAACTAATATTTTCACAACAAAAGAAATTACTAAACTTCACAATTTCCCCCAACCTGCAGTAACTTACATGATCTTCTGTCCATTAAACAACTGAAAATAAAGTGCAGGCTTTTGTTATTTGCCCTGTTGAAATCCATTTTAATATACTTGACATAACTTTGAGTATAGTTATTATTTTTAATTTTTAAAGTAACACGATATTTAGAATCCCCATATATCATTCCCTATAAGCCTATATGCTGTAAATGCAAACAATGGCAGTAAGAAACATTGTTTTAATAAATTGCTCTATATAGCATTATTATCATTTTTACCTTCAGATCAATCTATTGACCTTGAGGGAGAGGTCAGAGGTCAAATGTGACATATTTTAAATCTTTATACAGTATTTTCCATATGCTGACAATACACACCACACATAGGAATTCTAAGAATCATAGTTTCTAAGAGTTTTCGTCAATTTTTTGACCAACAAATCATTAAAAGTTGGTCTTGAAAACCCTGGTGGACGTGAGCTAAATTTTAATTAATGATTAACATGACTCCACTCTACACCCCTACAAAGTTTTATCAGAATTCATTCAAAACTTTTTGAGCTGTTGTGTTTACAGGCTGAATGAAACACGCTACCCAAAACATAACCTTCTAACTGAAAATGACTTTCTGTACGCCCACCTTTACCAGACGTATTTTACCTTACCAAACAAAAGCAGGTTTAAAAAGACCTTCAGAAAACCTGGAGAACTCTGGGAGAACTCCTGCTCAAGACCACTTTAATCAAAAGAAAGTAAAACAAAGTCTGGGCTGTGGGAAGCAAAATTTCAATTTACTTTTCAAATTATTTGGGCTTTTATTCATAAATTATAGATTTTTTTTCTGTTTGTACAGCCTAATTTTTGTATACAGATGTAACATTAGCCACAACACACATCTTGCCTACAATTGTCAGACACAAATATAAATGTGTGTAAATGTGTTTTAGGCTGAACAAAAATGCGCTGTCCCCTTTTAACAAATGCAAATAGAACAGCATGTGGACAACAGCCTGACTCTATTAAAAAACAATTGCTGATACTTTCTCATCCACAAAAAGAGAAGGGGAACTGGGACATAAACATGGCTAGAGGAGTTCTTAAATATTTAACAAGGTTATTGATGTTGCCAGCGAACCACCTGCTGAGAGGACAAGCAGGCCTTGGTGCTAGAGAATTACAGAATCTACTGCAGGAAAAATTGAGGCGTGTGTTAGCATGATACATCAGGAGAGTGTGAGAAGAATATTTTTAGACTGCTATAACAAAATATATATGTAAATATAAAGCTACTGAGCTTTTGGTTGCTCCATTATCACAAGGGGTCACCACAGCAGATGTTTTACTTGGCAAACTTTTATGCAGGATTCCCTTCCTGTAACCCCAAAGGGGATTTGTGTCTCTGGCTACACTGTATTACTACAAGTACTCACTTAGCTGCCTTCACATGCATATGAACTTGAGTGACATCCCATTCTTAATCCATAGGGTTTGATACAATGTCCACGTGAAGGCTACATAAAGTTTGGAAGTCTGCAGCAACTGACTGCAGAAAAATGGCAACCTCCCCGCACCTCAGCATCCGCTGACCCCGCTCTGTCATTTTACGTGGCACTACCACTTCGTGGCTGTGTTATTCCCAATCGCATCCACTTTGGTATAATACCACTAACAGTTGACTATGGAATATTTAGTAGTGAGGAAATTTCATGACTGCACAGGTGGCATCCTATTACTGTATCACGCTGAAATTCACTGAGCTCCTGAGAGCGACCCATACTTTCACAAATGTTTGTAGCAGCAGTCTGCATGCCTAGGTGCTTGGTTTGATACACCTGTGGCCATGGAAGCGATTGGAAAACCTTTTGGTTTTAGCAATATAGTGTATCTGTGTAAATAGACTATGTATAAGAAATGTCTCAATGAGTCTGTGAAGCAGTGTATTAAACAATATATGAGTCAACTGAGACCATGAATCACTTCTGTCTATTGGAGTAAGCTACATAAAAACCTGGCTGTCATCTGAGTTAGCAAAATACTTTATATATTCAAGATACAGAACTTAATGCAAATACCTATTGCCCTGGGAAAATATAATATTTAAGACAGTATAACACATATAGGTGGGCAGCATTTTTTTAACAGAGGGTCAAACTGACAAAGTTAGTATGCAAAGGTCCACACTTTAAAAAACTTAATTGAAACATGGAGTGCACTGTACCAAATTCTGATAAACTCAATTAATTTCAATAGACAATATTCAATAGACAATGAAAAGTTTTCTCACATGTGAGTAGAGCACCCCCTACATGTGTTAAAATTGAGTTAAACAGCAGTGCAGACTTACTCAAGTCATTCAACTAAAAATTCCATTAACATAATGCTCCCATAATGATGGGGGGAGGTGTTTAGCTTTCCTTTCAGGGCATCAGGGACTGTGGACCGCTTCTGGCCCTCGGACCACAGTTTGCCATCACACGTCTACGCTATACCCTGTACGTTATTCATGTTTTTAATTCTTTGTTTTATTATTTGCAGCTTCTGGTAGGATGTAGAAAACAGAAACTATTTAAAGGATTTTTAATAATTAGTACTGCTGCTATCCTATCACATTTAAAGTGATTCATGACGTCATTTAAAAAACACAGCATTCAACCATGCTCATTTTCATGCATTTAATACTAGAAGTATTTTACAAGACGGGGAAAAAAAATCTAAATCAAGTTCGATATTTCGATATACTCTAGCTCACACAAGAATTCCTAAGCCAGAAAAATACAATCACATTACTTCATTCAAATGGTACAAGATTATTACCAAACAGATAATGTGCATCTGAAATGTGAAAATCATACTAATATTAAGAACTAGGAGTCACAGCGTCATGTAGCAGATCTGTTTACACTGGTGAAAACACAGCAAGTCATGTGTTAGCAGACAGCAATCCTTTTAACATAACAATGACCAACCTACCTGTACCACAAATAGTGGAGGATCAAGCGGAATGGACCTGTAAGAAATTCATCACAGTTCGTAATTAATAAATAAGAGATCATATCACATTTTATTGGTTTATTTTTTTTGTTATGTTTTTTTTTTTTTTGAGCTCTTATCACAGATGACCAATCATGGTGTGAAATTGTAATAAATAATAAGCAACAGTTTGGTAAATGTGTGTTATCAACCTTAAAACTTACAGTTAGGTTATATGCTTAAAATTTAAGCTTATGAGTGCAGATTCAGCTTTATTTACAGAGTTTTCACATCCAAACTGCAGCAAGGAGTTTTCTTTAATATGAAGCCTCTTCTTTTATAAGGCAGCAAAAGTAATCGGACATCACCCAAACAGTAGAGAGAAATGTTTATGTGTTTTATTAAACAGTATTTTTTTTATATCATCATGTATTCTGTTATTCAACAATAACTACACATGCAGAAATATGATTATATGGAGTATCTTCAACAATTTAGGGATGCAGATTAACCTTAAGTTTTTTGTTTTTTTAATGTTGTGGGATGACACCTGAACATCCTGGGAAAATTGCTGTAAACATGGGAAGAAATGAGAATTCCACACAGAAATATTCCAGACAAGGTTAGTCCAACTACAGAGATTTATTCTAACAGGGTCACTGTTTCTGGAAGCATTTGCTGTAGAATTTGCACTCTATAACACACTCTGGCATCATGATATGATATGCTGGCATAATTTTGAATCAGGAAACCTGCATAATATTGTACTGTGCAAAAGTCTTAAGTCACCTACCCTCACCCTTCCAGATCATTGAATTCAGGTGCTCCAATCACTTTCATGGCCACAGGTGTATAAACTCAAGCACCCAGGCATGCAGACTGCTTCTACAAACATTAGTGAAAGAATAAGTCGCTCTCAGGAGCTCAGTGAATTCCAGCATGGTACCGTGACAGGGTGCCACCTGTGTAAAAAGTTGAGTCATGAAATTTCCTCACTACTAAATATTTCATCATCAACTGTTAGTGGTATTATAACAAAGCAGAAGTGATTGGGAATGACAGCAACTCAGTCACAAAGCGGTAAACCACGTAAAATGACAGAGCGGGGTCAGCAGATGCTGAGGCGCATGCTCCGCAGAGGTCACCAACTTTCTGCAGAGTCAATCGCTACAGACCTCCAAACTTCATGTGACCTTTAGATTAGCTCAAGAACAGTGCGTAGAGAGCTTCATGGAGTGGGTTTCCATGGCCAAGCAGCTGCATCCAAGCCTTATATCACCAAGCGCAATGCAAATGATTGGATGCAGTGGTGTAAAGCATGCTGCCACTGGACTCTAGAGCAGTGGAGACGTGTTCTGGATTATGGTGTGGGGTTGTTTTTCAGGAGTTGGGCTCGGCTCCTTAGTTCTACTGAAAGGAACTCTTAATCCTTCAGCATACCAAGACATTTTGGACAATTTCACGCTCCCAACTTTGTGGGAACAGTTTGGGGATGGCCCCTTCCTGTTTCCAACATGACTGTGCACCAGTGCACAAAGAAAGGTTGATAAAAACATGGATGAGCAAGTTTGGTGTGGAAGGATTTGACTGGCCTGCACAGAGTCCTGACCTCAACCCAACAGAACACCTTTGGGATGAATTAGAGCGGAGACTGCGAGCCAGACCTTCTCATCCAACGTCAGTGTCTGACCTCACAAATGGGCTTTGGGAAGAATTGTCAAAAATTCCCATGAACACACTCCAAAACCTTGTAGAAAGCCTTCCCAGAAGAGTTGAAGCTGTTAAAGCTGCAAAGGGTGGGCCAACATTATATTAAACCCCACAGATTAAGAATGGGATATCACTCAAGTTTGTGTGTGTGTGAAGGCAGACGAGCAAATACTTTTGGCAATATAGTGTATTTGCTTACAAGGAGCCATCTTTCACAAGTTCAACTAAAGAAATGGGAACAAATTATAATTTTGGGACTGGCTGCTAGTAACTAAGTGCCTAAAGATACAATTTAAATTTAGTTCTTTGCTAAGTTGTCTGTTGTGTAGACACAAAACTGGTTCATCCGTTGAGCAATGTGTCCTTTTTTATGCTCGAATGATTCATAGGTCAGTGTTAAATGACTTAACAAAAAACACATTCCTCTGAAAATGATCAGGTACAAGGACTGGACTGAAAATGAATGGAAAAGCAGACAATATCCAATTTTTTTTTTCCCTCAAGACCATTTTAAAAAATTATAGGAAAGCCCATTTGCAGCAGACTAACAGTAACTGAAAATCTTGTCCTTAAGAAATAGGAAAATATTCCTGCAAAGACCTGACACAGGACCTGAGAGATGCATCTGGCCCTTCAGTTGATCCATCTACTGTTCACTTAAAGCTCATCAGAAACAGTCTCAGTGGAAAGGTGGCTGTCAAGAAGCCATTCTTAAGTAAGCGAAACAGGGAGAAAAGGCTGAAGTATGCCAAACTACACAAGAACTGGACTAAAAATCAGTGGCAATGGGTCTGATGGAGTAATGAATCTAAATTTGAAATTTTTGGTTCAAAAAAATCATCTATATGTACAGAGAAGGTAAGGAGAAAGCTACAACAGTGAGTGTCTACAGCCATCTGTAAAACACTATAATGGTTTGGGGCTGCACTTCCAGCAGTGGTGTTGAGGATCTTGTCAAAAATTTATGGAATTACAAACAGTCAGATTTTGATCCACCATGCAACACCATCTACAAAGCATCTGATTGGCAACAGTGTCATTTTTCAGCATGACAATGATCTCAAACGCAGTGCCAATGCAGTAAAGTCACACCTGAATAGAAAAACACACAATGGAACACTATCAGTCATGGATCATGGACCTCAACATTTTTGAAGCAGTGTGGGATCATTGTGAGAAAGGACAGAACAAACAGCAGGCTGCATCTAAACAAGAGCTTTGGATGTCCTGCAAGAAGTCTGAAGAAATATTCCTGAAGACTACTTAAAGAGATTACAAGAAAGCTGTTTTTGTCTTATTTACTGTATGACCATATATGTTTCCATATTTTTCAAAACACCACTGAACCGATTTCCCATTTTCCTCGCAAAATATAAAGAAATGAAGGGTGGCTCGAGACTTTTGCACAGCACTGTGTGTATCCTGAATATATCTCAGTAAGAAGATATTTAACTGCAGGCCTCCTGACCACTATGAACTCCATACTGTATCCTGGTGTCATAAATGATGAAATATCATTCACTCTATTATCACACTTTGGCAAGAATAAGAATAAAAAAAAACAAAAAAAACAGAACTTACCTGTCACAGTTTTTGCAATTAGAGAGGTGTTAGGCTCCTTGTTGCCTCGCAGCTGTAAATGTAAAATAGCAACAGGTGAGCTTCGCATATAATCATTATTTTGACAATAAATTGGGATAACTTCTTAATGGACCCTTGTGGTAATGTGCTCGTTTGTCTGCCAGAGTAGTTTCTGATGTTAGACAATTATAAAAGCTGCAGGTGACTGAAACATATAAAGGATACTAGCGCTAAATGAACAGTTGCTTCTCTGCTGTGTGATGTGTCATGGGAAGATGAAACTTTGCTTATCGAGATAACCAACTGCAACTTATCCCGTGTTTGTGCTACGTGGCTCTGCATGGCTGACCCCGTGAAACTGAAGGCAGTTGTCTTTCGCTCGTCATTTTTCCTAATAACTACTCAATGCAAGAGCCACACCGTGAATAAAACACCGTAAAAGTGAAAGCCACTAACCTGGGTGTCCGTCTCTGGTGGCCATTCAGTAATAACCAGTAAATCGTATAAAATGTTTTCTTCTTCGCCTTCAATTAGGCTTTCTTCAGCCATGTTTACAGCTGTCAGAAATCTACGGCGACAAACGGGGACAAACTATAAAGAACCGCGTTTGTAACTGAACCGGTGTTAACTGTCTGTCGAAGCAGTTTTATGGTTTGAGTTGGTTTATTATACATGTAAATATTAGTTTTTGTAGCTCAGCACACAAGCGGCCTGTTTTATGAAATACCCGCTTTATTTTTACCAACTTCTTCACTATCCGGAACAAATATTACTTGGCTGCTGGGGGACCCTTTACTAATCGGCACATCCGGTTGCGTTGCACTTTTAGTCGCAGCAGCAATGGCAGCGTTTTCAGGTAAGTATTTCACATTACTTCATAATTTTGACGCCGCTGTTTTAAGTTACTTCAACATCAAGTGCCTCTTTAAAGCGACGGAAGCGCACTCGATAATTTAATTTGTTTCTTTTATGTGACAGAAATGGGGGTAATGCCTGAAATCGCGCAGGCTGTAGAAGAGATGGACTGGCTGTGAGTTCAGCTACAAATGTGCTAAATCATGCATGGTGTTCTGTGCTTACGGTTTAATCTTTTATATCCAGCTGACTAAATGTAATCATTGGGTTTCAGGTTGCCTACTGACATCCAGGCAGAGTCCATCCCCCTCATTCTCGGTGGAGGAGATGTGCTCATGGTAAGGTTAGCTCTCTGCAGACAATTAGCTCCCAGACATTTGCACTCTGCTGCGAGTCTGACAGCAGATTTTTCTGTCTTTTAAGGCTGCAGAAACTGGCAGTGGGAAAACAGGCGTGAGTACTTAATAGCCACTTAAATTTGGAAGAATTTATTTTTCCCTTAATGTCTGCACTGTGCACGTTTACTTTCCTGACAGTTTCTCCATGTCCTCCTCAGGCCTTCAGTATCCCAGTAATCCAGATTGTGTATGAGACCCTGAAGGATCAGCAGGAGGGCAAAAAGGGCAGAGCTGCTATCAAAACCGGAGGAACTGGTGAGAATACTTAATGAGCCATTTGGTTTCAAGTCGTATGATCTATATGCCATCCGAAATGTCTGCATAAAAGTGAAGACTTTTTATGTTAACAAGACTGTACGGAGTGCTCTGCAGGCATTTGACTTGCTTTTTTTTGTTTTGTCTCAGTTTTCAACAGTTGGCAGATGAATCCTTATGATCGCAGTCCAGCCTTTGGTAAGAAAAAGAAAAAAAAGTACAATGCTTCAGTCTGATTATTTTACGACTGTAAATGTCACGTTCTTCACAACATCTGTTCATTGCCCATTGTTGTTTGTTCCTGCTTAGCAATCGGATCTGATGGACTGTGCTGCCAGAGCAGGGAGTTTAAAGAGTGGCATGGCTGTCGCTCCACTAAAGGTGTTACCAAAGGTGTGTAATGTTCACAAGTGCTTCTGAAACGATTGAGGATTTTAATTAGGGCACTTGACAGGCATTTGACTTATCAACAAACATAAAAGCATAATTTATTATTTATTTGTCCTGATATGTTTGTTTTTGGGTTTAGGGAAGTACTACTACGAGGTGACCTGCCATGACCAGGGTCTGTGCCGGGTGGGCTGGTCTACCAGTCAGGCAGCTCTGGACCTGGGTATGTTTACCTACCCTTTACAATCTTAATGCTAGAGAAAATGCAGTACTTTAAACAAATAGCTTGAGCAGAGCAGTAATGTAATTTAACACCAGACTTTTTTGTTTTTCCTTTCTAGGAACTGATAAGTATGGGTTTGGTTTTGGTGGGACTGGAAAGAAATCCAACAACAAGCAGTTTGACAGCTATGGAGAGGTAACAGATAATGAAAGCTCATGTTATTTACATGTTTAAACACTTTAAAGAGTAGGTTTTAAAAACGGGTTCTCTTTGCTATCTTTCCTTTTTGCAGGAGTTTACCATGCATGATACTATAGGCTGCTATCTGGATTTTGACAAGGGCCAAATGTCATTCTCTAAAAATGGTGAAGTCTCAGTTTTTTATTATCATGACTCCATAACACATACAGTTGTTAGAAATAGAGAAATAACTCAAAATACTTTACGTTGGTCGTCTTTTTACAGGTAACGACCTGGGTTTGGCTTTTGAGATCCCTCAAAATCTGAAGAGTCAAGCTTTCTTTGCCTCCTGTGTGCTGAAGGTATCACCTGATGAGATAACACAGTTAATGGCAGAGAACAGACAGGCAGATGGCTGAATGACACCATCCAAATTTGCTCATATTTTCTAACAGAATGCAGAACTGAAGTTTAACTTGGGAGGAGAAGACTTTAAACATACCCCTAAGAGTGGGTTTGTTGCCCTGGACCAGGCCCCAGAGGGTCACACAGTCAAATCTTCTCAGACAGGTGTGTGCAACCTTATTTAGGTGCTTGAAGAATGTTCTGAAAACACAGAGAAATTTTAAAAATAGATGCCACCTTTTGCTCTCTGTTGTTAAAACAAGGTACATTTTTATCATCGTTGGCAAATTTTGAGTATATTAAACTTCGTATCTCTTTTGTGATTGTGTAGGCAGTGCCAAAGTGAGTCAGGTGAAAGTGTCAGCAAATGCACCCAAAGCCCTGATCATTGAGCCATCTAAAGAACTGGCTGAACAAACCCTCAACAATGTCACGCAGTTTAAGAAATATGTGGATAATCCCAAACTCAGGTATGACTCCAAGGAGATGGCATCGCCACTGATCGACACAGACTGAGCAAAACCATGACTTGCAAAAACTGCATGTAGGGTAATAAGGACACTGAGCTACACCCAGATTATTCTGGCATCACTTAAGAACATAATTTCCCTTCATTTGCCTGCGTTTCCCAATCTATTTGTTATTCCTATTCTTGCACCAGCAGATGGAGCCATGCTATTTTGGTAATTTGTCAATTTGTCACTGCAGGGAGCTGCTGGTGATTGGTGGTGTGGCTGCCAAAGACCAGCTGGCTGCTCTGGAACAGGGGGTATGTGACATGTACGGTTACCAAAAAAGCATTTAATTAGTTTAATCACTGTAAAACACATCACTGAAAGATTTTTTTTTTAATTGGATGTCATTTTTCCTTTTCTTTTTTTTTTCTCCCCCGTGTCATCTTATAATTAGGTTGACATTGTTGTGGGAACACCTGGTAGACTGGACGACCTCATTTCCACTGGGAAACTCAGTCTGTCCCAAGTCCGCTTTCTGGTTCTGGATGAATGTGTATGTGCATTTTCTTTATTTTTCAATAGACTCCAAATGTGTTTGTTTGTTTTAAATGGTTGATGTATGTAGTATAGTAATCCCTGAAACCACTTAACCATTTTGTGGCTTTTCTGTGTCTCAGGATGGCCTTCTGACAGCAGGCTATACAGACTTCATCAACAGGATCCATAACCAAATCCCTCAGGTCACCTCTGATGGCAAGAGACTGCAGGTAAGACTGAGCATAAACTACATGTGTGAAATTAAATATTTTTGTGTTAACAGCAGTGAAGTATTCACAGTGGTAAGGTTGTAATAGAAGTATATTTGCAGGTATTGGTTGTTTAAGTGGTGATCACCTTATTTTCCAGGTCATTGTGTGCTCAGCCACACTGCATTCATTCGATGTGAAGAAGTTGTCTGAGCGCATCATGCACTTTCCCACCTGGGTGGACCTGAAGGGTGAGGACTCGGTTCCGGAGACTGTCCACCACGTAGTGGTGCCGGTCAATCCTAAGAGTGACCGTCTGTGGGAGCGCCTGGGCAAGAACCGCATCCAGGTGAGTTCCTCATGCTCAGGCAAGGAAACTGAATAAAGAGAAAAGTGCAAAAAAAAATCAATTTGTGCAATTCGGCAATATTTCAGACTTGGGTCGAGGAATTTATCACTTTTTTCTGGTCTATGTAGGTTGTTGTCATGTTTTTGTCTTAGTTTAGAGTTGTGTTGACAGAGCTTTTTCCTCCGTTTCTCTGCATAGACTGATGAAGTTCATGCCAGTGATAACACCAGACCAGGAGCCAATAGTGCAGGTATGTGCAGTTGTGCAGCACAATTCAGACCATTCAGCTTCATCACGCTAGTATAAAGTGTAAAATATAGTCTTTAAGGGTGTTTGTCCAACCACTCCAGTCAGTTTACACATCACATAAACAACACAGATGGCACTTTCCTTCTGTGAATAGCAGTAAATGTGTGTGCGCCTTTTTGTGAGTCAGAAATGTGGTCAGAAGCCATCAAGATCCTGAAGGGCGAGTACACTGTGAGGGCCATTAAAGAACACAAAATGGACCAGGCTATAATCTTCTGTCGCACCAAGATTGACTGCGACAACATGGAGCAGTACTTCATTCAGCAAGGAGGAGGTAAGCGGTGATGGAACCATTCAGAAATTTGGTTTTAGCCACTACACAAGTTTAGAAAGTGTGGA
This sequence comes from Pterophyllum scalare, assembly GCA_024447675.2. Taxonomy (NCBI): domain Eukaryota; kingdom Metazoa; phylum Chordata; class Actinopteri; order Cichliformes; family Cichlidae; genus Pterophyllum; species Pterophyllum scalare. The sequence goes on along the minus strand of JAMQGT020012123.1, from coordinate 158,497 downwards.
AAATTGAAGCTAAATACGAAATGCTTAGTCTTTTTTTGCAATTACAAATTCAGAATCATTAGACGGGCTCACATGTCCTCTTCAGGTCCAAACAGCAAAGGTCACCAGTTATCCTGCGTTTGCCTCCATGGCGATCGTAAGCCTAATGAGCGAAAAAATAACTTGGATCGCTTCAAGGTAAAAGATCATAACGTATTGATGCTGTTTGACAAAGTACAGCCAGTGAATTGGCGTTTAGATGGATTGTGTCTTGTGTTCTCAGAGAAAAGACGTGAAGCTGTTGATCTGCACAGACGTAGCTGCCAGAGGAATTGACATCCACGGAGTTCCTTATGGTATGGGAAGCTTGCTAGAAAATTATATTACCTTGCTAGATTATATCATCAGGATGGCCTCCTAAGAGTTGCTATATTTTATATTCATGTCGGTATGTTTTTTCCTGCAGTGATTAATGTGACTCTGCCAGATGAGAAACAGAACTATGTCCATCGTATTGGCAGAGTTGGAAGAGCTGAAAGGTACTTGCTTATTTTATTATTATTTTAATATTCATAGGTTTGAGTGTTAGAGGATGATGTAATGGTAAAATTAGATATTTACTTGTTACATGATTTTGTTGGTAGTTGTTAATTAAGAAATTCAAAGGGAAGGGACATCATAGTTAGGATCTGCCGTGACTGGTTGGGGGGTGAGGGGAGTACATTTATTACTATAGCTGAAAGAAAAGAAAAATAAAATTAGAATGTAGTAATCCAGCAGGTCTCTACCTTCAATAGATGAAGATAAAGAACTCTAGGTTAAACAGCGATAAATATTGGATAATAACAAACTAATCTGTAACCTGTGAAGGTGAAAGCTTGAATTAAATGGAGTGCAGTCTTTAAGTAATTGGGTGAAATCAGTCTGGAAATAAGCAGCTGACGAAGGCACAGTCTCCTCCTCCTCCAGCTGATCCTTTTAAAGGTCACCACAACAGATCTTCCTCCATCTCTCTTAAAATGATCAATCATCATTATTGCCACCTCAAACTTTTGCACAATATGCCTAAATGATGGCAATAAATTGTAATTTTGCGACTCTAAATACCATTAAAGTTGTCATTTCTTTTTGACTTACAGAATGGGATTGGCTATCTCCTTAGTTGCTATGGAAAAAGAGAAGGTAGGGTGGACAGTACACATCTGTGTAATCTGTATATTTGGTAAGTACAATTTTTTTTTTTGTGTGTGTGTGTGTATATGGTTAAAAGTGCATTTTTCCACATGTGCAGGTGTGGTACCATGTTTGCCCGAACCGAGGCAGGGGCTGCTACAACACACGACTGAAGGAGGATGGAGGCTGCACCATCTGGTATAATGAAAAAGAGGTGAACAAAGATACACACAAACTTAATCCAGTTGATAGAGCAACTTCAATTTACTGTTTGAAATGCAAAATCATCTGTGATAGAGCAGAGGGCTTTTTGAAGGGACCGTATTTATCATCACTCCTGGGCTTAGTGTGTGTCAGGTGTATAATCCAATACAGTCACCTTTAAAGCCTGCTGGGAAGTAAAGTTATGTTTCATTCACATGGCATGCTTTCTTTTTTTCTTTTTTTAAAATCATTATCACAATGTACTTTCACTCCACGCTCCTCAATCATGGGCTTTAAATTCTGCTCCCCCCTCCAATCACAGCTCCTATCAGAAATTGAGGAACATCTAAAGTGCACCATCACCCAGTGTGAGCCAGACATCAAAGTACCCGTGGATGAGTTTGATGGAAAGGTGACCTATGGACAGCGCAGGGCGTTGGGAGGTATGTGTAACAACAGAGTGAGAAAAGGAAGGAAAACGGAGAGTAACACATCTCCATAGGACTCCGGGAATGGCTGCTTATGCACATTAAAATATACGTGTTGTTTGCATGGATTATAATGAGCATTAAACCATCACAAGGCACGCAGCGTGGCTTTTAGACATTTATTATGTCCGCTTATGTCATCCTCGCCTAGGTGGTAACTACAAGGGTCACGTGGATGCTTTGGCCCCAACTGTCCAGGAATTGGCCAGCCTCGAGAGAGAAGCCCAAACCTCCTTTCTTCACCTGGGATATATGCCAAACCAGCTTTTCAGAGCCTTCTGACCAAAATCCCAACTAGCTGAATAGCACTACATGCTACTCATACACAGTGGGGAAAAAAAACTGAACTTGAACCATGTACAGCAGAATTCACTTTTTTTTTCTCCATTCAAAGAGATGCAAACAAAACTGACTATTAATTTGCATGAATTATAAATTATTTGATGGTGTTTGCCTTTTTTTTTCTTTCATTTTCAAAAGTTAGGTTTATTGTTATCGTTCAGTTCAGAGACCTATCAAGACTGTTGGTCCAATTATTTTGACTTCATTTACTGCCACACTTAAATACTGTCATGTTAATTCTGATTGGTTGGGTTTTTGTTTATATGGCTGAATTAATCATTTAATCACTGTATAGTAAAAATTCACTCAAAGTGATTTTTCTTTTCTGAAATAAACTGCAGTGGCATACTCAGTTTGGATTTGTTTTCTTACAAATTTGTGCGACTAAATAAAAGCTGCTGCTGTGATTAAACCCGCTGGTTTGAGAGGTCCTATTTTTAAATTTGGCGATCATGAGGAACCCATTATCCTAAAGCACACCTATAATAAAAGAATGAAGGCCATTCTGCATTAAGTACAATATGAAAGTAGCTACTGAGGCTAAAGACTCATAAGAAAAGGGTTTAATGAGGTCACGAATAAAGAGAAAGTCATTTTCTCACAGCCGTTCGTTCAATCAGGTTTTTTTACCCACATAACCTGCTGTCCATTGGAAGAATGTACTTTAAATTACTTCTACATTGGCAGAGGAAAGGGGGAAGAATAATTTTTGAAACTGAATTGGTAAATTTACAATAATGTTTTATCTGAATTATTATCCCAGGAGTTCAAATATGGATTTCTTTCCAACTTAACCCTGAAAAGTGAAGCATTACGATTCCCTGACTGAAATAACACTATTTTCCTGAGTTTTTACTCATAATTTTTCCCCAGTCCCTTATTTTTATTAACCTTCAGTAGCTCTAATGCACTGTTGCACGTGACCTGTTTGAAGCAATGACTGCAGAAAACTTATTTTACACAGTTTATAGTCACATAAGATTTTATGTAGCTTATAAGAAAAAACTTCCGGACTTAGAATCCATAGCAGAACATATTGTATATTTCCCCAAATATTATCACAAGAGATATTACAAGCTTTATCAGGATGAATGTGGCTCTGGTCATAAGGAGTCAAAGACAGAGATCCTGCAGCGCAATTTTGCAAAGCGAGAGAAGATTACACCCACTCGCTTGCTTGGTTCAGTGAAGTTTTCTGCTGATGCGGTCTCTTTCTCACAGAGATCTTGCAGATCCAATAAAAAGGAAAGTGCTTAATGCCACGGAGAGAAGTGAACAGAGGGGAAGATTCAGAAAAAGGCATCTTGGCATTCAAGAAAGAAGAAGAGAGTCGTGCTGTCGAGACATAATAAATGTGCTGAAAGATAAGAGAAAAATGGCAACAGGAATCTCTAATTTGCGGTGAAATAGGTCTTGACCTGTGTGTAACAACAAAACATCATCTGTACTGCTGGAAATACAGAAATTTGCCACCAAGAAAGATAGTAGTATTTTCCAGCCACTTTGCGTGACAGCTAAGATTAATAACTTTGATATTTTCCATTCAGTGATCAAACAACAGAGAAATAATGGAATAGGCAGTTTCTTCAAGATGCCTTTGTTTAAAGTTAATAAAAAAGCACTGTCCTATTGTGAACTGTCAGGTCAGTAGGTGTCACAATATGGGAAAGTATCAGGATCTGTAAGAATGAGACAAATCATTTTGGCTGCATCCTTTCTTCTAACAGGCCTCATCACACATCCATCTTAGAAGAAGGGATCATTTTAAGTGGCCTCAACAGGTTTAGAAGGAAAGTGAAATATGCACAACCATGCAAGCCAAACATTTATCAGGTATGTCAGAAACTTGGCTTCCTACTGACTCAACAAACCAAAATAGAGAGCTACGATCAAATGCTTGTGCTTTCAAAATAAAGGTCTTACATGTGTAAATAAAATGTGACAGCAGCAGGTGACACAGCCGTTACTGCAGTCATTGCTTTACTAAGTGGTAGTACCAATAAATTAATTCGACTTTTGTACATTTTTGTTTATGCAAGTAACTAATCAGGTCCATAGATTTGTTTCAAATTCACACTTTTACAATGCACCAAAGACGGAGTAATTTACATGCATGCACTAATACACACAAGAAAAAACCTGTGCAAATAGTGTCCCATCCTTCCAGTAGACTTCACTTACACTGGGGTGTGTCTTACAGCATGTTTGGAAGCACGTGAATGCCTCAGCCTTTACTGCATTCCCCTCATTTGGTGTTTTTATGATGGTGATGTGAGAGCTGTCTAACAATTTGGGCTTTGTGGTGATTTGGTACCTTTCCATTTTCATGCTAATTAGTTGATCCACTGCCCCTTCTGTCCTATAGAGTGATGCATTTTCATCCTGCAAGAGACCTCTTTCATCAGAATAAAAATGTTTCAGATAAGATAATCACTCAGGGCTACTTTGTATGGTTTTGCAGTGACCCTTACCTCTCAGGCACACGTGAGTAACTGGTCATATTTGTTCATAAATTGCAGATATCATCCTAATGCGTTCTTCTTTCTGTGGTCTGGAATGCAGTGGTATTAAGATCTGAGTTATCCACGTTAATAATGCAGTCTCACACAGTTAGACAACAGAAATAATTTGAGTGCAGTAATACTAATAAACAAGCAAGCTGTATCATAATGTTTGACTCCATAAAGCATTTAAACTTTTTTTTTATGAGAAAAGTGTTTATGTAACCTCAGAGTACACCAAATAACACACAGCTGCAAAAATAAAAAGTTACAACATTATTTTCAACAATTTCTAACAGATTGAAAAAAAAAAGAAAGAAACAACAACAAAAAAAACATGAACCCAGGCCTATGTGTTCAACTTTTTTAGTATAGCTCTGTGGGGAAAATGTTCTGTGGCTTATTTCATGACAAATCGTTACTTAATAGCTGACCATCAAATCTTACTCTCTTATTTTGAAGTCCTAGCGCTTTGCTATCGCCGTCATTTCCTGGGAGAGCTGTGCAGCGTTTATAGTCTCCCTCCTGAAATTGAGGAATTTCCAACTCCGCTACATCCTTGAAGACGTTGTCCGTAAAGAAGTGCATAGTTTTACAAAGTGAGAAGCGTTCCCGTGTGTATATTATGCACACTTTGGGTAAGCTTAATGTTTGCGTGCTCCTTTTTGACCCTGCTTTGCCGGTGAAGCGGCTGTTTGTAACGAGTTCACATCGCCATGTTTAGGTGGAAAGTAGTAAATGCAAAACCTCGATTAGGTTTTTACTTCAATTCGACCACTTTTAGCACTGCTGTTCATTGTTTCCGTGCTGAAGAGACGCAGGGAGCATCATTTCTAATAGTAATAAATGGAATATGCAATGTTTTCGAAAGCTTGGTGAATTACTGTGAAGCACTTTACTGTTTACAAGCATTTGATGCAGTCAAAATATTCGCCATCTGCTGGCCAAAATGCTTTGTTTGGAAAGAACTCTCCCAAGAGGTTTCACTTTTAATCAGTAAAGCTGCCATAAATAATTATTGTGTATCTCTTCGTTGGTAGCTTGACAAGACTGCATTCAGTCTGACTCGTGATGAGGAATAACTGGTTTATATTTTTGCCCCATATTCACTGGAGTAGAGCTCATAAACACGGGTCCACAAAGTGGATGAGGTGGTGCCTAACAGGGCTTCGTATGTTTTTTCTCTCTATAATGAAGAGCTGTGGAAACAGGGCATGCATAAATTTACAAATAAACTGTTTCATGCAGGACTACGCTGTACCCACAGAATCTCTTTGCTACTTGGATGGATGTCTATCTAGGATACCAGAGTGTGGAACAGACATGCTGGAGCAAGACTTGGATAAGCTGATGTTGTGCAAGGTAATTAGCCAGCTTAAGCACACCAATGCTTCACACACAAATCTGGGGTTCATACTTTTCTTGAAATTGTTCATATATTGTACTAATACCTTCAGAACTGCCTCATACTATGCAAAAGCACAGAAGATGCAGACCAGGCTTGTAAACAAACATCTTTCAGATCAATAATTTAATTTCTGTCATTTATCATCCATCCATCCATCCATTTTCTTTAGCTTATCCAGTTCAGAGTCTGGGGGGATAGGGCGAGAGGCAGGGTACACCCTGGACAGATCGCCAGTCAGGGCTAACACAGAGAGACAGACAACCATTTGCACACCTGCAGGCAATTTAGAATCACCAATTAACCTAACCCCACTAACTGCATGTCTCTGGACTGTGAAGTTGAATACCCCTGATGTAGGCTTTTGTGTAACTTTTCTTTTTTTCTTTAAACATATTATAAGCAACCATCTGTACTAGGTTTCATCAGCAGAAAAAAAGAGACAGAGCAGAAACGTTTCAGACTGTTCTTGCTCAAAAGTACATTGCATTGTACAATGCATTCTCTTGAAATAAATAAAAATAAATATATATCTCGGGCAGACCGGATTTAATTTTTTTATGAAAAGCTTCCAGTTGCTCCCTGGCTTAGAGCTGCTGGCTTTTTTTTTTTTCTTTCTTAGAGCAGTTTCTCTAATACACCTCAAGGGGATACATTTCCTTGTGCAGAGAAATCAGGGGTTGCATTATTAAGTATGAAAACTTGTTGATTTTTTTCTTAATGATTCTGATTCACTAACATGCACAGTGGTAGAGCAGAATTGGCTGGTGTGCATGTTTCATGCCTTCGATGGTAATTTTGCATCTATTTTGTGTTCAAGGTAAGAACATTTCTATCATTTGATTTTGGTATTTCAGCCGATCATAGCAACTTATCAAGAAATGAAATGTGCATGGTGCACCAGAGGAGAAAAGGTATGAAATTGCAGTCTAATAAGGTTGTGAACAGCCGTGGAAATATTCCAAAGTCTGCACACAGATATTCTTGAGAAACAGGTTTGTTATGCAAAAAGAGTGCACACAGTGTCATTTGAGTGTGGTCAAAATGTACTTAAAACTCCACTGCATTCCTTTTACTTGACGTGTTATCAAATATCCAGTAGTTCTACAACAAATCAAAAACCGTATTTACTGCTTAAACTTAATAGACGAGTGAAACTTTTCTCTAAAAACTATTTGTCGCTTCATAACAACTTTGCTCATTTTTAGTCTTTTGGTTTGGGGGAGAAATTTAATATCTTTACATTGAAAAGCATAGATAAAATTATTAAGATCTATTTACATTACTTGGTGATATAATAAAAAAAATTGAGGGCTGCATTCAGTGATTATTTTTGTGATAGTAAATAGGGTTGGGCGCTATGGTAGATTTTCTGGATCACAATGTATGATCAGAAGCCTCAGTCTGTCCCTCAGTTGAAGTTATATGATCACCTTATTTGTTCTGCAAATGGTTTCATGGATATAAAGACACCCCTGAACTCAAACAAAGTGCTGTGACTCAGCTTTTAATAATATCGTCTGAATGTATGATTGCAGTCATTCAGCTACCTTAGATAAAAGATCATCAGTACACAAGAATTGGTTGTGGGTTCAAAATAGCAGTCCTATGTTCAGTGTGAGAAAAGACCAAAGATGGTCTCAAACAGAATTCTGGCAGTGTCAGAAATTAAGGATATAATCTCACTGAAACCAGAAGAAATGCAGCTTGAAATGGAGTACTGATTAGCATGACACTACCACTTGCAGAAGAAATAAAACTGAATCAAATAGATGAAGGTTAAAGATCGGGGGGGGGTATATGTAAGGAGCTTGTTTGTACGATATGTGCTCCAGTGCTGAGGGTGATGTAGTCCTGATTCAGTAGGACTATATCAGCATGCAAATGCATATAGACACATGCTGTCTATATGTGTCAAACTTCTGCCCATTGTTGCGCACTGTAGCTTACAGCGTACCAAGGCAGCTGCAGTCTTACAGTGTCTATGTGCCTCAAGTCCAAAACCCAAAGCTTATAAAATTGTAATGAAGATAAGAGAATGTACACATCTGATATTTTTATTTTAGAGTGAATATGGTACAATTTGACTTTTAATGAGTTAAGGCTGATATATAATGTATATTTTTTTAATATTTTGTCCCACTCTTGACTAAATACAGGAATAGGACACGCAAAGATCCGTGATTGCAACTGACAATGGAGGACACCAACCCAAATAATCCAAAGGACAGCAAAAGGATGGATGCCAACACTGTCTGGCAGTGGCGGATTATGCACGTAAAAAAATACTCAAGAAGTCCTGAACCATTCCATTATAGCAATAAAATTGGATTGGATTTTAATGTTGGATCCATGGCACAGAAGCTGGATTTACAATTACTGACAAATGGGGTCATGCTTGAGATCTGTGACTTTGCTAAAATGGTTACAAAAGGTAAAAGCCATTTTATCATGAACATTCTGGAGAATAATTTTGTTCTTGGATTGGAAAATGAGCAACAGAGGATTCATTTTAGGGCTCAAATTTCACACAAACTCAAGGATCTGATGAGGAGGCCTCCTAAAGAAAAACTTGATGTTGCTGCTCTTTTAGGTTCGTCTTTTGTTACAGAGTGTACCAGAAACATCAAAAATGAACCGAACCTGGAAGCAGATCCTCAGTATGCCAGTTTCCAGGTGAAGAAGGAGGATAATGGTACATATACAAGCAAATTTCCCTGTTCGCAAACACTATCTGAAAAAAAAATGGATAGACTACATGCTGATGTTAGTGATGATGATGAAGAAATCGAGTGCTTAGGGGCACAATTGAAAGAAGAAATAAAAGGAGATATTCTCCCTTTCTCATACCCTTTCTGTCAAGAAATAGGATTGAGCTTTGAGAGCAGTGCAAAACAAAGCCTTGATCCAGGGTTACTGACAAATGGTATGATGGTAGAACTGGTAGACTTCACCAGAGTGCTGATTGCATCCTACAGTTCTATTATTCTCAGTGTGCTCAAGCACAATTTTGAACTTGACCTTCAAAGTCCACAGGGCAAAAAGCAAGTTTTGTTCGGGGTGTCACAACTGCTGAAAAGGAGGAAAAAACTTAAGACCACCGGTACAAAAATAAGTCCACATTTTAAGAATGAGCTGTTTTCCTTTGAGACAAATCCCTTCAAAAGGGCTCCAACACAGTTGACTATGGAAGAGCTTTTATATGAGAGCTTGAAGAAAAGAAGAAAGTATAATTCAAAAGCAAATATGCAAAATGAATGTGACATGGAAGAAGAGGAAATGGAAACGGAAAGTAACATGTGGAAGCTGCGCGCTAACCGTGTGAAACAAATCCTCCTAGTACTAGACAAAGAGTATTGTACATTCTTCAGGCCCAATAAAGCAAATCTGGAATTCAATATTGGATTTGGGCCCAAGAAAAATTTGAGTGCTGATTATCTGACCAATTCTGTTCTGTATAAAGTTGCTCGATTTGCCTTGGCAATGAATTCATCCCAGCAGGAATTCATCATGGAGATTCTTGAGAAGAATTTTGAGTTAGGCCTGAAGAACAAAGCCCATAAACCTGCCTTTGCATGCGATCTTATGAGTGGAATAAGACAGCTGCAGAAATGTGAGGATGCAGTCAAATTCTCAAAAGAGGTTTTTGAAATTCCTCGTCCTGTGCCATCAGTCAAAATGACATCTCAGAGAACGGACACGGTTGGTCCTGACCTCAGCAGCTTATCAAGTGTGAAGGAATCTGATGTTCCTTCCTCAAATCCTCCTGACTCGCATGCTGAAACTGAGCTAACTCCAAATGCTGCAACTACAAAAAAGTTACTAGTCAGTTCATATGAAGCGGAACCAAACCCACACAGTGAAACCAAACTTGAAATAAAGTCAGAGAAATGTGTCCATCCTTATCCCTTCTGCAAGGAGATTGGTCTGAAGCTGCATGTCAGCTGCAGTCAACAAAAAAACAAACTTGGCATCAACAAACTGAACAAAGGAGTGGTGATGGAAGTGACAAACTTTGCAGAAAAGTTGTGTGGGACATTTGAACAGATTTGCCTGGATGTTCTCAGACATAACTTTGACCTTGATCTGCAAAGTGTCAATTCTGACCTTGCTAGAAATATTCTTGCACACATTCCTGCTGCAAATGAGGAAAGAAATCTAGTGACCCGTGTAACCCATGGGAAATCGAAGCACCCGAAAAGAGATTACCCAATACTCCCAACACTGAATTGCCAGAATAACTCAAACTCAAACACAGAAGCAGGTAGTGCTGATTCTACTAAGGCAATCATACACAAAGATGCAAGCAGTTCCACTGACACTGAACAACAAGATGACCTCAATTCAGCGCTGTGGAAATTGCGGGTTAATCAGATTCAGCACATTCTCTCAGTACCTCATGGAGAACATTGCCCACTTTATTCTTACTCCAGGTGTAAGAAATTGGGCATCAACTTTAATGTAGGATCTGGAGTAAAACAAAATCTTGACCCAAAGTTACTAACCAATGGTATCATGGTCGAAGTTAACACGTTTGCCGAAGCGATGTTGTCATCCACAAAAGATTTCATCACAGCAATTCTGGAGTATAACTTCGGTCTAAATTTGAACAGTGAGGCGTGTCGCAGTGCCTTTGGAAAGAAGCTTATGCGAAATGCCGGAGCAATGAAGACAAAGAAACTAGCTGCCTCCCAGAAGAAAATACTTTTTCAACTGCCCGACTCAAAATCTGCAGATGAATATGCTCCATATTGCCCCAAATGCTATCAAGATAGAAATAAACTTCAGCACGATGATTCACAGATGGGCCACACACCTCAGCAGCCCCAAACTGTGACCGACATTTGTACTGCTGCAACACCACAAAGTACTCAAAATGATCGAATGTCTATTTCTGCAGCAATAAGGAAGACAATAATGAGCTGTTACCCCTCATGTAGAAAAATGGGTTTAAGACTGCGGGTGGGCAAAACTCACCGTAAACGTAAACTTGAAACGCGTGCTTTGACCTGGGGCGTTATGTGTGAGGTGTATTCTTTTGCCAGGAAACTGAGTGGAACAAAACATAAACTTGTCAATGATATTCTTGAGCACAACTTCAACTTGGACAAGCAGACTCTAGACCTGAATCCTTCAATGTTGTTCTGCAGAGTACAGCCGCGAGAAGGAGAGCATTCCTGGTTCAATGAAGTTTTTGTTATCCAGGCACCTCGCAAATGTCCTGTTATTGGGGTTAAAAGAGACGGGCAATCAACCATGCAGACAAATGAATGGAAGGAAACAATCAAAAGAAGACAGCTGGACATGCAGGCAAAGAAGAAAAGAGCCATGCTGTCAAGTGATTGTATGGTGGATAATATGGGAAGGATTGGATTCGATGAAATGGGTTTGGGCCTAGATCAAACAGTAGAAGGCGAGTTTTGCTACATGTGTCCTATAGAAGCAGACACAATCACCGATTCAGAAAACAGTGGGAATGAGGACGATATAGAAAACCCAACATCATCTCACATCTCTGCTTCTTTCCTTACCACCACTGATGGTTCCTCCAGTTCAGCAATCGTAGACACAGATATGGACCCACCATCTCCAAGTCACCCTGATGAAAGTGGGCTGCTGGGATATGAAGAGGAGGAGGAGACTCCAACAGAAGCACCAATGGAAATTGAAATGAAAGAACAGGACATGGAAACTGAGAGTAACATGTGGAAGTTGCGTGCCAGCCGTGTGAAACAAATCCTCCTAGTAATAGACAAAGAGTACTGTCCATTCTTCAGGCCCAAGAAAGTTAACCTAGAATTTAATATTGGATTTAGGCCCAAGAAAAATTTGAGCGCTGACTATCTGACCAATTCTGTTCTGTATAAAGTTGCTCGATTTGCCTTGGCAATGAGTTCATCACAACAGGAATTCATCATGGAGCTTCTTGAAAAGAACTTTGACTTTGACTTAGGCCTAGAGAGCAAAAGCCACACTTACACCATTGCTTGTGAACTGATGAATAGAATAATACAGCTTCAGGAATGTGAGGATGCAGTCAAATTCTCAAAAGAGGTTTTTGAACTTCCTGATTCCATGTTGTCAATGAGCACGACATACCAGAGCACAGACAGCAGCATATCAAGAATGATTGAGTCCGGTGTTGCTCCTTCATACGCTCCTGACTCAGATAATGAAACAGAACCAGGTTCGCTAGTTGGTCAAGCTGAAACTGAACCCAAAACAATGTCAGAGGAAAGTGTGAACCTGTACCCCTTCTGCAAGGAGATTGGTCTGAAGCTGCATGTCAGCTGCAGTCGTCAAAAAAACAAACTTGACATCAACAAACTGACTAAAGGAGCGATGATGGAAGTGACAAACTTTACAGAAAAGTTGTGTGGGACATTTGAACAGATTTGTCTGGATGTCCTCAGACACAACTTTGACCTTGATTTGCAAAGCATTGATTCTGACCTTGCTAGACATGTTCTTGCACAAATTCCTGTTGCTAATGATCATAGAAATGTGGCAACCTGGGTAGCCCAAGCAAAGCAAAAGAACACGCGAAGAGATTATCCAGTAATCATGAAACTGGATTACCAAAACAAGCCAGATACAGAAGCATGTAGTTCTGGTTCTACCTGTGCAGTCACACACCAAAATGTAAGCAGTTCCACCTGTGATAAACAAGAAAGTGACCTCAATTCAGTACTATGGAGATTGCGGGTTAATCACATTCAACACATCCTCTCAGTGCCTCATGGAGAACATTGCCCACTTTATTCTTACTCCAGGTGTAAGAAATTGGGCATGGATTTTAACGTGGGATTTGGAGCAAAGCAAAATCTTGATCCAAAGTTACTGACCAATGGTATCATGGTTGAAGTCAACACGTTTGCTGAAGCAATGCTCTCATCCACAAAAGATTTCATCATGGAAATCCTGGAGTACAATTTTGATCTAAATTTGAACAGTGAGCTGTCTCGCATTGCCTTTGCAGAGCAGCTTATGCAAAACATTACAACACTGAAGTCAAAAAAATTCAACCTGCCTCAGAAGAAAAAGCTTTTTCAGCTACCTCACTCAGTCTTCATAGAGGATTATACTCCAGAATGCCCCAAGTGTCATCAAGATAGAAATCGCAAGCTTCTGAAGGATGACTCTTACTCTAGTAACATGCTTCATCAGCCTCATGTTGTGACCAGCATCTCTACCGATGCAAGCAACACAGTACAAAAGCCTCCAGATGATCAAACGTCTCCTTCCGCATCAGTAGAAGAGACAATATTGAGCACTTACCCTCTCTGCAAGAAAATAGGTTTAAACCTGTGTGTGGACAAAGCTCACCCAAAACTTAAACTTGACACGCGTGTTTTGACATCGGAGGTCATATGTGAGGTGTATTCTTTTGCCAGGAAGCTGTGCGGAACAAAACACAAGCTCATCAATGATGTTCTTGAGCACAACTTCAGTTTGGACAAACAGAGTCTAGACATGAATCCTTCAGTGCAGTTCTACAGAGTGAGTCCACATGATGGAGAGCCCGCCTGGTTTAGTGAAGTTTTTGTTATCCAGCCACCTCGCACATTTCAGATTATTGAGACTGTACAAGAAGAGCTACCTGCCGTGCAGAGAAATGAATGGAAGGAAACTGTTCGAAAAAGACAGCTGGACATGCAGGCAAAGAAGGAAAGAGCCATGCTGTTAAGTAATAACGCAAGTGCCACGACATTAAGCAAGAATAAGCAGAAAAATCTGTATCCTGTTTGTAAAAGAATAGGTCTGGACCTGGACGTCTCGTCAAAATTAGCAGACAAAAAGAAGCTGCATTTAAAGTTGTTGACATCATCGGTACTGTTGGAAATACAGAAATATGCAGCCACGAAAAGAAACCAGTATTTTCCGGCCATTTTGTTTGACATCCTAGACTATAACTTTGACATTAGCTCACAACATCACAGGCGCTGGGAATTTTCAATTGCTGCAGCAACGAAGTTCCATTCAATGATCAAACAGTATAGAAATACAGGCGTAGAAAAGATCTTCAAATTACCACTTCTGTCTGGACCCAAATTCCCACAGAGCTCAACACAAAATCCACAAAATGAGAAAAGTCTTCAAAGACTGAATGACAACAAATGTGTGCAGCCAACAACATACCGCACGATCCAAATGCAACCCGTGACAATAATGCAGATGAATGTTACCCCCATGAACATCCCTACTATTACCTCCATGTTTACACCTATGATCACCCCCATGGTCACCCCCATGATTACCCCTACAATTACCCCTATTTTTACACCTGCAATTACCTCCATCAATACCCCTACCGTAACCTCAATCAATACCCCAGCGACTGTAGGTTGTGACAGTTTTCTTCCGGGAAACCTCCAGATTAAAGAGGAGGAAGATGATCCACGTTATGGCAATATGATACCACCACTGGACACTGGAAAAAATTATCACCAAGGTAATGATCATGTCAGAACCGACTCAAACACGGAGGCTGTCAAGAATTTAGTCTCAGGTCACCCTGCAGGATCCCTAGGGCACAAATGTCCAGCCTCTGGAAGCAATAATGGGAGCAAATCAGAAACACCATCTACTTCACAAGTTTCTGATGGATATGTGCAAACTGTATGTCTGAATACTGAGACTGTCATAAAAACAGAGCTGGACACTGAGGGATTCTTGGATTACTACATGGTAACTGTAGGTCAGGACACTGATATCAAAGAGGAGCAAGAACATGTGCCAACTGAACATGCAGAAAGTGAAGTGGACATTAAACAGGAATTTGAAACTTAATAGTCTACACAAGAGACATGCGTTTTACACTAAACACATCATTGGAGAAAAAAAAAGTTTGTATAATGTTGTGAAAAGCTCTTTGTTGTTGATGGAGGAGGAGGAGAGTTTGTTTGATGACTTCTCTTAGAGCTGTCTGAATCTATACAAACTAATGGCCGTGTGGGCTGAAAAAAATGGGTCAGACTGACCAAAAGGTTTCAGGGTGGATGGTTGCAGCATGCAATTCTCATGTACCACACATTTCAGTGTCATTTATTTCCCTTCTGTTACCACTTTTTAGTACTCTAGTCTGTAAAACCTTTGGATGAGCACATGATGTTGAACTTCATGAATGCAATTTTTTTTAATTCAGCCCATTTGAGGTGTCCTGGTCTGTATTTTTTTCTTCCTTGGTTCTCCTCATTTTATTGCTTTTTTTTTTTTTTACTCTTTATGACTTTCCACTTTCTAAATGAGCAAAACTAGTAATAATAGTAATCACTGTGTAAATGTGTATATATGCATTTTTCAGATAATTTTCCAAAATGGCAACAATAATGAAACTTTGTAAATTACTAAAACTGGTAATTTCTTGAAGCTGCAACACAAATAGATGTATGTATTGATATTTGAGATAATGAACACCTTGATAGCTCACTGTATGTACATTTTGCATAAAGATTTGAAAGCATATCATATCTTTGTGTATCTTCTTGGTGTATTTTATCTATACACACACACACACACACACACACACAAGGGCATTCTGTGAGTTGTTAAGTATATGCCAGGGCCTTAAATTAACAGCACTGGTAATTACCAAAATAATTTTTTGTCTCTGTAATGGCTAATCCACCAGTATGCACAAGCTCTTTCTATTTTTAATGCTAAAATATAATTTATCTGTTAATTTGTTGAACAGTAAACTTAAAAAACAGAAAAAATAGAGCATATTGTTATTTTTTTGTTCAAGATGCCAAATCACAGTTGTTTACTTGCATTCCTGAACAGAAAAGTTAGTTTTAGTGGTTGAATGTTATTCTTGATCAATTTTGAGCAAAGTCTAGTGCACTGGCTCAATTTTGGGTATAGAAACATGTATTTAGTTTATTTACCAATTAAATAATTTAGTTTTTAACACTTTTTTTTAAAGATTTCTAAATGATGTCTTTCCCTTTTCTATGGCAGGTGGAGAAATATATTAAATATGCTGTAGTTATCTGAAAAATTCATATTAGCATCTTAAAGAATTGAGACTTGATGTATAATGTTGATGTAATACTAAACCTGGGCTGTTGATGGTGCTCCATACCAGCATAACTTACTGTTTCCTTTTGGGACCTTCAGTACTGTTCAAACCTTATATAACGTTAATTACACATGGCTGAATCTCAGAGGAATCAGGCCTAATAGGTGTATATGTATATGAGAGGTATGGGGCTGCGCTGCTTGGACTGTAGGAACATGTCTTCAACCTCCTCCAGCAAACCTCAAAATAGCCACAAACATAAGGTTAAATAGTTACTGGTCAAGTTCTAAATGTGAAAGGAAGAACAAGTAAGGGAAGTTGACACCTTGTATAACAAATTTTGTAGCTTTTCAGTATAGACATAACATGAAATATCTGGTTGTGCTGACACTGAATGCTTGTGGGTTTATTAGCCATATATATGCAACTTATTAGCATATTTTGTTAAAATGTTTGAACATTAAAAAAGTACAACAAAGTTTAAGCTGCTGTATGTGCTGGGGCACTCACATGGCTGCAAACAGTTACTAAATACAGCACAGAAACGGTTGTGTAAGTTGGAAAGCTAAAGCAAAGACTTTCTGAGAGGATATAGGAATGAAAATTATATCAGTAGTCTAAAAGAAAAACTGGGAAAATATCAATTCTTGTTTTAGGTGGACTTTAGACATAAATATGATGGCTTACAAGTCAAGTGAAGTGGGGGTTGGAAACTGGTGTAAAAAACAATTTTCAGGCTCATGTGCAGCCCTGTGATCTATTAAGGATTTATAATATGTATGTATGTGTATATGTATATATATATATATATATATATATATATATATATATATATATATATATATATATGTCTGCACAGGAATTTGGATGTAGATGTAGTATAATCAAAAGATTTAAAATGTCTAAAGTAAATGTACTCACTGTATGCAAAGACACTTCAGAATCTTATATTATTGGCTCATAATTATTAATGTGTATCACACTTTGATGTTGCTTCTGATGATGATTTTAATCATGTATTGCTTGGTAGCTCGATCTATCATAACACAATTCATCTGCAAAATAAATAACTTCAGCTTTAATATAAATAGTATGGAGTGGAAAGTACTGTAGATGTAGCCAGCGTATAGCAAATTAAAAGCAGAAAACAGCATAAGATGTAAATACTTGAAAGTACAGTCAGTAAAGTATATCCCCACTGCTTCTGTTCATGCTTTCATCTAATGGTGTGTGGGACTGTAAGATTAGCAGTACCACCCCTGCTAGAACATCTTCACATTCTAGCAGCAGTGGGCGATTGTCTTGATGGTGTAGTGCAAAGCATTGTACAGCACAGCTTTCCAAAATCTCCCACTGGTGTTCAGTTGTGTGGAAATCTGGTGACTAGTCTAATGATTCACTTCATTTTTACACATAAAAGCATTCAACAGGCCACATGTGGGCATGTGGACAGAGCCACCTCTCTCATCAGAATGGAAATGTTTCACCATGGGATAAAGGTGATCACTCAGGAGAGCCGATAGGGGCTTAGAGCTAAAGTTCTTCATATAATTTGTCACCCATATACAGTACTGTGCAAAAGTCTTGAGCCACCCCTAAGTTTTGGAAACAGGGAGAAAAGGCTGAGGTATGACAAATTATACTGGACTGAAAATCAGTGACAATGGCTCTGAATCCAAATTAAAACTTTTGGTTCATCAGTTATCGTCAGTATATATAGAAGTGGTAAGGAGAGTGGTACAACAGTGAGTGTCTGCAGCCATCTGTAAAACATGGTGGAGGCTCTGGTTTGGGGCTGCATTTTATCTTGTGGTGTTGGAGATCTTTTCAAAATCAATGGAATTATGAACGTACAAAGATTTTGAACGGTTTTGAAGAAAGATTTTCCACCATGCAATACCATCTGGGAATTAATACTTTCATTTTCCAGCATAACAATGATCCCAAACACACTGCCAATGCAGTAAAAGCATATCTGGATAGAAAAACACACAATAGAACACTAACAGTCATGAATTGGCCTCCCCAGAGCCCACTCCTCAACATTATTGCAGCAGAGTGGGATCATCTTGACAGAGAACAGAAAAAAAGGCAGCCAAAATTCAAGGAAGAGCATCAAATGTCCTTCATGAAGCCTGGAGAACTATTCCTGAAGACTACTTACAGAAATGTCAAGAAAGCTGCCTCAGAGAGTTCAGGCTGTGTTGAAAATCTGTTTTTCCCTATATGCGGTATTTCCGTGCATGTTTGCACTTATTTCCCATTTTCCTAACAAAACGTAAAGAAATGAAGGGTGACTCAAGACTTTTTCGTAGTTCAGCACCTGTGAAGGAACTGAATCGACATTCGTTCAGTTCAGAGTTTTATTTTTGAAAGACAATTCCGGAAGTCTTGAGCGCACTTCCGCCCAGCTTGACTCTATGAGCTGAAGACGCCCATTTCCAGTTCCACACCCGCCCGGCTGCTGGATCGATCCTCCCTCCTTCAGTAGCTGGCTCGTCAGCCTGGATGCCGATCAGCACCGCTATTCTACCGCAACAGGTAAATGAACAGAAATCATTACCACGCTTATATGGGACAGAACAAAAATGTATGACATGTTGGATACTGTCGCTGTAGATTTTTTTTGCCCTCCCCTACCTGTTCTTTCAAGGTAAGTGGGTTGTCCTGCTTTATTAAACCCAGCATTTAAAAAGGCGAGGCAGTGCAACGTATTAACACCGAGTTTTCTCTACATGCAGTACAGCTCATTGTTAATGTTTGAGCCTGTAAATATGTGGCTTTCTCAAACCTGTCTCAGTGATAGTCTATTGTCTGCTTTATGGATGAAGAGCACCCCATATGGCTGAAAACTGGTTCTTCAGATCTTTTTACTGTGTATTCATTAATTTTGCTTGTTTAAATAAGGAGAAGAAGAGGAAAAAGGGAAACTAACTTAAATGTAAAGAGAAATTTATTTTTTTTAAGCAGCCAAAATAGATGTAGGATTTTTTTTCTAAATAATATTTGACCCTGTTAATGCTGAATATATACAAAATTGTTGTAAACAAGTGTCTTTTTGTATGCTAGAGAAATTGTAAATATATGCAAAAAAAAAAGAAGAAAGAAAAAAACAGCAGGCAATGACATTTTGTGTTTATGACAAAAAGGTGTAACTCCAGAGATCATTCCCTGTTCTCTGAGGTAGTACTTAAAGGAAATGACAGGCTTCCACGTGACTATTAAACATGCTGAAAATTACTGCTGTCTTTAACCTGGGGAAGAAAATCTGTGTAATATTTTCAAAGTCACTTTAGCGGTCTGCTGGGTGGCTGTGGTAACCTTGATACGCCTGGCAATTTTACTAAAAGGTGACTTACATTTGGACCTTTCTCTTTTAAAGGCTGGGAAATATAACACAAGCAGGGCCCTTTGTTTGAAGCCCGTGGAGTGTGTTTGCTATCTCCCTGTTTCCTGATATATAAAAGTGCTATCAGCTGTTTAATAGGTTACCAAAAGTGCAGATTTCCATTCTTGTATGAGATGACTGGGGCAGCTTTAGCTGTTTATGTATGTATGTGTTGAATCACTGCAGCATAGACTAATTATAGAGATTGCTTTGTGTGTGTGTGTGTGTGTGTGTGTGTGTGTGTGTGTTCTGCTGAAAACAGAAAGAGGAGACTTTCTTTGCTGAAGTGGCAAAGTCCATCTAACTGCAATTTCTGTGACATCTGGCTTTATCCCAGAAGGGACTGTTGCATATCCACCTGCCAAGACTCAAAGCATTGCATAATACACACACATTCACATAAGTGTACAGTACACCAACACGTTCATTATTATGGTGAAAGAGGAAACTGATGTGCTTCAGGGTCTGTTCTTATACGGCAGTTGTAGTAGCATGGATTGAGGTTAATTTGGCAATATTAATATTCTTATGTTTAAAGTACATAGGCAAGAAGGTGAGGTAGGACGTGCTGCTGAGTGTGTGGTTTTCAGTGTTGGGGGTGGGGGAGTGTAAAGGAAGTTAAAAAAAAAGAAGGCACTGGTGAATCATTGCATTGAGCTGACCCATAAATGTACCGAAAGGATTAGAATGATTCATCTGTCGGGAGCGTCCCCGATTTTCACCTGCAGCACACCGGGGGAAGGTGTGCGGCATGTGTGTATGCACGCGCGTGTCTTTGAGTCAGTGCATTTCTGCTCTCTTGTGAATAGGAGGAAAATACCAGCACATGCACACAGGCTTCTTTCTTCATCAGCCCTCGCAGAGCTTCCTGGGCTGTGTCTGCTAGAACAGGGTCCCCCTCTGTGTGAGGAGGGTGTGTTAGACACGCTCCGCGCACACAGGCCGAAACATTGATATGCACATCAGACCGGTCCAGGGTGGTGCACACAGGTGTCAATCAGCATGCTGGGCAGAGTCAAAGGTTCTTTGATTCATGTTATTCCTCAGTGCTGCTGTCCCTTAAAGGATTTAGTAGGTCCTGTTCCCTACATTAGAAACTTTCAAAATGTTAAATGCCACATTTTTTAAACACAAGTGCACCGTCAAGGTACAGCTGATGGGGGAGACTGTCTGGGATCCTTTGCTTTAACTGCAGGCACTGCAGTATGAACCTAATAACAAATGGATTAAAAGCATGAAAATTGTGTATGCCATTTTCCTTCGTATGTTCCTATTTAGTCGTTTCTTAAAGACACTAAAATTGGAGCTAAGCTTGTGCTTGAAAATTATTTGTTCTATGCTCAAAATCATAATGGTTTGTCTTTCCCTATTAGTGCTTTTGCAATAATATTTGTCCAGAAATTCATTAGGGGCTGGCATGATTTCAAGTAGCGCTGCGAGATGACTCGCATCCTGTATCTCTCTTCACCACATCTGCCATATCAGCGGGGGCCGAGCTATAAGGTAAATCAAATCAAAGAAGCATAATGACATTTTAAAGTTATTTCAAGTGAAACTGTGCAGGTACAGTCAGTGTTGATGTAGAGGGTGTCCTCTGTGGCTTTTGTTGATTCAGTGCTGCTGTTATCCAGGATATAGCATGTCCTGTTTGAACAGAGACATCTCTCTAACCTGGCCAACAGGAGAGAATGTTATATTTGACACCACATACACATCAGGGTACCAACAGGTTTGCGTATAAGGGTGGATGAGACTCTGCTAAATACCTATACGTGTTTGCACATGGAAGTTAGGCACACACAGATACAGCCATGTATACAAATACAGCCATGTGAAAAAGAAAGTTTTCACAGGACTCTATGCAGTCTTGTGAAAATGCAAGTACACCCTTACTGCTTCCATAGGAATTAAGAGGGTAAGTCGCAGCCATGCACTGCTAATTAAATGCACTTGATTAACTGATAATCAGCAAATGTGACCACATCTGTAAAAGCAGAAGTTTTGGCAGTTCAAATGTGTGTTAACATAGTGACACAATCTTGCCAGGAGTAGATATCCCAGCAGATTTACCCTATTCAGTGCTCAGAGAAACTGCAAAAAACCCAAGAGCTACATTTCAGAGTCTTTAGACCTCAGTTAGCACTTTAAATGTTAAAGTTCATGACAGCACATTTAGAAAAAAGACTGAACAGGTATTGTAGCTGACGCTTTGGTAGTCTGTGTGGGTTGCCGTAGTGACAGGAAGTCGGAATACGCCATGAGATTTGTTTACTACTTTTGGTTTAATAATGGCACAGTTATTTTATAATAATAAGTTACATGGCATTTCAGTTAATGTTTGTAAAATTACCGGTGCTTAAGAGAAAATTATATTTGTATTAAGTCATGGAATTGCACAACCCGGAAGTGTATGTTGTCAGTAGCAGGAGAGAAAAGACACAAGAGAAGTCAGAGAATAACGTAAATCGTCGATAAAAGACTAAAATCTGCCAACGATATTCTAGTGCTGGTCAGCAGGCGCACACGGTAATGATTATTCGCAATGCTGTTAATGTTTGTTACAACTGAAATGCGTGATTTATGTTTAATACGGATGTGAGAGTTTGAACGATGCTATTTTGTCCTTTATTTTAGTTTTCACGGTGTTCATGGATGATCCATGCATCTTTCACGACCTGTAAAAGAAATAAATGTCTGTGGACATCAGTACGAAGCGTGAAGTCCTTTTTGAGCAGACCAGAGTAGCTACAAGTATGGCTTGATTGGAGGTGTTGCCAGGAGCAAACTTCTTCTTTTAACAAAAGAACAGTTTGCAAAGTTTCATCTGAACAAATCACAAGACTTCTCAAACAGTATCCTTCAGACCGACAAGATCAAAACAGACATGTTTGACCATAATGCACAGCACTATGTTTGGCTAAAGCCAAACACAGCATATCAGTACAAACACCTCTTTTTTGCAGCCACAGAACCTGGGCACCTTGCAGTCATTGAGCTGACCATGAACTCCTCTGTATACCAAAGTATTCTAGAGTGAAATGTAAGGCCATCTGTCTGACAGTTCAAAGTTCACTGATCAGTCATGCAACAGGACAGTGATCCCAAGCACAGCAGCAAATCTATAGCAGAATGGCTGAAAAAGAGAAGAACCAAAGTGCTGCAATGGCCCAGTCAAAGTCCAGACCTCAGCCCCATTGAAATGCTGTGGCAGGACCTTAAGAGAGCTTTGTATAAATGAATAGGTCAGGGGAGCCTATCCCAGCTACCATAGGGCAGGAGGCAGGGTACACCCTGAACAGGTTGCCAGTCCGTCACAGGACATAGAGACAGACAGCCATGCACACCTACAGCCAATTTAGAATCACCCATTAATCTAACACTATGCACGTATTTCTGTGTTAAAGGAATATTTAATCATCTGTGCGATCTCATCTCAGTTGATACACTTATGAAGTTTTAGTACATGACAATGAGTTACCCACACAGTTTCAACACAATACAACAAAAAGGAAAGTCAATTCTAAAGGCAGAGCATTTCAAGTGAGGCGGGAGACTGAGTAGTCTGTATCTTTACCAGCTGTAAAGACAGGTCCGTGTATTTGCTTGCCACGAGGCATTTTTTTTCTGTTTCTAAAGAACATAATTTGCATCATCATTTTGATGCTTGAATCTACACAACAGCAAAGATGAGTCATAGATAGGGAACAGAGGCTCCAGAAAGTCACTGTAATGAAAAGAGGCATGCAAGTACAGCACAATGTGTTTCTTCAAGCTTAATCTAAAAGTGTTGGAGCTGTAAAGGCAGGTTTCTTTTTTTTTTTTCTACAAGCAGTTTATGCCAGAAGTCTAGACTATATGTCTTTTATTTTCCTTTTTTTTTTTTTTTTTTTAATGAAACATCCCACACAACCAGTGAGTTGTCATGTTCAGGCTCGTGAGACAAGCTACAGCTAGGCCCATATGTTTCTGAACAGTGACGCATGCTCTTTTTCCATCTGTAAGCATGGAACAGTGGATTTTAAATCAAACTATCACGATGTGATTAAAGTGCAGGCTTTCAGCTTTAATGCAAGAGGTTTACCAAAAGTATTGCATTAACTGTTTAGGAATCACAGACTTTCATACACAGTTCCTCATTTTCATAGACTCAAAAGTAATTGGATGAAGTGAGATCATTTTAAATATAAGAATTCTTTTTAATACTTGGATAGAAATGCTTTGTAATCAGTAACTGCCTGAAGTCTAGACTGCAGCCACCTTCAGTTGTGGGTCTCTCTTTCTGCCTTCAGTTTTGTATTTAATAACTGAAAGGCATGCTCTGTTGGTTGAGATCAGGTGACTGATTCGACCATTGAAGAATACCCCATTTGCAGCATTTGGCTGAGTCGGAGCAGATAGTATCACCCTGTAGACTTCAGAGTTCATCCTGCTGCTCCTATCAGCAGTCATATCAACAGCAAATTCTAGCGGCCCATTTCTACTGGCAACCATACACGCCCACACCAGTTAGACAGTTAATGTGGCTTGCTCTGGATCATGAGCTACTTCTCTCCCTCTCCATACTCCTCTCTCCCCATCACTCTGACGCAACTTCATCTTAGTTTCATCTGGCCGAAGAATTTTTCCAGAACCATGTGGGCTTTTTCAGATGTTTTTTTTTTGCACTTCAATCGCATTCTGTTTGTTTGATTTAAAATACACTGTGGTGGTATACAGAGGCAAAACTACATAAATGTGCTGCTGTCCACATACTATACAAGACTGTACTGCTGCTGTTCATACTGATATGGTTCCTCACTTGCACACTGTAATGTATATAGACTGCAGTAATGTACATAATTCATTTCTAATTCATATTTTTAAACAAAGAACTGCAATAATGTGTGTAGCTTTAATAATCTTTGTACACCTCAAAGATTTTTATACATAGACAGCGATAATCGTATATAGGCTTTAATAAATATTGTGTACTTCATATTTATAAGATGCCTCATTTTCATTTTCATATGTTTCTCATATTCCCATAGCTCTCTGTTTTAAATTTAATTAATTCTTGTTGCACACTGGGAAAACTGCATTTCGATCCTGTGTATGTCCTGTACAGATTGCAGTATTGAAAATAAAGTTGACTTTGACTTCAAATTATGGACCTCATTATAAGACTTGTATAAATGTGTGCAAGACCACACAGTGAGTGGAGCTTATCCAATTCTGAGCCGTCCATCTGTCTGTCCGTCTGTCATAATAATATGACATTTAGCCAGACGTCTAAAATGATGTAGAGGTATAACTAGGTAATTTCAGGTTAACTTAGCATATTCCTGTTGCCAGCTAATTTGGAAACCAACTATTATAACTGTTTCATTACAGAGTGTAATGCAGAAAAAGATGAGCATACTCTGACTCTGTTGGTAAAATACAGTTGTATGCAGCACATGTAGTGAAGTCAAGTCATATTTTGTGAAATACTGAAGAGTAGCCCCATTGTTTTACTCCCTAGCATCTGTATCATCACTCATCCACAAAATCCAGTTTCTGTTAGCCTCCAGTCACTATAAAAAGATTGTTTTTCTCTAACTGCTTCCTGTGTTTCTATTTTAGTTTGGATTTTCTTTAATAAATTTGTGATTTTAGTCCGTAAATGTCAATATTATTTACTAGTACGCCTGAAATATTTGTTGCTTATGCTGTGTGTGAGTTTGCATAGAGGTGCCAGCGTAGACGCTCAAGATATACAGAGGCATAAGCCTCAGCGGGCTGTTCATTGCTCTTAAGTAATTGGCAGTGCCGGCATGTGGAGACAATGATTTATACTACAACACAGCCACAGTCTCCCCTCCAGGAATTCACACAAAAACAGGGAAGCAAATGATGGAGCAGTAGTGCAATAAGAGCAGAAGGGGAATATAAGATATACGTTTGAATGAATGATGAATAAGAACTAGAGGAGCTGAAATGGAAAAGATGGAGTGAAAGGTGAAGTGAGGAAAAAGTTGTGATGGAAAGACTTTGTGAAAGCAGAAAAGGAGATTGCTTAGACCTGACAAGAATCACAACTGATGGGGAGAAACATTGCCTGCTAGCTATAGGTACGCAGAGAGAAATGAGAGGAAATGAGGGGTTGGATGGAGTGGATGGAGTATACATACAGGCTCAAATATATATACACCCCCAGTAATATTTGGTTAAATGTCCTCCAGATGCTTTTGGTAGCCATCAACAAGCTTCTGGCATAATTCTGGCTGGATATTTGATCACTCTTCTTGGCAGAATTGTCTAGTGTTAATTTAAATTGCTTGGTTTCCTGGCACTTACTCGCAGTCCACAAATTTTCAATATTAGTTGAGGTCGGGGTTTTGGAAAGGCCATTCCAGAAGCTTAATGTTAACCTGCTCTATCCATTCCCAAACCAGTTTTGATGTGTGTTTGGGATCACTGTCCTTTTGGAACATCCAACTGTGTCTAAGTTTCAACCATGTAGGTGTTGATTTGAGGTGAAGTTGAAAAATTTGATGCTAGTCCTCCTCAATTATTTAACCCACTTTGTGCAATGTAGGGGCAGCAAAACAGCCCCAGAGCATGATGCTACCACCACCATGCTTGACAATTGGTGCAGTGTTCTTAGGTTTGAAAGCCTCGCCTTTACTCCTCCAAACAAACCTCTTGTCATTGTGGTCGAATTGTTCAATCTTTGTAAATTCTTGTTTTTTTAAAAGTCATTAAAGTTGTATGCTGTACAGTCATTCCACCCTGGAAAAAGAACAGTTCAAAGAAATAATTAAAAGCCTAAAATTACCAAGACCTTCGTGCCCATGATGAGTGGATGTAAAATTCTGAACCCAACTTTATAATGGAAGAAGAAACTAATGGAACAGGAAACGCCATCTATAGCGAAGTGTCCATTTTCAGTTAGAAGACTCAGCCAGCATGAATGATCAAGAATGCGGGGAATACGCTGCCAGAGCGCCAGAACTGAACTGAAAAATTAAAACAAATGTTTCTAGCAAGAAAAATCAAGAATACTGCAAATTACAGACTCACTATGGAACCTGTCTTCCTGAGGATTTTTTTATGCGGCAGGATTGAGCACAGTGTTTAAAGAATGACACCACATACACGCAGGGCTCATTTTCTAATTTAACTGTGTTACCTGCACAGGCTTTTCTGTCCCCGCTACCTTCTGGGAATCTGCCAAAGATCCCATAAAGAATCTTATCAGGCTCCCTGCTGGCATGCCACTGTGGATGCAGGCTGCACCCAAAACAGTGATAAATCTTATCTTATTTGTTTGAGAGTATGCATATGGCTTAAAAGGGTCCAAAATTTTGTATTATTACTAATAAAACTATCCAAATGAGATAGTTGCATAGAAAGCCAAATGCCAAGCTGATACCTGAAGATTTGCAAAACATAGCCACCATCCTTGATCTCAGGGAAGGCAGTAATAAATGCAGGCTTTCTCACAGACCTTTATCATTTCTTCCCCAGTTCTGTCCTTCAGCTGTCTGTCCTCTTCTTGTGTACTGCTCCATATTGGCATTGTGTGTAGCCCTGACTGTCTCGGTTATTTGGTTCCCATCCTTTTCTTTTCATTTCCCCTCCTCTTCCCCTTCCTTGTTCTGTCATCCCTGACCATATTAACCATTCACTCTGCCTTGCTTTGTTAACAAGGAGCAGAGATTTTTTTTCTTTGCTCCTGCATGCATTTGTATCGTTTCTGCCGTTTTCCTCATTCACACTTGCATTGCTTGCATTCCTCACTTATACCTCCCCTGCTTCGTGACACACACATAACACACTCACATCTTTCTTTCTCTCTCTCTCTCTCTCTCTCTCCCTCTCTCTTTCTCTGCAGATGTCTGAGGGCTTGCCAGCTGAGTAGAGGACTTCCCTCTCTGCCCTGTGCCTTCCACCTGCAACTATGAATGGTAAGGACACTTTGTTTTTGTCTTTGTCAGACATGTGTTTGCACTCATGATGCGTCTGTCTCTGCTAGGCTGATTTGGGATTTTGCTGAGATGAGAATGAGGGCTGGAATTTACTTTAAAGGGCAGAAAAAGGTCTGCGAGCAATAAGCAGCTGCTGTGTTATGCCTCATTTCTAAACTTTAATCTCTCCCTCTGGTCGTCCTCCTGCCAAGACTGAACATTCGAGTGCCTCTGCTTTGGTCAGCTTAAACTCCTTTTTTTTTGGTTATGAGTGACTGCTTGTTTTGAATGTAAGTTGTGAGGTGTAAAATCATGGTAATGGGATATTGATCTGCCAACAGAGAGGCTCAGGCTTTATGTAAACCCATCTTTGATCCTACTTTTTTGGGGGAAGTTATTGAGCTGTAGCTTGTACAAACCCCTTCAGGAAAGAGGGCCTAAAGTAATATGGAATATAATTACCTTGAATTAATTTTAAAGGTGCTGTATGCACTGGAGCAGCACCTCAAACCAAAACAGGCATTTCAGCAACACCTATCCCCCTTTTGAAAGTTGATGTCAATGTTTGGTGTGACCACCTTTATTCTTATACAGAGCCTGAACTCTCTGAGGCAGCTTTCTCTTCTAGTCTTTAGGAATAGTTCTCCAGGCGTCTTGAAGGACATTCAAAGCTCTCCTTTGGATGTTGGCTGCCTTTTGTTCCATTTTCTGTCAAGACGATCCCACACTGCTTTGTTAATGTTAAGATCTAGGCTCTGCGGAGGCCGATCCATGACTGATAGTGTTCCACTGTGGTTTTTTCTATCCAGGTATGCTTTTACTGCACTGGCAGTGTGTTTGAGATCATTGTCATGCTGAAAAATGAAGTTATTGTCAATTTCCAGATGGTATTGCATGGTGGATCAAAATCTGACAGTTTATAATTCCATGAATTTTGACAAGATCCCCAACACTGCTGGCTGAAATGCAGCCCCAAACCAGGACAGAGCCATGAGACCATTTCTGATGAGGCTTCAGTGAACAGTAGATGGATCGGCTGAAGGGCCGGATGCGCCTCTCAGGTCCTGTGTCAGTTTCTTTGATTAATAATTCTCCTGTTTCTTAAGGGCATAACTTTCAGATACTCTTCATCTGCTGTAGATAGTTTTTTAGGCCTTACACTCTTTCTTTTGTCCTCTATTTGCCCAGTTTCCTCAAAATTTTTAAAGACACACTGCACACTAGTTGCGCCACGTTTTCAGCTAATTGCGCTTTGGGAATCATCTTGTTGGTGCAAAAATACTATTTTATGCCTTGTTGCCTATTTTATGACTGTGTTATCTTTGGCAATGCCAACATGGGAGAAATGGCTGCTTGTAACAAAGCATCTAAAGATACAATTTAAAATTGGTTCTTTGTAACAGAAGCCATACAAAGAAAAAAAATGTGTGTTGCACCCTCATGGAACAGGATCCACTTGTGCAGAACTTAAACCAATAGTGTCACGGCTCACCTATGCAGCAACCTTTACCTTTTGTGTTTTCACTTCCCTTTTTCAGCCTGTGTGCCGTTGTCTAGGTGGCTTCAAAATCCTAAGGAGACACTGGAGTCAATACCCCAAACACCCATCTCTTGTCCTCTGGGGGGAAACCACCTCACTGCTTTCATAACTATTTACATGTCAAACACTTCACCCACGGAGGACAAGCTGATGTTTTAGATAACTGCATTGGCTCAACAGTCTCTGCAACACTTGAATGTATACACAAACACACTCCTCTACAATTCACCTGTTTTTAAAATTCACTGAATCAAGACTTTACAAATGCCTCATTGCAGGCTCACCGTGTTAATGAGAGTGTAATAACGCAAATAGCTCTGCCTCCCATATAATGTGTTTCCAGGGAGGAGCTCATCACATACCCATTATGTGTTTCTTCTTTTTCCCCCCTGTGCCACTCCAGTGGATGGGATTAAAGCACAGAGAGAGTGTACTTGTGTGTTTTGGTGCTCTGTTAGACTGAAAAATTAGGTGTGTAGATAAGACACACATGCAGGCACACATTCTCTCTTAGGGGTTTTCCATGGAGCAGTTTGAGGAGCAGTAACTATGTTCTGTGATCAAAGGATGAAGACAAAACACACAAACACACACTTCTGGGAAATCTGGTTCACAGAAAGGACAAAAACGTCTTCAACTCTGAATACAAGACAGACACACAGAAATTATACACTAAAAAGCTCATGACTTGCTTATAGGTTTTATATCATTAACCTACCTGCAAATAATTATTTATGTCAATATACAGTACTGCGCAAATGTCTTGAGGCATCCCTTATTTCTTTCTATTTTGCTTCCAAGCAGCCAGACTTTTTTGTCATTTTTTTTAAGTGGCCTTGAGCAGTAGTTCTCCAGACTTTCTGAAAGTCTTTCAAAATTTTTCTTTGGGCATTGGCTCCTTTTTCACACATTTGTAGTCCAGTCCTTGTACCTGACCATTTAAAAAAAAAAAAATTTTTTTTTTTGTTGTTCTTTATTTTTTTGTTTGCTAAGCTACTGACTTATGGCTCATTCTAGTATAAAAATACCCCTAACTCAAGGGATGAACCAGTGTTGTGTCTACACATAACAGACAACTTAGCAAACAACCTAAAGCTATCTACAGCAGGACCTGAGAGATACATTACCCCCTTCAGCTGATCCATCAGCTGTTACCAAAGCCTCATCAGACAGGGCTTCAGTGGAAGGTTAGCTGTCAAGAAGCCATTCTTAAATTCATGTGACCCGCCGGATCACCGGCGGTCCCGACTCCCGACTGCTTTTAATTGCTGGTAAAATTTTCAATTTCTCTGTTTGTTAGTGCACTCTTTAGCTACCTTATGCAGTTACTATGTAGTCACTAATTTGCACACAATGGTACTACAGCATGTATAACTGTAACGATATGGTCTGGCAGACTTGTTCTATTATAGGTCTCAAAGGGCTACGGAAGGGAAACAGGGAGAAAATGTGGAGGTATGGTATATTGTATAAGGACTGGACTGAAAATCAAGCTATCATCTTCATTCATCAATCTGTACAGAGGAGGTCAGGAAAGAGGGAACACAGCGGGTGTCTCCAGCCATCTGTAAAACATAGGGAGGACTGTCAACATTATTGAAGCAGTGTAGAATAATTGTGACAGAGAAGTGAACAAAAGGCAGCCGATATGCAAAAAGAGTGCTTTGTAATGTCCCGGAGAACTATTCCTGAAAACTGCTTAAACAAGTTAAAAGAAAGTTAGCCTTAGCTTGCTGCATTAAAAGTGTCCAACCTCTGTTTGTGCTTTATATACTGTATTTCCAGTAGTAAATCACTGCACCTACTTCCCATTTTCCTAATAAAACATAAAGAAATGAGGGGTAGCTCAAGACTTTCGCACAGAACTGTACGGCCTCATTAAAAACATAAATCACATTCAATAAAATTTGAAAGATTTAGTCTCAAATCCTTTCATACCCAAGCTGAATATTTCACAGAGTGCTTGATATGGCAGATATTATGAGTTGAGGTATCAGAGTCTGTAACGAGACTGTGCAACCCTGTAGCCTCACAGTGTCCTCACTGTCAGGTTACATGCACTAGTAATTCATAAGTGTAACATCTTTTTATCTGGTGTCATAGTGAGTGGCCATATGTTTCCAGCACAAATATCAAGCCACAGAAGACCCCTATGGATTCTTCCATTGCTGTGTAAGAAGCTTTGCAGTGTCCCACTTACTCACATAGCATTCAGCCCTCACTGACACACAGAATGAATGAACTGACAGGCCTGTGGATGTGGCCATGCGAGCGACATGTCCCAGTGGCACTGTGCTAAATATCGCCTTCCCTTTTTTTACCTACAATAGCTTCAAATGAGGGGGGCTGTCAAAGCCAATGAGACAATGTGAAGAATACTCACATCTGTGTCAGAGATTAATTACTTTCTCCTATTCATGGCAGCATTTTGCTGACGGTGGCAAAAGTGGGTCGGTCACTGTGAGCTGCTAACATTCCCTTTATCGGTGGAAAAAGTACACACCTTAACAGGTGTTGCTGTGGTGGTTTAGGGCAGTTTGTTTAGACACTGAAATCATCTCAAGGGTTTGGCCAAAATATTTGCTAACAACAAAACTATTATCAGCTCCCACGTTTTTTTTTTAAAATTTTGAATCTTCTTGCTATTAAATCTGAAGTTGCTCAACTTCTATTTTCTGGCTTCATAGTTTGCAGTTACTGAAGCTCCACTGTCCATTGTGACATTCCTGTGTATGTGAAGTATGTTAACAAGAGCCAGTGGATTGTTTGGGTTAGAGCTAGGGTGGATGTTCCATCATGGGCAGGGTGGTATTTCCTGAAGCACTTGAATAAATTAGAGCCTGGAAGCAATGTCTCTAAAGACAGAAACCCAAAATAACCCAGAGTCTCTTTTTTTTTCTTAATATTATGGCTACTGTTCTGAAAATACAGTTTTTGTCTATTTGAATATTTTACATCTACATTAAATCTGTCTTTCAACATTTCTCTCCTATTAGTATAATATAATAATGGAAGTTAATTGATAACCTTCCATCCAAGATATCTGCCACTGCTGATGAGAAATACTCAGAGATTAATCATCTACTTAACTTTAAATTCTATCGCACTTGTTTTGAAGGACATGTTTTAATATTACATTATCTTTTTGTAATAAAATATGATGGTGATTGAGATCTTTGAGACTCTTGCATTTCCTGGTTTGAGATATTTTTATTGTAAATTGTTCCACGCAGAAATTAGTATCCAGAGTAAAAAGACAGTTATGATCATGTCCTTACTAGAATTTAATATAAAAGGGGACTGAATTGTGAATTAGATTCTACCCTTTTTGTGATACACAAACTCTTTTATGTAAAACAGCTGAGGCCACAAGAACATCTTTCTTCATAATTTATTTTTGATCATAATTTGATCATGAAGATAAAATATTGTTCTGCCTGGAGAAGTTGAAAGCTGTACAGCTTTCATGCCATCAAAGTCATTTCTCAAACTCTATTTCTCAGCCTATACCTACACACATACTTGCTATGACAATAGAAATTGTGTTTTGTTTTGTTGTTTTGCAATCGGCCTTAGTCACGCAGGCGGAAATTTCCATTTTCAGGAGGAAAATTTGTATTCCCAACAGTTTAGCGAGTGTTTGTTAGAGATGTTGGCTGCCTCTAGGTGAACTGAATCACAAAAAGATCCAATCATTTTCTTTCCTGCTTATCCAAATAAAGGTCATGGATGGTTGGAGTCTATCTCAACTGTCTATCACAGGGCTAACACAGAGAGACATGCTCACATTCACACTTGTCCATTTAGGATCCCGACTAACGTAACATGTATGCATTTGAACTGTGGGAGGAAGCCAGAGTTCCCAAAGGGAACATGCGCAGAAATGGGTGAGAACATTCAAACTCCACACAGAAAGGCCCCAGCTGGCTAGTGGATTCGAACCTAGGATCTTCTTGCCATGATGGGATGGTGCTAACTACCACACCACTGTGCCATCTCTGCAAAATGTAATACCGATAATGAATCCCTGACATGCTGACTGGTTACTTGACCCCATGCAGTCTGAACTCAACTTAGAGGGGCAAGTGGTGTTCAGCCACACAAGACTGAATAATAACAGGTCTATGGTCCCTTTAGATCTCTGAGGTTGCATGAACACCACACAGTGGATCACCATGTGTCACACAGAAAGGACTGACAGATTGACAGCTCTCTCTTGAGTCTGTGGTTGGTGGTGCAAGGCTGTTCTTAGTTGGCAGTTGTTTGCAAACAATTCTGCATATTCCATAGAAACTATAGGCGGCCGCAGCAAACTCCTAGTGACCAAAGCAATTGCAAGGAGGTTTTCAGTGCAGTACCATATACCTCGTTGCAACCACTTTCACCTAACAACTGCCAGCAATGACTTGCCAGCCAGTTGGGAAATAGACATTTTTCCTTAACAACCACTAGGGGTCATTGACCGGTCTCTTGGCCTGCGTGACTGGGGCTTTTGCAACCAATTTCACAGCAACTGTCAGCAACTTCAAACAACCACTCGCCAACTGTTTTTCCCTAGTGAGCAGTGGTTGCCAGGGGGTTGCCAACCAGTCTCCAGGCCTCAGTCACACAGGCCTGGAGACTGGGGAGGTGGTCTATCGCAAACAGGAAGACCGATTGTGTTTTATGGATTCTGACTCGTTTTAGAATCGCTAATCCTAATAACCAAGCAATGGACTCATCTTCCATTAAAATGATTTACAGTAGCAACATATTCAGCCATGTTCATGTATTGTTTTAATTAGAGATTTCATTCAGGTTCTTCAAGGAGGTATTGCTGTTTTCCTTCATAAAACTGATTCTATTTCAGAGGCAGGATTTTATTAGCTAAAGAATAACAGAAGCATTTAAGAGATGTTTAAAAGAAGCAAGAGATTTTTTTATATATATATAACTTGATGAATCAATCAGAAGAGAGACTTAACATGTTGCCTTCATTCATGACTAGATCCCACTTTTTTTGTGAAATCTGTGTACACATTTTGTTTGAAGTCTGCACCACCATCGCTATGGTAAAAGCTGTCAGCATAAGGGAAGCGCGTCTGTCGAGCAGAGGATGATGAGCTTGTCAGGATGTGAGCTAAATAAGAACACGAGAAAGTTTGTTGTTTGTCCCAGTTGAGTCATGTTTGTGTCCGTTTCCAAACTCTTTCTGCTATCTGAATAGACTTTACTGTTGCTGCATTAACCATCCCTCAGCTACTCTTGCTTCACTTGTTTTATACATCAGTCTCCTTCACTATGCACAGTGAGGCTTATTATCTGTCATTGTCTCCTTATCTTCATTTTGTTGTTCAGATGCTGCCATAAGGGGAGAGCCGTCTGTGCATACCGTCGGTTCTTTGCCACAAAATGCCTTCAGAGCTTCCAAGTTCTGTTAAAATAGTTTGAGAAAAGGCGGGAAATATGTCCCGATTGTGTTCTGGTTTGATGCATCCACACTCTCTCTTAATGATGAATTGATTGTCATCCTCGAATATAATCTTTCACTCCCCCTCTCTTAAAGTCGTTCCATGAAATTGAGTAAGACTTGAGTTTCATATGCCTCACACAGCACATTAGACTTTATATTTAATTCATGGCCAACCCTGAACTTACCTTGAGATATGCAAGAGTCTAGCTGTGTAGAAAAAAGCTGACTGGACATTTTTATACATTAATCATCGTCGTGAGCTGCTTAAGAGA
Organism: Pterophyllum scalare; assembly: GCA_024447675.2. Classification (NCBI taxonomy): domain Eukaryota; kingdom Metazoa; phylum Chordata; class Actinopteri; order Cichliformes; family Cichlidae; genus Pterophyllum; species Pterophyllum scalare. The sequence goes on along the minus strand of JAMQGT020012123.1, from coordinate 123,804 downwards.
GTTTTCATCTGAGCTGAAAATCTCATTTGGATTGGAAATTATGCACACATTTTTTTATGGTGAGGGAGGGAAAAAAGACTAAGCTGAATTTTGTAAAAGCCTGTGTGACTGGGGTTTTATTGCTGATTTTAAATGTGTTTGAATTTGTTTGTGGGGATGGGTGGATCACTCTCCACCCATAAGGGATTAAATTTGTAGAGCTTTCTTCTTTTATGTTCATTTTTCTTCCTTACAAATTATTTCCCAGTTCTGGGGCCATACCAAGCGTACCTTATGAATGCATTACTTGATAACGTGCATTTGTGTAAAGAATTTAAAATACTACAACTGTGTCTTGGTTTTGTTCAGGTGGAGCCAGCATGTGGGCCATTACTCCAGAGGAGAGGGCGAAACATGACAAACAGTTTGAGACCCTCTTCCCGGTCCTCGGTTATATCTCAGGTAGGCTGTTTTCATATGAAACAGACCACGTACTTGCTTCTGTTTAACAGCTGGTTGTGTCATTAGGAATAAGTGAGCTGCATCAGACCCCCTGTGATTTTTGTTTACCTGCAGGAGAACAAGCAAGAAAATTCTTTCTGCAGTCTGGCCTGCCTGCTTCAGTCCTGGCTGAGATTTGGTAAGCACCAACTGACAACCTGGTAAATCTTTGTCAAAATATAATCCTAAACGGGAGCAAGTGGGTCAGTAAGTTACAAGGTTTGCTTTTGGTCACAACGGGTTTGTTACATTGGCCTGGGTTCAGCTTCCTGTTGAGCATTTATTTCCTTCACTGCCTGCCACACCTAGTAAACTATGTGAGTGAAGAGAGGGTGGGGGCGTCCTGTAATTAGAACTGTGTGTGTGTGTGTGTGTGTGTGTGTGTGTGTGTGTGTGTGTGTGTGTGTGTGTGTGTGTGTGTGTGTGTAAAATGAAACTGGAATTCAATCCCACCACAACCTTGTCCCTAGTGATTTTTCTATTGTTTCAATAAAGAGTAAAAAAAAAAGGGAATGTACACTTTGCTACACATGGATCATGGTATATTCCAGATTTTCTTCTTTCCCTCCTTTAGGAACCTAGCCGACATGGAAAGCGATGGAAAAATGGACAAACTGGAGTTTTCCATTGCTATGAAGCTCATCAAACTTAAACTTCAAGGACATAACGTTCCCTCCACCTTGCCAGTCATCATGAAGCAGCCTCCTGTTACCAATTGTGGTTCAACCATTCCTTCTTCAGCACGATTTGGTAGAAGAATTTTATTTCAAAATGGGATAGTTCATTATTTGAAAAAGAAACAACCTCTGATTTAAAAAGAAATCAATTATCATTTAATGTTTGCCTGTGTGTTTCCTCCTTATAGGAATGGGTTCTATGCCAAACCTGTCAATTGGTGTGTCATCCATGTCAGCTATGTCAGCCATGCCCATCCTAACACCCATCCCAGTTAACTCCCCCATGCCCTCAGTGCAACCCCTGGTGCCAATGCCAGCAACTCTGCCCCTTATCACTCCGCTTGGAAACTCTGGGCTCCACAACGGCGCCCTCCTCACCCCACCACTTGTTCCTAACAATGCAGGTCGGTTCTGCAGTAGAACCATTCTGGGCAAATCAAAACAGATGGATGGATTAGAACCAGTGATGAATCTGTGAACATATGGTGAAGATGCTGAGTCATGTTCCAGAGCCACTTAATTTTACTTGGCACACATCAGCGTCAGATGAAATACAAAAGGAGGAGTGTGTAGTGTGTTAAAAAGCAACAGAGACAGGAGTCTCTGTGTGTGTGTGTGTGTGTGTGTGTGTGTGACATTGGCTGCTTTTTCACTAATTTGTAGTCTAGTGTTGTCTACACAGCACTGACTAAATAGCAAAGAACCAATTTTAAATTGTATCTTTGGGCACTTTGCTGCTAGCAGCCTAGCAGCCAGTCACAAAAGGACAGAGAACGGAACAAAAAAGGAAGTCAACATCCGAAAAAAGAGCTTTGAATGCATTCCTCAAATCTACTTAATCCTATAACACCAGGCGATCGTCGCTGAAGCATCCGTTACCTGCCCCTACTAGCCGTGAACAGCTGGTTAAGACCGAGCGTATCCCCACTGAGTCGGCTGACCAAAGGAACTTTGAATTACCGTAATTCCACGACCGTTTGTCCTATCTGAAAAATTCAAACGGTTTCTGAAAGCTGAGAAATTGCACATCACACCCAACTATGTATGCATAATATTAAAACTAAGCAATAGCTGCATTTGCAAAGTATTAAGTCAGTTTAAGTTCAAATATTACTTTTGTCACTTTGACAGCTTTTCTCCCTGCAAAACTTTAAATGTCACTAACATCTTCTCTACCCAAGACATTTTTAATGATGCAACTCCATTTAGTAAAACCATCAGCTTAAACCACTGATTCACTTACCTCAGTATAAGGACTTGGAGTCAACTCTGTCCAAATTTTTTTTAAAAATCACCTGTCAGCTAACCCTAACCCTAGTTAACACAACAGAAATGTTTGAGCTATTTCATTAACATGACTTAGTTGTGTGTGATGTGAACTAAACAGCTGATTTTTCTGGGATTTCTGTTTTGATAAAGCTCAAATCTGCAACTTCCTTGTTGCTGCTTTTTTTTTTAGCATTTCTGCAGGGAGAGAAAATGTTTCATTTAATAATATGGAGCTAAAGCATTTACAAATAGCTTCTGCAAATTGATACTGCTATCTTAATATGATTTGCTAATGTTTTGTGTAATTATTCATGGCCTGAGCTTCAGTGGTGCAGTAATGCAGTGAGGATTACACTTGGAATATGAGAGGGCTGCACCTTATCTTTATACTCCCTGAGGTCTTATGATGTCTTGTGATGCGTGCATGCCTTGCATTTAGTATGGGCAGATCTGTATATATGTCTGTGTGATGCAGCACTGCCGCTTTTCATGCTCTCAGTCTTTGCTGAAGTTTAGATAAAAAGTTCATTTATATCAAGTGTGGGAAAATGAATGTTATATATACATTAGCAGTATCTTCTGTTTGGATTTCTCTTATATCTCAGTCTGTTGTCTTCATCTCTCACCTCCTCCATCTGTTCCTTGGCCGTTCTCTTTAATCTCACTCAGTCTGTTCAAGTACGATTTCTGGCTGTGAAATGAGTACTCTAATAAGAGTGTGTGAGATTAGCCTGTTATTTGGTGTTTCTCCTCAGTCTTTATCTCTCTCACTCTGCTGATGAAAATATATCACTGCCACAGCTCTTGAGACTCTCTTTAGCACATGGTTGCAGACAAGCACAATCTCTTACCCAGATGTCAATAACCTCGCTGCTTGAGCACTGTGTGCAGCGACTGTAAAACATGAGGAGATAAGATTAGATGAACATACCTTCCAAGGGCAACTGCACTCTGCATGTTCACAGCATATCATAAAGTGATCTATTAAAGGAAAGGACATGCACACTCTGTATATAGTTCCATGTATAAACTAAAACATTGTCTTGAATATTTGTCAAATGGGGATTTTACTATTAACAAACTGCTTTCAACCTCATTTACAGCACTTCCTCTCTCTGGCTTCTCCTCTCCTATGGCATTCTCCCCATCCACTGGCATGTCGAAGGCCAACTCTCTACTCGACCTGGGATCAAGCAGGTGAGATTATTACTAAGCAAATTACATTATTAGTATGCAATAAAAATGGGATTAAAAACACACCATGTCACAAAGCTCAAATCATCACAGACTGGTTCCTTGAACATGACAGTGAGTTCACTGTACTCACATGTTCTGCACAGTCACCAGATCTCAATCCAATAGAGCACCTTTCGGATGTGGTGGAACAGATTCACATCAATTGTGCATGTGCATTCTACACAAAATGAAGTCAAGTTGAAACACAAATTTAGAAATATTTATATCACTTCCATGTAGGATTTAGTATTTTTAAAATGTCCCTTTTATTATTCACACATGCTTGTTTGATCACTGTCAGTCAAATATAGTCGTGCCATGACATCAGCGCTTCCTAAGAAGCAGCATTTTTGCAGGAAAGGGAATCAGACCACAAACAGAGATGAAACTCCGAGATAACAGAGTGAACAGGAAAAACATTTTGAAATCAGAGGTTTTTGGAAATAGCAGGAAGTTGACTTGTTTAGAGTCACATCGGAGGACAGGAATCCAAAAGCATTCTTATTGGGAGAGGTCATTATAAATCTTAACTATTAGGAAAAATACAGAGATTTATTAGTCGTGACAATTTTTCTGAACAACTTGAGTCTCTTTTTTTTCTCAAAATTTTGTATATTCATCTTCCACAGAAAATGAACAGACTGCTCTACTGTGATTTCAGAGTTCTTCCTCTAACCCCGCCATAATGTAGATTGGCCCCTACATGTATGCCCCACATTTTTGTAACATGGCTCCCATAAGCCACTGTGTCCCCATTTCAGTCATTCCTATTCAGGTTAAGATATTAGGTGAAATAAAACAGGCAAACAAAATGTTAATTAAGTTTCTTGAATCTTTTTTACCAGAAATAAGGACAGCTGATTTGCTGCTACCATTTGAAATACGTGTTTTATTAGCTGTTGACTGTTTTTAAGGACATTTAGTCCATCATATCAATTCACTGGTATTGTGTCATTGTGTGCTGTTGTGTGCCCACTGAATAGATGGGGGGGTTTTTCTTTGCTTTTTGCCCTGCTCACTTTTAAAATTAAATCGAAATTGAATTTTGGCTCATATTTTAAATGAAATATAAGACTGAGGCTTGAGGGTTAGTTGTTTTACATCTGTGCCAGTCAAACTTTCAGATCTGTTTTGTTTAAATGTACTTAATATCTGCCAAGGTTTGGAAGGTTCACTCGCAGTTTCACTGACAGCCAAGTCCTCCTGAGTATCTAATATCCTTTGTCCACCTCATGGCGTTATATGTGGGTTTGGAAAAGAATGCGAACAGTATCTGATTTCATTGTTTTGAGTAGCTTAGTGCCTCACACAAAAAGCTTTGACCTCAGGTGTAGGTGGTAAGGTAAGCATTAATAAGGGCACCAGAGTACCAAGAAGTACATTAAAGACAATTTATTCCCACAGCTCCTTTAACCTGTCAGTTCTCGCTGTTAGACTTTATAATATCATGATAGATGCATGGTAATTTGGGGGGGTTTCTGGTCTGTTCTTCCTCAAACATACAAATACACAGAGAAAAGTGCTTTGGCATCTCCCATTGTCATCCTAAAACCTCTTCTTTTACCTGAAGGAAGGGTTGCAAGTTCTCCCATTCTTCGCAAATGAACAGCATCAACCCAGCCTATCATGTGCTCTTCTTGCAGACTTATTATTAACTGTCATTTCTATACAGCACTAGTCTTACTGAGTACTAGCGACATTTAACCATACATTCATAAAGTGCTTCATTCTATACACTTTAAGCACTTTATCTGCCTCACATCCATAGGTAACTGTTGATTACAAATTAGCCAACATGCAGGTATTTGGACAGTGGGAGAAATCCATGCAGGCACAGGAAAAACATGCTAACTCCCCCAGCCCCAGTTCGAGACAGCAACTTTCTTGCTGTGAGGCGACAGTGCTAACAATTCCACCACAGCACCACCCCGAAAGGCTGATTAGCTTAACCTGAGAGTATGTTGCTGTCTTGTTTCATTGTCTGAGAGTCATTGTCTGCATAGCTGCTTGCCACAGCTTCCTCTGCAGTTAATTAAGAGCTGAGGAATAACACCGGGGAGTCTCTGAGCAATTACTGGTTTAGGGAGAAAGAAAAAAGCTGACCACATAATATTATTTTTTCATTTCCCTTTAGGTGATATGTTGACATTTAGACACACCTTTCTTTTCTCTTTCCATAGTTCAAACTCGTCCTCCACCACATCTTTGGCCAGTAACTCTCCCAAGATGGGCACAAGTGATTGGGCCGTTCCACAGGCCTCAAGACTCAAGTACCGTCAGCAGTTCAACACACTAGACAAGCTCATGACCGGCTACTTATCAGGTGAGCCCCATGTACACACAAACACACACACATTAACATAAATAAACACAAAGTTCTCGGGACCACTTGGCTCCATACAAGTGCTCTTCAGAGTTTGAAAGTGAACACTGTGGGTCAGTTTCACTTTTGCACACGTGCACATACGTTCTTCTGTAATTGCTCCAAACTGCACTGAACAGAACTTGGAAAGCACACAACCATATCCACATCAGTTGCTGTAAGAGTTCACTATGCTGTTCTGATATTATCTAACTTTTACTTTGCAGGACCTCAGGTTAGAAATGCACTGATGGCGTCAAACCTGACGCAGACTCAGCTTGCTACCATCTGGTGAGTGCAATGTGTGGATGTGTGTGTATATTCTTGTCCAGCTATTGTAGTGAGGACCAGTGTCAGTTTATGACCACTGGAGTAAGGACATTTTGGTAAAATGAGGAGCTTTTTTTATTGAGCCTCCTTATTTTTTACAGGCTTAAGCTTAAACAAACAAACAAAACACATTTCTTTGAAAGTGGTCAGGCACAAGGACTTGACTGAAAATGAGTGAAAAAGCAGCCAATGTCCAAAGAAAACCTTTGAAAGGCCTTCTGTAATGTCTGACAGCACTTAGCTAAGAAAATTACTTATTTTGTGAAGCGGTTTGTTTGCAACAATGAACCCCCCAAAAATTATTAGGAATGCAATCTGCAGTCCTCAACTTTATCAGCTGATGAATCTCTTGGAGCCCAGTACTCTTGATTTATATTCCAATATTCCAAACTCTAGTGGTTTGGTTTTCTTCCACTACTGTCCCAATGCCAGAAACAGCAGACAGATGCCTCCAGTGAAAAACCTCTAACTTAATTATATTCTCACCATGATGTTCTTATTGACATACAGTACTGTGTGATTTGTCTGCAGGACCCTGGCAGATGTGGATAAGGATGGCCAGCTGCGAGCTGATGAGTTCATTTTGGCCATGCACCTGGTGGACATGGCTAAGACAGGCCGCCCTCTACCGCTCACACTGCCACAAGACCTAGTACCTCCCTCTCTAAGGTAACACACAGATTCATACAAAATTTAAATAAAAAAAATAAAATGACAAATGAACAAATATTGTTGGTTTTTTTGTTTCAGAGGAGGAATTAAGTCCAATGAGCTTGTTAATGGAGCAGGGCCCTACATAACTCCCTGTTTAATAGACACAACAGAGGTAGAACCTGCACAAAAGAACAAGAGCAGTGGTATGGCTTTCTGATTAATGTATGTTTTGTTACATTGTACGTTCTCTATCTTCCCTTGCAACATACCTCTCTCTTTCCCCTTCTCTTAGTGTCCTTTGAAGACAAGCTGAAGGAGAACTTTGCGAGAGGAAGTGCAGAGCTGGAGAAACGACGTCTAGCTCTGGAGGAGGAACAGAAGAAGGAGAAGGAGAGGAGAGAGAGAAGAGAGGGAAGCTCAAGAACGGAGGGAGAGGGAGGCCAGAGAGCTGGAGAATCGGAGGAGACTGGAGGAGGAGAGGCGGCTGGAGAGGCAGAGAGAAATGGAGAGACAAAGGGAGGAGGAGAGGCTGAGAGAGCTGGAGCGACAGGAGGTGAGTGTGGGAGCAGTCAGGAGATATGGAGGATTGATTGTCTTCTCTGATAACCTTCTTTCTTCATAATTTCAGGCAGCAAAACACGAGATGGAGCGCCAGCGGAGGGAAGAGTGGGAACGTGTGAAAAAAGAGGAGCTTGGAAGGAAGAAAGAGGGGGAGCAAGAAGAGATCTCTCGACTTAGGGCTAAAAAGAAGAGTCTGCAGTTGGAGCTAGAGGCTGTGGTGAGGTTACATTAACACTGATAAATATTCATCCTTAAAATTTACAGTGTTAATCAAAACACGGGTGTGCCATAATGTCTCACAGGGCAACAAGCACAAACAGATCTCAGACCGTCTCCGTGACGCTCAGAGCAAGAGGCGGATTCAGAAGGCCGAGGTGGACCTCGTCAATCAGAAGAGGGACACACGCGTTGCAGAAATTAACGCACTTCAGCTCGAGTTTGAGGTTCATAGAAATGTGTTTTCTGTGGTTTCTGCTCTGTCATCTTTTTGCACATTAATAATTTCAATTTCAGTGAATTACACGCTCTGTTTATGTGTCCTCTTTGTTTGTCACAGGAGTGGCAGAGGAAGCTCTCACAGCTGGTCCCAGAACAACAGAGGCTGTGTGAGAAGCTGCGAAACATCAGCCTCAACAAACTCCCATGTGGGTGACAAATGCGTCCTCTCACGTCACACAGACATCAGATTAGTCACTGGTCATTGGTCTCACGTGTCTCTGACCTTTGATCTTTGTAGCTGTGACTTTGACCTGCCTGACCGGGACTGTGACAGAGAAGAGTGTGAACTGCCGGAAGCTGAAGGACCAGCTTGACATCCTGGAAAGGGAAACAACAGACAAACTGACCCCAGATGGAGCAGTACAATAAGGAGCTTAAGGTCAGAGTTCAGTTTAGGCCACTACAGACTCATTCAAGCCGCACATTGGAGGAAAAAAGTTGGCTGTATCCTCCTGTGTCACCCATAAATTTTAGGAAACACATGATAGTTGAAGCCATTTTTGATTTGTCCTATATTTGTACTGGGACATGTATGTAACATACTAACTAGATGGCTCTTTAATATCAAACAAACTTTATGAAACAAACTTTAAGACCAAAGTTAGGCTTTTCAGAGCACGACATTATTTAATATCAACATTTCTGCAGGAGAAGTTAGGCAGTTTCATAATAGTAAATATAAGATTGCAGCAAAATAAGGTTAAATTGCTTTAAGATGGATTACACTGGTATTAAATTAAGCACAAGGAAACTATAAGATTTGCAGATTTCAGGGGGTCTTACAGCTCTGGTTTGATATTAAATTGCACAAAAACAGGGTGTTTTAAACATGCTGTGAAATCTTGTTCAACTGGTCCCAGTAGCTCTAGAGTTTCACCCCTCAGGCAAAGAATTTTTGCACACATTTGATAGCAAACATCCTGATAATTTAATGCCTGTAAAGAAAGATGCCCTCTGAAAATCTATTGTCAGTCTGATACTGATACTAATACTAATACTAATAATCACCGAAAAGCCTGCTCTCTCTTTCTCAGTGTATCTTGTTCTGTTTATTTCTTAAGCAGCTTTTAAAGCTTTTAACCCCTTGCTTTTTCTCTTTGTCTTCTTCTCTCTGCTACCTGGATGTTGGGGTTTTTTTTGTTGTTTTTTTTCCCTCTGCTTGTGCCTTCCCCTCCCCTATCCCTTTTCTTTGTGGCCCACACTTTTTACTCTTCACTCTCCTCATCTATCGTTTAAACATTTTCTCTCCCTTCATCGTCACACTGTTATTTCCATAGCTTGGGGATATGGATGACTGTGTCCTGCGAGGCCTTCTGTCTCTGCTGGCCTGCCTCAGCCAGCTCTTCCTTCTCATCAAGGTTTTCTCTGTTTTCTCCCACTCTGTAATTTTTTATTTCTGTTTCCTTTAAGCAACAATCTGAAATCTAATTTTCTTTGCATCCCGTGATGATTTTAATCTGTTAACTCATCGTTTTTTTTTTCTAGTCTTTTGAATCATTTTTAAAAGGAGGTTTTTGTTGGTACCATGCCTTCTTTTTTCGCTGTTGTTTCTATCCATGGGATTTGTTCTAGTCCATGTTTTCTGTGTAAACAGGATGCACCCTGAGGGTAAAATGCACACACACAGAATGCCTAACCTGCACAAATTGTGTGTTAGAAAAGAGGGAAAAAATGATCTCAGTTCATACACAATAAGCTCACACAGCATTTCTGCTTGTTTCTGTGAATTTTGCCACTGTACTAAATACTAAAAAGTTTTTAATTGCTATGCTACATTCTCCATTCTTAATGCTAAAATTGTATTAAGTGCATTGTGTGCAGAAGCTGTGTTGTGGTTCTTTCAGACATTTAGTGCTGATAAGAACAAAAGTTTTAGACATATTCATACGTCTCCTTTTGCTGCACGTTCTGTGATGCCATCAGGAGCTGAGGGAGAAACAGGTGAGGCAGCAGGCCGTTCTGGATGACCTGCACCGAGTCAAAGAGGAGAAACTGAGGGAACTCCAGAGACGCAGAGAGGAGGAGAGAGAAAGGAGGAGGAAGGAGGAAGAAGAAGCCACCAGGTGAATCTGGGGGTTTGTCTGTATTGCATTTGTTTACGCTTAATATGGTTTTATTAAGTTATTAAGTTGCATTTACTTCCCACAGACTGGCAAAGCTAGAGCAAGAAAAGAGAGAGCAGGAGCAGAGGGAACAAGAGAGGAGGGAGAGGGAGGAAGAGGAGGCACGGCAGAGGAGACTTCTGGAGGAGCAGCGTGCCAAACAGAGGGAAGAGGAGGAGGAGAAGAGAGAGGCACAGGCTCGCCTCCGAGCAGCTCAGGAGAAAGCACAAGAAGAGGAGAGAAGAAGGAGAGAGGAGGAGGAGGCGGAGAAGAAGAGGAGGGAGGCAGAAGAAGAGAGGAGAAGGAAAGAGGTGGAGGAGGAGGAGAAGAGGAAGAAGGAAGAGCAGGAAAAAGGACAGCAGCCCGCAACCCAGCTATCCACATACAGAGCCCTGTACTCCTTTGTTGCTCGCAATGCAGATGAGCTGAGTATAGACGCAGACTGTCTCATAGAGGTACAAAGCACACACACTCATACTGTAAACACACAAAAAATATTTCTTTTTTAAAAATATATTTTATAGTATTCCTCAAAATCTTGTTTCTTTTAATTATTGTTTAATTTGTAATGTGTTTTTATGAGTTTTTGGGACCTTATCCATTTGCATTTTGGCTCAATGTCAGACTTGTGAGATAATGCCAATAAAATCCATTAAAAATGGACAAGTACAGCTGCCAGTGTTGGCATATTTGACAGTCAAAGCAGCCACAATTCCAGATTTAATCCTAAAAACATCAGTTTGTGTACAGTTGTTAAGAGGGAGAAATTCTCCAAAGAAAAATAAATTCCATCCAAATTTGTCAGCATGTTTATTCCTGTTCCAAAATTGGAGATTGACTCATTTTGGAGCCAGCTTCAAGTGGCCATTGGAGAAAGTGCAATTTTTCTGGCACTTTGGCATTGGCCTAATTTTTGGGCCAGATTGCTGCTTGGTTTGCAGAAGAAGCAAGCAATTAGCATAAAAAGATAGCACTCCATACAGAAAGAGTTTCACTATTGGATTGGTTAATAATCCATCCATCCATTCTTCTTCCCAATTCAGGGGTGGGGTTGGGAGTCGTATGGCTGTCAGCTATCAAAAGGCAGGGCTCTGTCACAGGGCTAACTTAGAAAGACAAGACAACCATTAACACCTACGATCGATTTAGAATCACCAGCTAACCTAAACCCATGTAACACACAAATGGTTCTGACTGGTCACACATCACTAAATTGCCTATGTGATGTGCATGTGTGACGGGTGCCTAAACACACTATTTGTGTTGTTGCTGTGCAGTCATAATTGCTCCTGATTACTGCAGCAGGTAAACAAAATGTTTATCTTAATCCCCTTGTTATGTATGACTGGCTGTGAGTGAACTGCGCTTTCCACGATGCAGGTGGATGAGCACACGGTCGGCGAGCCTGGCCGTGGTTGTGCGGAAGTTACCGCGGAAACAGGGGCTGGTTCCCCCAGAGTTACGCCGAGAAATGTCCGACCCCATCCTCGTCTCACACCGCCCCCTCTTCACCTGGAAAAATGTCCTGCCTGCCACCGCCACTAAACACAAGGTAACATAAAACAAGAGCAGCAGAATGAGATTATTTCTAATCTTTTCTGCACTAAAGATAGAACAGTCTGGGGCTTTTTTTTTTTTCTTTGCTGACTGCTAGTTTTTAACAGTCACCTTGGGCATCGTAATTTATCCCATAGCACTGTCAGGTTGTTTTTATTCTTTTCTTGGATCCTTCCCTGATGGTTTGTCCCTCTTGTTTTATCCAGAGACCCGGATGTGGAGGAAAAGGGTGACAGCCCTGTTCCTCCTCAGTCTGATGCTTCACAGGTAAAGCTTGACTGTTGTTTACTTTTATTTCTTTTATAATGGACAGGTAGACGATTCAGTGACCTACTTCAGCAACAAAAATGAAACCTGTTTTGTTTCTGTCTCACTTTAGAAATCATCTTGACTTTTCTGGAACATTCTTATGAGCAATATTTTGTTAGTTTAGCTTGTTAGCAAAGCTACAGTAAGAGCCATAATTTGTTAGACAAAAATACAGTTTTTGTAGTTTTATCTCAGCACACCACCACAGTGGATTTATATGAACTTTCAGCTTTAATTCAAGCAGTTTTACAAAGATTATCCCATGAACTGTTGAGGAATTACATTTTGTAGACAGCCCCCCATTTTCTGAGGCTCAAAATTAATTCGACAGTTGACTGAAGCAGTTGGCCAGCTGAAGCCTGTTATCTTGTTATTTCATGACAAATGACAGATAAAGTTGATTCAGAGTGTTGAATTTGTATTTTATTGCTTTTCAGTATAATTTTAAATATGAAATGCAAACCACTCAACAGCAAGAAGACCAGATTTGACTGTCAGACAACATCTAAAAGAGCCCGCACAGCTCTGAAAAACATTCAGCCATTACTGTTTATTGACAACGTGACTGCTGATGGGAGTAGCAGGATCAATTCTAAAGTGTACAGGTTCGGCAAAATGCTTGCTTTTCAATTACCAAAGACAAAGCTGAAGGCAGAGAGACCCACAAATATGCAGCAACTGAACTGAATGGACTGACTGCAAAGGATTTTCATCCAAGTATGAAAATCAAGCCTTATATTCAAAATGATGTTAGTCTGTTCAGTTACTTTAAAGCCTCTGGAAATGGGGGAGTATATTTTTTTATTATAGTATCTGGTCATAAATCACAGTACTGGACAAATCAAAATGTTGACAAGAACAGAGATAAATATGGTTGAAATAGATGAACCTCAGAGGGGCACATCCACCGTATAGTTGCTGGTTGATTCAGCAGAAGGCCACACTCATTGCATGGCTAAATAATTATCACTATGTTACTGAAAAAGTTCCGTAGACCAGTTCATTTACATGTTTTCCTTCTTAGTGTATCTGTGCTATGATGTGTGGGGTTGTAGTGGTATATAGCTTGACTGTGAACTGGCTTTGGCATGATCAGAAATAGGTCTGCTGACATCAACACACACATCTTCAGAAGCAGCATGGCTGTTTATTTAGAGCTTTTCCCCCATGGCTCTCTGTGGGTCCCACACAAATTTACAGATGTCTGTCTCCTATTTGATAACATTTGTGTCAGTAGTTCTAGTGTTTGTAGGTCACGTCCCATGGTCCAAAGGTGAAATTAGCTATGTTGGAAGTGCGAGGTGGGGTGGGAGTGGGGCCAACTAGTGATTGATTTCTTTGGACAAACTGTTGGTAATGATGGTGACAGATTGCTGCTCTTCTAATCATACCTCCTCAGTCCTCCTCCGTTTCTCTGCTCGCTCGAGCTATCTCTTCGTGGTCAGCCACTTCAGAAACTCACTTCAACCTTTCGGCCGGATCGGGAGACGTCATCACCACGCTGCTCAGCTTCTCGCAGGGTGACATCATCACGGTGCTGCAGCAGAGGGACGACTGGTGGCTGGGGCAGCTCAACGGGACGCGGGGTTGGTTCCCCAAAAGTTACGTCACTTTGGAGACGGCTGGCAATGCAGAGTATGAAGACGCACATCTGTTTTTGTGTGAAACCTTTATTGATTGTAAGACTTATTTCACTATGCGTTGTTCCCATCATAGTGTGGATGCACTGGACACACCTGATTCTGTTCAGCTAGAAGGTAAGCGTAGTTTTTCTGTGGAAAACAGCGTTTCTAGTTAAACTTGTGCACAGTTTTCTCAGTGGTGGTTTCCTAACTAGTGCTATTGTCCTTACCAGAGTATGTGGCCTTGTATACATATGAGAGCCCAGAGGTGGGGGACTTGACGTTTGTTGAGGGGGATGTTGTTTCGGTGATGGAGAAAGAAGGAGAGTGGTGGCAAGGATGCATCGGGGACCAGACAGGGCTGTTCCCCTCCAACTATGTCCGACCTGTAGAACTGCCAGAAGTGAGTCAAGATGAGTTCATGTTTTTTAAAAAAAATTCAAGAATCAGCATTTTAAGCTATTTCTGACCTAAATTTGGAAGCTTTATGTTATATTTTGAACTTTTTTTCTTATTCTTATTTAGGCATCAAGACCTGGAGCTCCAACCAAGAAACCCGGTGAGAATAAACACAGTCAGTATTTGCTGATTAATTCTGTTATGCTCTTGACATTTAGATTATCTGTATTCATTGTTGGCCATTTCTGGTTTGTCAACAGAGATTGCGCAGGCTGTCGCCACCATTGCAGCCCCGATGATGCATCAGCTTCATCTGTCTCCGGGGCAACTGATCGTGGTCCTGGCCAAGAACTCCACTGGCTGGTGGCTCGGAGAACTGCAAGTAAGCCACCAGTTGGGGGGGGGGGGTTATTTTCTTTTTTTTAAAGACCCAAGGATACTGTTAGCTGCTGCAACATTATAATTTCATCTAGAAAATTTTTACTTTGGCTGTAAGTGCAGAAGGTCAATTGGACCACAGAGCACTGTGCAAGCACAATTAATGAGTCGTCATTCTCTTAAATCCACTTTCCATTCACAAATGACACATTTCTGCCTCTGTGTGAAAGGTACTTAGAACATTTTAACGTGATATGCTGGATTGTTAAGCTTTATTAACAAAAACTTGCTGCCATCAGACAGGAATCAGATTGTTCTTGGAAGAAATTAAAGTGCAGCTAGGTGGAGCTTCCCTTAAATATTAAGGTGGTATTATCGCTAGTTTTGGAAACCTGTTACGGATGTTTATAGCAAATCAGTTAATCTGCAAATGGGAAAAACAATCAACAAATTAAGCTAGAGTGGAAAATAAGTGTTATTTATTTGTTTGGTTTAATCCATGAGTATATAGCAAGCAGGAGCCGGTACTGACGTGTCCAATCAGTGATGAGCTGATGCGAGGTTACAGGAGAATTAACAGTGCTGCCTGTCAGGAAGGTCAGGAAGTAGGAGCGTGTACAGAAGTTCATTTCACTATAACACAGCAAATCTTGTATATGAGTTAGGATCTGTTGACGTGTCAGACCAGCGGAGAGCCGATGAGGGGTGGGCGGGAAGGTTACAGGAGTATTAACAGTGCTGTCGTCTACAGCAGTGAAAGGTCATCTCTCTCTGCCTGTTTTTGTGCTGCGGCTGCAGCTTCGGTTAAAGCTCTGAATGTGTTCGGTAATACGACAGCTGAAGTCACAAGTGGGTTCAGACAAGAAAGTCAATATGAGTAAGATTGTCTGAGAACAGAGGATTTCCACAGCTTTGTCAAACTGTACATTACCCTCAGCAGCTTAGGCAAGTAGGACAGGACGCAAACAGCAATACTTTGGTCACTTCAGAGACTTTAGCTGAGCTTTAGTTTGATTTATGAAGTGAATGTACATTCTCATCATGAGTCAGTGTTCTCATGGTTCAAGGCTTTGTCTGACAAAAATCAATTCATCATTTGATCTTTCGATTTAGAATTCAGAAATGATCCAGCACAAGATTGATCGACTCTCACTGGCTCTTTCCCCTTCCAGGCTCGGGGTAAAGCGGCAGAGAGGCTGGTTTCATTCCTCTCACGTTAAGCTCCTGGGTCCCTCCAGCAGCAAGTCTTCCCCCTCCCCTCTGCCCGGTGAATGCTGACACACACCCCAAACACAACATTCGATTTACTATAACTGAGCGTGTTTGAGTCAGGTTCTTTTTTTCTCATTTTCAAATTTGTGTTGCAGTTCTGCTGAAGCAAATTGTCAAGTAAAATCCACAATTATTTTAGATGCACACACTGAGAAATATGGGCCAAAATTACTTGAACAATCATGTCATTAGCTTTAGTATCAAGACGCTGTAATGGCCCAAAGTCCAGGCCTCAACCTGACTGAAATGCTCTGGCAGGACCTTAAGAGAGCTGCAGATAAATAAATGCCTGAAAACCTCAATGATCTGAAGCAGCACTGTAAATAAAAAGGGGCCAAAATTCTTCCACAATGATGTGAGAGTCTGATAATGCTATACAGAGAGTGAGTACTTCAAATTATTGCTGCTAAAGGTGGCTCTACAAGCTATCAAATCATAGGTGTGCTTAGTTAGTCGACATGTCCAGTTTGACTTCTTTTCTGACAGGTGATGTCCTAGTAAAACATGTTTTTTTTTATTATTATTATTAAACTTTGTATGTCATCTCTGTTCCGTCAGTATGCCAAGTTATTGCAATGTATGAGTACACGGCTGCCAATCAGGACGAGCTGAGCTTCTCCAAGGGTCAGCTGATCAACATCCTCGACAAGACCAACCCTGACTGGTGGAAAGGAGAAGCCAATGGGGTCACGGGCTTGCTGCCTACCAATTATGTCAAGATGACAACAGAATCAGACCCCAGCCAGCAATGTGAGTGGAACTTTCTTTTTTTTTTTTGTCTTCTCACTGATGGGCAGCATTTCTCTGTTAATAATTCACACATGCGGTTGGACTTATCAGGGGTCGGGAAAAAATAAAACGGTGAGCACACATGGAAAGTGATGAAATGTGTTTATAAAAAAGACTGAAAAAAATCTTTTGGTTGACTTGGCTCACTCCAGGTACAGTAGATTCCTTATCCATGTCAGACCATGGAAACACTGACGGTAAGCATCAAGTAGTCGGTTCAGTCAGTCATTGAGGAAATTGGGGAACATGTAACCATTACACTTAAAAGGCTCATTCCCGTAAAAATGTTAAGCTTCTAAAATTGATTAACAGAAACAAAATTAAATAAATGTTAAATTTACTCACTGCAAGCTAAAAAGAGTGGGCCTTTTAAGTATCCCAGACAACATCAACAACTTAAAATCATTCAAAGGGAAGTTTGACATTCTGGGCGTGAAGCTCTTTTTTTTTTTTTTTTGCCATGATGGATACGTCTCTCATTGTGTGTTAAATTAATTTAATCCAACCATGCTCCAGCTGCAGCTTTTATATTAAGCAGACCGATATGAGAGTGGTATTGATCTTCTAATTTAACTCTCAGACACAAAGTGAACAAGTGTGTTTCCCTGAATGTCAAACTGTTCTTTTAAACACAAATTGCTGACAAATCACTCGGGCAACAGAATAATAAAGAACGATCTCTGATCTGATTTTAAAACTGGCACACCTCTCATTGTCATTTCGGTCCCATTTCTGGAAACGGGGAGCTTCGTTTTCTGTCAGAAATGCGGTGCAGCAGCAGCCGAGCGCGTGAGAAGGTGGTAATTTCACTCGTGTGTATTCTGCTCACTGCTCATTCATATGTAGCTGGGGTGAAATTTTAAAAAGGCCATTTTCTTAATGAGAGCTGTGTTTTTGAATTAGTATTCATAGCCTGCATCTTCTCCTCACAGCAGCAGCTGTTAACAAGCGTTAACACACTTGATCTTTAATTGGGATGAACTTTTTAAACCTAAAGACACAAAAAACACTGAGATTTTAATTCCGGTTGAACGTGCTCTCACTCGCGCACCCACAGCATATGAGGTCGGTGGTTAATTTAAGAAATAAAGTGTGAGAAATCACCACCTCCAGCTGATACGTCGAACAATAACATTTACATTTCCAGAAATGCATTATTAATGCGCCTGCATGTAAGAGTCCAGCATTAATATTAAACCTATATTAACGTCTGCTGTCTCTCCGTTTCTTCATCATCTCACTCGCCTTCCCCTTCCCCCCTTTCCACTCCTCCACTTCATCTGTTTTTTTTTTCCCCTTTCTTCTGTAGGACAGTAACGCTGGCTTTCCTCTCTCTTCCTCCCCCTCTTCCTCCTCGTCCTCTTCTTTCTCACCCCTTCTGTCTGAGCGAACCCGAATTGCCCTGTCGCAACAGGAAGCCCAGCCGCCAGCAAGAACGGCCCACCTCCGCACTTTCCACCTCATCCGTTTAGGACTCTGGTGTTCTGTGCTTCTCTGTTACAAAAACCCCATTTTTATTTTGCCTCCTACCTTATTAGCGTTAAATTTACTCCTCTGTCTTTTCCTATTAGCCATTTATTTTTCACCGCAACTCCCCACCCCCACCCTCGCTCTCTTCTCTCCCGTATTTCCATTTGCTTCTTTAATTAACCAAGGGAGCGAGGCAGCGGCAGCTAGACATGAGTTTTCAAAGCTTTTGTCCCTCTGATACAAAAGTGTGGAACGTGCAGTTTTGCTACAGATAAAAGGAAAATAAGGGTTTGATTACAAAGTATGGAAAATAATATGTAAGTGCATCGGTGTAGTTTTCTAAATTAAAGCTATAAATTAGTATGGTGCAGTGTACTTTAACAGGGTCACTCATTCTTGCACTAACAGCATTAAACCTTGCTAAAAATGGACCAATGTGAAGACTCACTGTTGCTTAAATCACTGGTAACCTCGATTGCTGCTTGCTAATGCATTGCTTGAACTGAAACTAATTGATTGTGATTTTATTATTCTTATGCACTCTGCCATTTATTAACGCTTCCAAGTACTTAAGGCAACACTCATCCTGTACTGAACTGTGATATCACCAGCAAAAAGAAATAAAAAATGCAGACATTAGCATATCAAAGGTATTCTGAGAGAAACACCACCACACTGCTGGCTGCTGTGGTCAGAGGTTTGCATCCATCATCGTGGGCATGAATGTCGTGGTAATTTTGGGCTTTTAAGGATTTCTTTGAATTGTTCTTTTTCCAGAGTGGAATGATTGTACATCAGACTTCTTTAATGACTTTAAAAATGACAATTGTATGGACAAGTTTAAATTGATTCTGGATTTTCTCTTCCACACAGGGTCAAAATATACATACAGTTTCAAATATACACACATGCGCCCCCACTAGTATTTGGTTAAAGGTCACTTTTGGAAGTAGTCCTCCTTCTTCATTATTCCTTCAACTGTGCGATGTACCAGTGCCACTGGCAGCAAAACAGCCCCAGAACATGATGCTACCACCACCATGCTTGACAGCCTTTGTCTCATCTGATCATAAAACCTGTCTCTAGAAGACATTTGGCTCGTCCATATGGACATCTGTAAATTTCAGTTTAGCTTGAAGGTGCCAGTTTTCAAGCAGGGACTTCTTTCTTGGTTGGCACCCTCTCAGTCCATGGCGATGTAAAAGCTCTCTACAGTGACGCCGGTGTACCAGTTCATGGCAGGCTTGAGTCTTGGGGGGTTCCTGGGTTGTTCCTGAGCATCGTAACCAATTTCCTCTCATCTGAGGGTTGACAGTTTGGGTCTTCTTCCAGACTTTGGCAAAGTGGTGACACATCAGAATAATTTGTACTTTTGTACAGTTGTTTGAACTGATGATCTTGGATTGATCTTGGTTCCAAGAGACCTTCCCAACTTGTGTAAATCTATAATTTTCCTTCTTAGATCTTCACTGAGTTTCTTGGACTTTTCCATTGTTCTGAGTATTGGACAGTCCACTGAGTGCTGTCAAACAAATCCTTTTAATGCTGGCAAAGGGAAATTACCAGTTGTAGTCAGTCCTGATCACTAACGTGAAGTTAACAGGCCTTGGCCTTGTCAAGTTAAAAGGCATTATAGAACCTTTATCACCCTTATTAAAAGATTTAAGTAAGTGTATGTATATTTAATTTTGACCCTGTGTGGATTAGAGAAAATGCAAAATAAATTCAAACTTGGGTACCCAATTCTTGTTTTTAAAGTCATTAAAGATACAAACTTTACAATCATTCCACCCTAGAAAAAGAACAGTTCAAAGAAATCATTAAAGCCCAAAATTACAACATTCACGCCCGTGATGAGTGGATGTAAATTTCTGACCACAACTGTACATCCAACTTTTGCCAAGATTGAACCTCAAAGACTTGAACTATCAGCTGAGTCTTCCACTGCTCTTTCACTCAAGCATTAGCTACTTTATTCATTAACACCTATGCAATCATTAGGAGTGAGCACTCCACCATGAAAGGTGCTTTATCTTTCTTTACCTTAGCGTTCTTGGTAGCAGTGTTGTTAGCGTTAGCATCACTTATGTTCATGTACTGCAACTACAATGTGCCTCACTCTGTGCATTAAATGTAAATAAAACGTCATAGAAATTATAATAAATGGAGATTTTAACATGTTTTTTTGAACGCTTGCTGTATTTTCTCACACACCATATTAGTGATTAAAAGGAAAGTGTCTGTGCTTGTGTTTGTCGTGCACTATGCCGGTGCATGTTCGTACATGCACGTCCGTGTGTGTGTCTGCATGCGCATGGATGCGCCCCTGTAGGGTGTGCTGACCTGATGACGCTGGACACGATGACCCCTCAGGAGAGGAAAAGGCAAGGTTACATTCATGAGCTCATCCAGACTGAGGAGACCTATATGGAGGATCTGGAGCTAGTGTTAGAGGTACTGACAAGACATACAGGCATATTTGGACATTATTAATACTTTCCTGTAATTTCCCTTTCTTTCATCACCTGTTTGTGTTTGCTTTTGGCGCTCAGGTCTTCTACAAACCCATGTCTGAGTCAGGCCGTCTAACAGAAGATGAGATGGCAATTATCTTTGTTAACTGGAGGGAGCTGATTATGTGCAACTCCAAACTGCTCAAGTAGGTCTCACACGCAACAGCTTTATGAACCATCCAGACTGACATCTAAACTACTCGACCCACTGCTCCACTAGAATAAAAACATCTGCACCCTTTCTGCTAATGTATGCAATGTCACACTATGAGAATGATTAATGCAAATGCACAGTCAAACAGATATACTTTTCATGTATCAGCACTGCTTTGAAAGTAAAGATATACATCAACTGGGTTCATTTCTTTGAGCCCATAGACTCTGAAAGCTTGCAAAACTCACAAGATATTCCATCTATTTATGTTGGGTGAGCTTATGAAATAGTGTCTTCATACCCCCCCCCCCCAGGGCCCTGCGTGTCCGTAAAAAGACAGGAGGAGACAACATGCCCGTGCAGCTGATAGGGGACCTGCTGGCTTCGGAGCTCGCGCACATGCAGCCGTACATTCGCTTCTGCTCCTGCCAACTCAATGCTGCAGCCCTGCTGCAGAGCAAGACCCGAAGTCAGCCTGACTTTAAAGACTTTCTCAAAGTACGAGCTGTGGATAACGAGTATTGTAGAAGGCAGAGAAGACGCTCGGTTTTGTGAGTTGCAATAAAAATATCTGTCTCTGTCTGCCTCCTCTTGAGCAGAAGATTGCGACTAACTACCGCTGCAAAGGAATGCCACTGTCCAGCTTCCTCCTCAAGCCCATGCAGAGGATTACACGTTACCCTCTGCTCATCAAAAATGTATGCAGAAAAATGCTATTTATATCTAATTACATGAATCCCCACCTTCCACTTGTTTTTTTTTAAATATTCATTGAGTGACTCCACATCTGTCTAAATCTTTTTGCATACGCTCTGTCTGCTAAGATCTTAGAGAACACCCCAGATGGCCACGCAGACTGCGGCCCTCTCCGAGAAGCACTGGAGCGAGCAGAGGAGCTGTGTTCTCAGGTCAATGAGGGGGTTCGGGAGAAGGAGAATTCAGACAGGCTTGAATGGATACAGAGCCACATCCAGTGCGAGGGGTCTATAGAGGTAAACACCTCTATATGAATGAGCGTGACCCATATGAGTGGAAATTTGTGCAGTTCTGTTGTCACTGCTGCTACATTAGAAATGGCCTTTAAAAAGCAATTCGTGTTTGCTGCCATGGTGTTAAAGTCTCCTGAACTGTTACCCAGGAAACGTTATTGCAGCTTCACATGTGGTCACTCACCAAAACAAAGAAAAAAACATCATTTTTAACTACAATGCTTGACAGTTTGCTTATTTTGAAATAACTTTTCTTGGTCATGCCTTACTTTCTCTCCACTTTTCTCCCAGCACTTGGTCTTCAACTCGCTGACTAATTGCCTCGGGCCTCGCAAGTTGCTCCACAGCGGTCGACTGTACAAGACCAAAAGCAGTAGAGAGCTATGGGCTTTCCTCTTCAATGATTTCCTCCTCCTCACACACAGTGCCAAACCCTTCTCCTCCTCGGGATCAGACAAGTTATTCAGCCCCAAAACTAACATACAGCTCAAGATGTACAAAAACAGTAAGCTATTCTCAGAGCACTGGGATGTAAATGGGTAGATGAACTCTGGGGCTTTTATGTTTTCATTTAGCAGTTTCTCCTCTGTAATGTCCTTAATGTCATTAAACATGCTGCATCTCTCACTGTTTGTATTCTCTTGGCATTTGCCGATATGCAATTCATCTCCACCAGCCGCTCTTTCTGAACGAAGTATTGGTAAAAATGCCACCCGATCCGTCCAGTGATGAGCCACTGTTCCACGTCTCGCACATCGATCGTGTCTACACTCTCAAAACCGAGACCTTGAACGAGAGGTACGTGCGCAAAAATCTTGTACTCTACGTAACTACAGCCTCGCGTTTCTGTGTATGGCATCCATACGATTTTTTTACTGCTTCTATTAGGGCGGCGTGGGTCCAGAAAATCAAAGCGGCATCTGAACATTTCATAGAGACAGAGAAGAAAAAGAGAGAGAAGGCTTACCAAGGTAAACACAATTGCACATTCATATATACATATATGCTATTATTGAGTGTATTGACTTTGTCACTTTGCAGAGCACGCTGGTATTGGTATCATCTCCTCTAATTCTGCCCTGTTAATTTTCCTTGAAGTTCCTGCTTGAGCTGAACAATAAAATAGCCAACAAGCAGTCTCCTGCATAAATCTGCTTGTCAATCATCCACTCACTTTTGAGCATCTGAAAATTGAGGACCGCATATAAAAATGGCTGTAATTCCTAAACAGCTATTGCAATATTTTGTTAAACACCTTGAATTAAAGCTGATCGTCTGCACTTCAGCCACATCTTGATTGTCTGATTTAAAAATCATCTGTGGTGGCCAAATTATAAAAACAATTGTCCAAAGACTTATGGACTTAACTGTTTTTCACCCGGTAAATATTTTCAATGGGTGTATGCAGTGGATACCACTGTATGTGCACCTGCAGCATGCATGTTAGTGTGGTCTGCAGCACTGGAGCCCCTGCAGAGGACCGTGACTTCAGCTACTGCACAGAGACCCGTCACCTTCAGAGGTTTTCTGATGACTGCAGCAGTGGGATGTGTTAAGAGGTGTTCATTACGTAATGCAAGCAGAACCATATGCAGCCTAACGTGTCCAAAGATTAAAGCAATTGATTGTGGACATAAGGAAAATTACAACACCAGACTCTGTTTCTACCCATGGGGTCTGTGTGGAAACAGCGGAGGACTACAAAATACCTCATTGGTCACACTGACACTGAATTGGGCTTCGTTAAAACCATAGAAGCCCTCTACAAGAAGGGCCAAAGCATTTCTGTTTTCTCACACTACTGAGAGTAGCTTCAGATAAGAACAGCATGAAATCAGCACAAGTAGGGAAATCACCATCTCCAAATTTGATCATATTACATGATAATAGTGTTAGGTGATAGGAAAAGAACATTTTATTCCTCATTTTCAGATTAGCCCCTTCCGTACTGAGTGGGCGCCATCCACTTTTTGGGGGGCTTGAGCACTAAAGTACGTTTGTCCCTAGATTATCTTGAATCTGATTGAAGATCCCATATTTTTGACAGTTGTAAATGATAGGCCATATGGGTTATTCTTTGCAACTGGCAGAATATCTGTGGGCCCTTCATGCAAATGTGCAGCAGCTCCACCATTCATTGAGTTTTTTTCCTATAAAGAAGTCAATATCTCACATCTTCTTACAGTTCCCACAGATTTCTTTATTGCCACTTAATCAATACTGAATGGGTATTCCAAAACATCAAAAAGAATTATGGGAACCCTCAGCAGATGAAAAAAAAAAAAGGTCCTCAAAGTAGGGTCAGACCCACCAAAATCCACTTACACTCTCAACTTAAACCATGTAAAGATAAATCAATACATCCTATTTTAGTTTCTATCAAAAGAAAATTATGCAAAATCCCTAAGAAACTGTTAAAATTAACACTTATCTACACAATATCTGCACTTTTAATAGATCTTTGTATGTAGTGTGTAAGTGGATACGCGGCAGCAGTGCGTATCAACACAGGTTGACCCAACAGTGCATTTTGCTAAATATGGAGCAAATAGCCTCACTCGCACAAAATGTCCCAGTATCTTCTAGTTTTTCTTAAAAAGTATCAGAAAGGCACGCTGTAGACCCCGAAATGTTTGTGAGTAACATTTTCACAACCACAGAAAATCATTCCTACCTGTGGCTGTCAGACTCTACGATTCCTCCTGGATTACATTTTTCAGTCTGCATAAATGCATGTTGTGTTCTTGTCCTGTTTGCTTTAGCACGCTCTCTGAAGACCAGTGGAATTGGCCGGCTGCTGGTAACTGTCATCGAAGCGCAGGAGCTCAAGGCCTGTAAGCCCAACGGTGAGGCCCCGTGGCAAGATCACACTGTCTTTTCACTGAATACTAATTAATGTTTTGTAATTAATTCCCATTCATTTAAAAAAAATTAAAAATCTGAATTTTTCTTCAGGTAAGAGTAATCCTTACTGTGAGCTGACAATGGGGGCTCAGTGCTACACATCCCGGCCAGTCAGCGACACTCTGAGCCCAAAGTGGAATTTTAACTGCCAGTTTTTCATCAAAGACCTCTACCAGGACGTCCTGTGTATCACTGTGTCTGAGAAAGATCAGTTCTCACCAGATGGTCAGTGGATAAAGGACACACACACACACGCATGCATAAAACAGTGAATATTAGGCTTTTTGTTCAATTTGTCCTGCCTATACAGAATGAAAGCAACACTTAATGCCTTTGTTTCTCCTATTAAAGAAAATCTGTTACCTTTTTTTTTTTTTTTGTCTGACTTCTTTTCTAGATTTTCTCGGTCGTGCTGAGGTTCCCGTGGCAACTATAAAGAAAGAGATGGAGAGCAAAGGAGCAGCAACCCGCCGCCTTCTTCTGCACGAGGTCCCTACTGGAGAAGTTCATGTCAGACTAGACCTGCAGCTTTATGAGCAAGCCAAATGAGGGAAAACGCATCTCAATACTCCATTAGCCACACACCGCTTAATTTTATAGTAATGAAGAACAGTTAAAGTGCCTTTTTATGCTCTTGCACATTATGCAATAATAGGGATTTTACTGTGCCTGCCTGTTCTGCCACCCTGTCCTTTTCAGTGGCCTCGAATGAGCCAAAATGTGGAGATGACTGCCGATATTTTCTTAATCTCTTGGTAAGAGAAACTAGCAAACATGACTCAGCATTTTACCAGATTTATACATTTCACAGTTGAGATCTGTAAATTTTCAGAGCACTGCTAATGAAAGAATATAAAACATAAATAAAATGTGTATACAGTAAAACAGTTTTCTGCGTTGTGTCTTTTGAGTATGGTGTCTAGGATGTCTCTTGTGAGGTAGTTTTTGTTTGTTTGGATGCAGGCAATGGCCAAAGTCACTGTTAACTTGCAGGTTGGTGGAGACCTCCACATCTGGAGAACCAGCACCTGGTCTGATGGCACCTTCCATCTGATGTGGCAGTTACACTGATGTGGAGTGGTATGGTATTAGGCCTGGGTGAAAAACATTTAACACTTGTTGCTGTGATTTGTAAGTGATTGGTATAACATGTCGATACTGTGGTGCACAAATGCAGTACACGAGTACCTGCTGGACTTGGTTCGCAAAGTCTCGACCAGCACTGGCCTATTAATAGATGCAGAGGCTGCATATTCAGATGGGGCCTGTAGACGTTTGTTAGCCTGAGACTTCACAGACTCGCTAAGAGGTCGAGGACTTGCAGTTAGATGCTCAGCTTTTGTCCGTGTGTGTTTATTTCCTAGGACAGAAGGAAAATTTGTCATTTGAAGAACCCTTTTGACTGGTGTGAAGTATTTTACACTGAGCAGAAGCAACACTGTGTAAACTTAAGCTAACATTCTAGACCACTGAACATTTTTGCTAAAATGCTAAACGTACAGTACATGGCACAGGCTGAGAATTCAAGGTTTCAAAAGTAAGTACTTATATAGTTACTTAATCCAGCAAAGAATTTAAAGGGCACATATACCCATGTTCAGCTCCACATTTTTATTCTTGACTAATAGAGTAGTTTTGCACCATTCACAGTTAAAATATTTATTATATTCTGAGCCTTGATGTAGGGTAGGGTAGGGTGCCCCTCTTAAACTGAAAGTTTGAACACAGGTGGGCGGAGCTTCTGTGCTCAAACCCAAAGCTGTGTGCCTGAGGTGTCACTATTAGGGATATCTCTCTACAACATCATTCAAATTGAGTATTTGTGTATTAGTTTGCCTTAAATTTCCTATATGCTTAAAAAAAAGGGAAAACATGGAGATACCTGATCCCAAAGACGTGTGGCTTCTCTTTCCTGTTGGTCTTTCATTTATATGGTGTAATGGGTCCTTTAAGCAGTAACAAACGTGTGAAATACTGTAATACTGCTATGAAATGTATTGGGGAAAATATTTAGCTCACAGAAATCAGCTTGTTGTTCACCTGTTGCATTTTGATGTTGAGAAGTAAAGGATCGTACTCCTGTGGATCGTAGGTTTCTAGAAAGACAACACCCTGCAGATGACAGACGTGGCGGTTACATAAGTTAAATATGCATCTCATCCAATTGTGCAATAATAAGCAAAAACGTCACAGTCAACAACACAAAAGCTCTAGCAGCAGCAAGGGGATTATTTTATTTCATTTCAAAGCCAGTTTAAGCAGAGTGAAATATAAGCTTCAGCACCACCTTGGTGTTACAGAGATGGAGGTACTGATTGTATAGGCTCTGGCGCCTCTTGGCTTGCGCAGGTCTACAGCTGGACACATGTTCCTCCACGCTCTGCTGGAGGGGAAACCATACATGCTCAGTCCAGTGTTTGTGGAGCAGCTCTCGCCTCCTGAGCTCTGCTACATCACGCTGAGTCAGGAAAAACTCCAACTCCTCAATGAAGACACATTTCAGTCAATATAGGATGTAGTTTTAACACCATGAAGAATAAAATATGGAAAAGGCTGCATCATTGCATTATATGGACTGTGGTTTAATTGGAAAGCAGCAAATAGATTGCAAAGAGAAAAAAAAGAGTCTTGTCAGCTTTTAGTAAAGTGGCACGATGGTATACCTTACCTTCATAAAACCATTTTCTGTGTCCTGTAATGGCTGGAGGATTTCTTTTGCCTGCTGTTTTTCAGCCTTCAACTGTGCCTAAATCGTAATAAACAGATTAAGAAAGTCTCCATCTGTTCTATGAAGGTACGGGTCAATTGAGTGCAGTACCTGCAGCTGTCTGAGGGAGGGGTAAGAGAGCCTGTTCTGTTTGGTGGCCCACTCATTCCGGTTCCCTGGTGTTACAGATCTACAGGTGCTCCTTGTCCTTTCACACTGCCGTGACCTGCTCTTTCTGCTCTCTGTGGCGTCCTTCACAACTGCAATGCACTCCTGAAACACCAGTTTAACATATGCTTTGGGCACTTACGTTATACTTATATGGCAATGATGCTGTAGTTACTGTCATACAGCTTGCCTGAAACTACAATATGAATAATAAATGAATGAATAATAAATTAAACAATGCTACCTACAGTACTGCGCCACTTAACACAGACCTATGAATCATTCAAGCATGAAGAAGGTACCTAACTCAAGGGATGAACCAGTGCTGTGTCGACACGTAACAGACAACTTAGACAAGAACTGGTTTTAAATTGTATCTTTAGGCACTTTTGTTACTAGCAGCTTGTCACAAAAACACATAACTTGTCCCCATTTCTTTTGCTGGATCTATGAAAAATGCCAAAGATAACACAGTTTGGCAGGTGTAAAAGAAGAAGTTTTGCATCAACATGGTAATTCCCAAAAGCCATTAGTCAAAAATCATCATGCCTCAGCATGGTGTGCAGCACATCCTTAAAAGTTTTGAGGAAACAAGAGGACAAAATAAGCTGTCTCGGGCCTAAAAAGCTACCTACAGCAGATGAACTGTATCTTAAAGTCATGTTCTTAATAGGAAAGAAAATCCAGCTCACACAGGACCTGAGAGATGCATCTGTCCCTTCAGTTGATCCGTCTACTGTTCACCGAAGCCTCATGAGAAATAGCGACAATTACAAACACACAGAAAAGTACCGTTAGATTTTCATCCACCATGCAGTACCATCTGGAAAGTGTGGCTTCATTTTTCAGCATGACAATGACCCTAAACACCCTGCTAATGCAGTAGAAGCATACCTGGATAGAAAAAACACACAATGGAGCACTATCAGCCTCCCCAGAGCCCAGACCTCAACATTATGGGGATCATCTTGACAGGGAACAGAACAAAAGACAGCCAGCAACCAAGAAGAGCTCTGGAATGGTAATAGTAATGGTAGCATTGAATTATGGTTATGATTTACTATTCAAGGGCTCTGGAATATCCTTCAAGAAGCCTAGAGAACTATTCCTGAAGTCTATAGACCCTTTTACAGCCTACGTCATCAAAGGATACGCGCGCATTTTGATACATTAACACTGATACATTAATGAATACAGCAGAATATAAATGTTGTCACACTGTGGCCAGCAATGCATATCAGTGCACAGATATGTGTGCTTATTGTTGAGTCTTCTTGTGCAGTAGACGTGCTGGGCTCTTGGCTCTGCATTTAACCTGATCCAGCACCGTGACTTCTTTAGTCCCTGTTTAAGTGAGCGCAGCAGCGGCTGCTGTATGTCTGTCAGTAAACCGAAACCTTTTCATTCACCTTAACACAAACTCGGATTGTATGTTCTGATATGACACACTAAAGGAAGAAAAGACGCGGTCACGCTGAGCACTGTTCCCCTTGCCGAACCACTGGAGCTGGGCTGGGTGCACATACTGTACACCCAGAGAAGGAGAACAAATAAAAGAAGAAACAGCCTCCCTGACAGTAAAAGACTGGAGATACATTATTAGTTGGTAAAGGTTCACAGTCTCACACTCGCTGTGAAGTGCAAACAGTACAGAGGTACTAACATGTACTGTCCGTACCTCTGTACTGACAGTACAGAGGTACGGACAGTACATGTTAGAAAGGAAAATAAATGTGCTCAAAGGGCAAATTTAAACCGAACATAATCACCACTGAAGTGCTGCTGATCAGAACACTTAAACTGCCATTGCTCTTTAATTAATAGTTTAATTAAGTGCAGTAAATTTAACAGTTTGTGAAGCAGGGTGGTTTTAAGCTTAAAACTAACACCCAGTGTAACTCCTTTATGGGTGCAGTATAAATCCATCTTATATCACGTGACTATCAGTGCTGTCTGTTTACCACACTCGCAGGCTTTTACCTCTGATTTTAACAGGCTGGCAGGAAAAGGTGTGTGAACGGTGATCACACCGCTGGGACCCTTTTTCTTCACGAGGCTCATCTCTACATCACGAGAAAACAAACAGTCTGGAGTCAGGAGCGATATAATGATTTTAATATTTCATGGATTCGCTGCAACAACAGCCGCGTGAAAGAGCAGCACTGCATGAACTGAATCATCATCATCTACTCCATACCTGCTAATCGAGTTAATTTAATGTAGCTAAAAGGCCCTGCCGCCATAACGGTGTGGTTGCTCCTTACCTGTGTTGATTTGAGGAGTGTCGGGTCAGAGGTTGATGCAGAAAGCAGCCGAATTGAACTCCCCTGATTTTAGGTCACGAGCAACATTGTGAAGGTGTGGAGGCTGCTAACTTCTGCTCTGGCCTCAGACTCGCTTCATTTTCTAACAGAGCCCGTAAGGAGATACCTCCTCCAGGTGAACCGCCCTCTGGGAGAGGGTTTCCGTTGCCATGACGCCGACACGCAAACGAGTCGGTGTTGTGCCAAAAAGTGATCGTCTGCTAGAAATTGATTTCCGGTATTTGCCAAAGAAACAAACAAACAAAAAAAACAAAATAAAAGATAAAAAAAGATTGGCTGTATTTAAATGACTGTAAATGACTTTTTGACCTAAGATCAGTGACAAACATATCTTTCATGAACGATATTAAGTCATTTTGAGAGAGAAACAACACTCCTGTCACAAGGTGCAAGCTGCAATCACTTCTTAGTCTTTATTTATCAGGGTAAAAACAGTCATTGACATTATTTATTTTATTTTATTTTTTTAAGAGAGATCTGGCGGAGAGGGCAGCAAAAATTGCAACAAATATAATATTACAGTTCTACAAAGATATTTTAAGTGGCCAAAAAGTCCTGGATTGGTTATAATGTAGATACAGTTGGGCAGAGTCATAAAACTACTTGCAAAACAGGTTTATATTTTTTTTAATATAAGCTTTTCATAAATCCTGTCAACTATAGACCTATTTACCAATATAAGCAAAGATACATAAAAAAAAACAACAAAAAAACCCAACGGAAATCACTTTTTGGCAGACGATCACTTTTTGGCACAACACCTGAACGAGAACGCGCCGAGATGACGCGCGTAAGCGGTGTTTACCGCGATACCATTAAAGTTTCTGCGTTTTATTGCATTCAGAATACATAACACGGAAACCCCATGAAACAAATCTTACACAGTCTGGCAGCTGGTCAGCTATCACACTCTAAGTACCCAGGGTGCAGAATTACAGCAGTGCATGTAAACTCTTTACATCGCTGTTCCATATTTGATCTGCTCATTTGTGGCAAAGTGATTGCTCCCACATCTGTGCTCAGCCTATGCGAGTCTAGACAAGTTGCGCAGCGAGAGTCTATCAGCACTACTTTTTAACGATCAGGTTAAAAACTAGCCGAAGATCCCAGTGGGGGGGTGGGGAGGTTGGATCGTTATCATTTAACGATATTTGGGGAAGAGGGGGACTGCAGGAACATTTCCGCACAGATGCACTGCAGGAGCAAAAATATTAAAACTTTTCACGCTCATTTTTTAAAATGATAAAATCGTTTTAAGCTCCGAGGGTTGAAAGGTCTCTTTAGCTAAAATAATTTAATGGCAGAGGAGCGTCTTCCGGCCTCCAAAGATTCCAGTACAAGGTGCAGCAGGTTCTTGCTTCTAGGTCTTAATACGTCCTTTGAGACCTGAGGTGCGCCTCCACAGTTCTCCTGCGGAGAAAGCGACGACTTAATGTTTGGGTATTAGCTGCGTAAAGGCAGGGCAGGGCAGGGCAGGGCTTGGCCAGATCATAACTTCGTCTTTTCACTTCTTTCTTGCTTTTCGTTGCCGGGTCCAGTACAGGGGGGAAGACTACATGGATTGGTGGACTTCGTCGGTAGCGTGTATTGCCCTACTCTGGATTTTCTGCTTTATAGACGGTAAGACAAAACGGCTTTTATGGCACCTGTCCGCTACCCTTTAAACGCGCAGCATAAGGAACCACGTATCGCTCTACCCAATATATTTAATGGGTTGTACATCCTACTGTAACTTAAGTTTTTGCTAAGCAAAAATATAAGTTGTGTCCCAAAATGACTTTGGCTATAATGGGCGCAGGTGCGGCAGACTGACTAAAACTTTCAGGAGTTGTACACCTTAATTAAAATAATAATAATAATAATAATAATGCACAGGTTGTATAAAATTATATTTAAATGTTCCGGTTAAAACTTTTTTTGATGAAATTTGGGATTACCATTATGTTTGACAGTTTCGAGATAAAGGAGAAAAAGCAAAGCAAATAATTTTTAGTCTTTATTGCAGAGTGAAGGGTTTGTGGATTTGGTAGTTTGCTGCTGAGGGTACTTCATTTATTTTCCTCGCTAAAGGCCCGCTTTGCGTGCTCAGGGTACCCGCCGGCCAGCGGGCCGGTGAGCAGACTTTAATCCAGTGGCAGACGCTGTTTGCGGTTGTCGACATTAGCCGCAGTGTTAATTTAGACTCCAGCTTGACCCTGTTACCTTCTTATCTCCAGGGAACGCTGTGCTTGAGCTGCGGCTGCTCTTCCATGCTCTGACCAAAGCAGCTTGTCACCTGTACCTGGCCCTGCTCCCTCTGCGCCGAGCCGCCACCCACTTCGCCGACTGCGCGAGATACTTGGTAAACCATGCCCAGCAACCCCCCTTCCCCCTGGCTACCTCCATCAAGGAGAACCCCTGGCCAGGAAGGGAACGCTACACTTCCTGGAGGGCATGTGTGTGGTGTGCGAGACGGTGCCCAATATGATGGGCGCAGCGCTTAGTGTCGGGGCCGCCTTTTGTCACGCGCTGCAGGGAGGCTTCTACATCCTGGCAGCCA
The DNA here is from genome assembly GCA_024447675.2 of Pterophyllum scalare. Lineage (NCBI taxonomy): Eukaryota > Metazoa > Chordata > Actinopteri > Cichliformes > Cichlidae > Pterophyllum > Pterophyllum scalare. Next base: position 91,541 of record JAMQGT020012123.1, on the reverse strand, counting down.
CGCTGCGCACCATCCAGATCAACCTATTCTCACAAATGAACGGCGAGAAGGAGAGGTGGGACAAGGAGCGGCTGAGGGCGAAAGAGGGCGAGAAGAAGCTCAATTCGAAAGTGCTGGAATACATCTCGGTGTTTTGTCAAGACCCTGTCAGCGCTTTACGCATCAAGGTCGACGTGCCACCTGTGTATAGATAATCTTTTCCTGTGGCTAATTGGCACATAAGGGGCCTTCTTCTAACTGCTGAGGGGTTAGAAGTACAGCAGAGTGTTGATTGGTTTGCAGGGAGGGCAGGAGGTTGAACTCTGACCTCTGGTTTTCACTCACTGTTGAAGGAAATGGTACCAAAAGAATCAAATAAATTACGTAAGTGTGAGAAAAGATGAATAAACTATGGTGCATTTTGTTATATTGTTTTACATTTATGGAAATGTAAAAAAAATAAAATAAATAAACATCTCAATCAAATGAAACCCAACATTTTTGCTTATTGTATTTAGATCTTTATTGCTACATTATATTACTTCCTAATCTCAAACTATTTTAAAGTGCTATCTTGTTTATTTGTTCAGTCATTAATTAACAATAAATCTACAGCAATATGATAAAAAAAATCTATTAGCATTATCTTAATCCACAGGACTGGCAATGGAAAATAGGGTTATCAAAAATGTCACTGGTCACCCTCATTCTAGTTAAAGTCTAACTAACTCAGCAATAGGCCACCTTTGGGTCACCAACATTTATCCTGCAGGGCTGTTTGGCTTTATCTCAGCCCTGTCAGGTCTGTAAAAGGATGAGAGCAAAGACAGAAGTAGCCAACATTCAATAGATTAAGTCTGGCTGGCATCCGGGATCAAGTATTTTGCCTCTGAGCTCAGACTGCACTTGTACTGCACGCAGCATACAGAGACAGGCGGGATGATGATGATGAGGAAGGAGTAGTGGAGAGACCGGGAAGATGACACTAAAGTCTTGCATCAGGTGTAGCATGGAGCCTCTCAGGAGGGATTTTCCCCACTACAGTGAGAAGGAGAAAAAAAAAATCCCTCAGGCTGGTGTGACAAACACAATTGAAAATCAACCACATTAAAGACATTTATATCAGCATTTTAAAAGGCAACAAGGTTAAAAAAATAAATAAAATAAATTCTCATGACAGACACAAAACAGCAGCAGCATTATCAGTATCACAAATTAACTTACAGAGCATGTCTCCAATTCTTCTGACAGCTCCTTTGTTCACTTTGTACTCATTCTGCTCGGACCTGAGATGAGAAGAGGCGGCAAATGTGTAATTTTGGCATCAGAATTACGGACAGCTCCTCAACCACCAAAGAAAATAAGCTTAAAACCAAACAGGGTTGTAGGCTTAATCTCATTACTCACGCCCTCAACTTTGTCACTGCCTCCAGCCTTCGTAGGGCCGAAAGAACATTTTTCTGCACATCAGAAGAAAGGGCTTCAAAGGTGTGCAGGTCACCTGCGAAAAAAAACCCAGCAAACTGAGCTCTCTGCAAGTTACCAGGTTGAGATGATTCTAGAGATCAGAGGTCGTCTCGAGCACTTTCAGTTTTACCTGAGAGGATGAGCTTTGTAGCCAGGTTTCGCACAGCAGGTAGAGCCTGTTTCTCAGTGAACACACAATCTTCCTCTTCACACAAGTACCTGAACATCAGCTGGACATAAAAACACTCCAGTGAATGAAAGAATAAGCTTTCTTCTCTACTTTTAGCCTGCTTTGAATCAGCCACTGCTAACACTGGTCAAGATTCCAAATATGCAAACACAAGTTCTCTAGCACGTCAGGATCTTGAGTTATGTAACTATGCCAATAAATGTCAATCGCTAAACTCGACGTCAATGATTTTATTAGAAAAGTACACAGACGGAGCGCCAGGATAGCTCAGGATGTGAGCAGGCGACCGAGCAGGCGACCGAGCATGCAGCTTGGCTGTGCGGCCGGCGCAGGTTCGAGTCCCAGCCCGTCACCATTTGCCACGTGTCTTCCCCCGTTTCTCTTCCCCACTTTCTTGTCTATCTCCACTGGAAAACTATCAAATAAAGCAGAAAGGGCCAAAAAAAAAAAACACATATCAAATATCAGTCATATGAGGAATTTCAAACTAATACAGTCCACCATTAGTCTGCCTAAACAGTTCAAAAGTGTGACAAACACTTGCTCTTGTGCTTCACAGAAGTTTCACGCTGTAGAAACCAGCAGCAGTCACCCATCATGTTTGCGTTATAGCGCCCCTGGTACCTGGCCTCCATTTCAGAGATATCTTGATGGAACCTTTCACCGTGCTCATCACTCACGTCACCCAAATTGGGTGGAAAGAAGTCAAGATGAGAGTGAAGGAAGTGAATCTGAAGTGACATTCTGAAACCCATGCATTTGAATGATATGAGAATGTCGTCAGCTAGTTCTTCATAGTTTGCGGTTGTCCAAGAAATTCTGTCCCACCTGAACAAATGATTCCCATGCTCTTAGTTCAAGGGGTCTGAGCTTAGACGGAAAGTCTTTGTCTCTAATGAGCTCACGGACTTGGGGTCCATCAAATATCCCAGCTTTAAGTTTGGCATCACTTTGGACTGCCCCAGAAACACTATTCCATCACTTGATGTCGCACTAAAACTTTCTTTTTATCTACTGACAGATCAAAGCAGTCACTATAAAAAATTGCAAATTTCTGGCATTCTTGATCCTCAATATTGGCTGTTAAACTTTAGTTGATTGAATTTTAATGACCATATTTGGATTCATCACCCCCCCCCCCAAAAAAAAAAAATCACCCAAATTATTGCTAAATTCTGTCCAATTTCAAAATTTGAAAATCATAGCACACTCTACATTTGTGTGAGAAGTGCCAGTACAGCAATACATTAGCTAAATATTGACATGCGCATAACTCAAGAACCTGACGTGCTGGAGAAATTCTGATTATAGATTTGGAATCAGCATACCTGAAATGCCTTATATCAGGTATTTTTCTCCAGGCAGCAAAATCATTGTTGACCAGTGTAATCAGTGCCATAACTTTGACAGTGTGTGGCCACAAGTGGTGTGACCTACTAACCTCTGCAGCACTTTTTAGTGGCCGCTACTAAAAGACTGATATATTAGAACATATAAGTAGGCAGATGAGGTGGCATAAATCTCAGGAATGTGACCTGACGACATCAGTTTTCGTCCTGTTTAGTTTTACTTTTGTTTTACAAAGCTGTTTGTTTAGGTCAAGTTCAGGAAAATATTGAGGTTTGGGTTACGCTGGGTAATACACAAATTTAGCTCTTCATATAGTCATAAAATGGCTTAATTATATTTAATTTAATATTATTTTATGAGTTTAAAAGTTAAGAGTAGAGCACATCCTTTAATATGGTTAGAAACTCTGCTATGATGGTTAGTCAGCCATAACTAATATATGAAGTACTGAATAACATTTTTAAGGTGATAATGGTACTCTAGTGTAATCCAGTAACGCTCCTGAAACATTAAGGTCCATAATTTGTTGGACAAAGACACTTTTTGTAGTTTTGTCAGTCCAAGAGAAGAAAGCCATCATTAGGCTGAAAAATCAGAGGTACAGCAAAAACTGTGAGTGGCCAAATCAACAATCTGGTCCGCTCTTAAAAAGAATGAATGCACTGACCAGCTCAGCAACACCAAAAAGGCCTGAAAGACCACCAAAGTGTATGATCACAGAATTATGTCCATGGCAAAGAAAAACAGCCTCACAACATCTAAGCAAGTCCAGATCACTCGAGGAGGTAAGTATATCATTGTCATGGCCTACAATCAAGAGGTGCCTTCAAGAACGGAAATGCAGAGGGGTTACAACAAGGTGCAAACCACTGGTTACACTCAACAACAACAAGGCCAGATTAGACTTTACAAGAAAACAGCTAAAAGAGCCTGCCTAGTTCTTAAAAACAAACACCATTCTTTGGACAGATAAAACCAAGATTAAGTTGTACCAGAATGATGTAAAGAGTAAAAGTATGAAGGAGAGAAAGCAGCAGGGTCAAGTGTGAAATGCAGGGCCGTACTCTCTGCTAAGAATCAGCCAAATGTTGCAAAACTGATCAGACAGCGCTTCGCAGTGCAAATGGAAAATAACCCAAAGCAACCCAAGAGTTTCTCAAGGTAATGAAATGGAATGTTCTTCAAGTCAGTCACCTGATTTCAACGCAACAAAGCATGCTTTTCAGTTACTAAAAACAAAACTAATGCAGAGAGACCCACAGACTACCAGGCAGTGGAGGTGGCTGCAGGCCTAGCAGAGCATCTTAAGGGAGAAAATACAGCATTCTGGGACATCCAGTTCCAGACTTCAGGCTGTCAGATGAAAATACTTTGCATTCAAAGTATTTAAAACAAAGTTAGCTTTTCCATCTATTTTTGAGCTTCTGAAAATCAGGGTAATAAAAACTTTCCCACACAGTTAATGCAGACGTTTTGTAAAAACAAACAAACAAACATAGAATTAAAGATGAAAGTCTGCACTTCAATCACATCTTGATTGTTTGCGTACAGAAGCAAAAATACCAAAATTGGCTTTTTGTCCAATAAATTATGGAGCTCTCTCTATTTACTCTAATGCTCAGAGTCACACTTTATTTCAATTTCTATTTTTTGAAATCTGTTGTGATGAAAAGGGAAAATGTGATTGATGCTTGAAGTAGAATTAAATCCACCTACACAAAAAGTTCACTCTTTAACGAATGACAAGTGTAGGTTTTAAAAAATGCCTTTCAGAAAGAGAAAGTCAGTTGCGCTCAGAGAAACTGGTTTGCCCTTAATTACAGAGATACTCAAGTTAAAGGACCTGATATGAGTCTAAGAAGGGTTGTAGCAGCTTCTGCAGAAAGGACAGCACTTCCAGCCCCGTCTCTGACACCGTCACTTCCTGCTGACCGATGTGGACTGCTCCACATTTCTGCAGGAATGAACATGCCTCGTCAAAGTCCTAAATGATGAAGAGACAGCAGTTTACAATATGAGTAACCATAAATACACAATCAAGGAGACACAATCTGTATCAAAAAAACTATACAGGTCGCAAAGTTAAGCATGTAGTTTAGCATGTAGTTCCAGTTAGCTCTTCCTGAGGGTATTGCCTTTATGAGAATGGGATGAATGCGAATAATCTTGATCCTGAGCTCCTGACAAATATGGCTATTACCTGAGATGCCCTGCCAGGGATAAAGATGAATTCATTGGAGAAGACATCCTGCAGGAAGCAGAAGAAGGTGAAGAGCTCATCTGTGAACAGAACAAGTCTTGGTTAGGCAGGATGTATCCATTGATGAGTCTGAGAAGATGAAACTGTGCTTACCACTCACCCCTCTGTGCACTTTTTGTGACGTGTATGGCAATTGCGAGAATTCCTGGACGCACAAAAACATGCAACGCTTGATTCCTATAAGAAACCAACATCAGCATCGCTGGTGCTGTCCTCATCACATCCTCCTCTGGACTGAGTGGATGTTGCTTCGCTGGCTCTTCCTCCTGAACCAGGTAGACACGGCCCGCTTTATGATGGACAATGGAGTGATGAAGAGCCAGGGTGGATGACATCACATCAGCATCTGGGACGTTTGCTGCAAAATGCAACCTTCACATTATCTTGGGGTTTCAGGTTTGAGGGTCACATCACCTTCAGAAAGCAGTGTGTGTGTGTGTGTGTGTGTGTGTGTGTGTGTGTGTGTGTGATGTGTGTGTTTAAGTGCTCACACGTGCCTGCATGTGTGAATGTTCACACACAGGACACCTGTGAAGTGAGACAGTTCAGTGGAGTCCTCTTAGGATAAGTTACTTAAAGTGCATTAATCCACTGGACAGCTCCAAAGTGATTCTGAACACTTGTGCCAACTTGCATTCAACTAATCTTTGTGATCCACATAGGACCGGGTCAAAAGGAGCCTTCGGTGTCCTGAGGTGAGATGGACTTAGATGCAACAGCAGGGAAACAATTCAGTTACGCTTCTGCATTAACTTTGTCTGGTTGTCTAGCAATGCAATATGCTAAGGCCACCTACTGGTCACTGAAGGGAAAGCAGGTCACATTGAGGGCCCACTGTAAGCAGAGCCTAAATTAATCTTAACCCTAACCTTGATGCTGCTGCTGCTGCTTTTCTACACAATATATTTAAAATAAGTTGATATTTCGCAACCCACCAGGCCAGTTCAGACGAGCCCCAAAGTCCAGCGCCAGCTTCCTGAGCCAGAGGGTTTTTTCTGTGAATTGATGCCACTGAAGGCCCTCTTCTGTTAAAGTTGTGACTGGAGCCTGGAGCAACAGGCAGGCCATCAAAGACCAAGGGCTGATCAGAGAACCCTCCTCCTGGGTTCTTACAATCAAATGAGCCAGCCAGCTCACACAGCCCTGGGTCTCTGGAGTGGGCCTCTGAGGAAGATCTCTGAACAGAAGACGAGGCAGATTATAAAGTTACATACAGGTTATTTCTTTAAATTTTGAAGGTTTACAATGACACAACTATTCACCTAAGTTGTATGATTATTACATTATGCTATGATTTGGTGTATTTTAGACATTTTTGCTATGTTTAAGAAAAATCTATATTAAAAAGGTACATTTTTTAATTCAAGTTGTTTTATATTCATCCAAACTGCTCATTTACCACTAATGGAGATTACATTCACGGAAAATATAAATGTCAAATTATAAACTACTTTACTACTCATTTTTGTTGGTGGATACCCCAAAATCAGAATTTCTAACTAGAGCCATCTGTGACTGTGATACATAGGCACCAAAATAACAGCTAATCTGTACCTTGGTATGAGGTTGTACTCGCTCCGATTTATCTTTCCTTCACACAGCTGTCGGGCAGACAGGGGGCGGCCAAAGTTCACATGCATGCAGCCGTAATCTTCCTGCAGAACTCTGCTAGCCTTAAAGAGTCCCTGCAGGGAAGGAGCAAGGGCAAGAGGCCTGTGTTTTCACATCTTTTAGAACCAAAGATTACATGTAAATTTTAATGAAGTCAAAAGTAATGTGGCCCAAACTTACCATGGTGCTTTCTTTGGGTTTGGGGACACCCAGTAACTCAAGTGCGAGCAATGACTCTTCCAGCACTCGGTCATAACTGATGCTGATGGGCACCAGTGCAATGTCAAACACCTCACCTTTGAAGTAGGGCTCCAGCACCATGTCCATCATACCTGCAGACAAATGCACATGTTGCACAGCTGACACCCAAACATATCCAAGCGGAAATACAAAGAAATGCGACCTTCAAAGTAAGCATGCTCCAAGATCAGGATGTAAATAAATAAAATGTTGAAAAGTGAATAATACTAAATTTATACATGACCTGAAAATACTGTTTGACTTTTAATACCCTCAACTGTGAGAGTGTATGTCCCCTTGGTGTGGAAAAGCAATCAACTTAAGATAATTAACGTAGCAGGAAAAAAAACACACACACACCTATACAGACCTTTATGACCTGAAAAGATAAATCATTAACCAGGTAAATATCTCTGTAATTAGCATGGCGGTGAAGGGCTTTCAAGAAAGCCACAATGGAGAAAAGACCACGAGGCTCATCTGCACTAAAATTAAAGCAATAAAGACAAAAAAAAAAAACAACTCAAACTAATAAGATGCACCACTGGGACACAACAACAAACAAGGTCCTACATTTGGACACTTACCGAGCTTTGGTACCAGAGACTTCAGTGTACGACTCCTGAAGCCTTCTACATAAAACTCCAAAGGAGCATATCCTGTCTACAAAAGAAAGATTAAGCTTTGACAGGAGCTGATTGCCAAAGATGCATTCAGGAATAGTTTCAGAAGTCATTGACTCACCCTGACAATTGTTCGGACGTATTCTGTCAGTACCGCCCAGTACAGTTTGTCAGAGCCGATTGCTCGTCGGATAAAGAAAGCTCCAGAGCGACGCAGAATCCCTCCGACAAGCTTCATCCCTGCAAGAGCTTTATAGTGGAGGAGGAGAGACGACAAAAAAAGTTTTGATGCTGTGCTGCAATCAACTGGCTATAATGTAGTATGATTTAAATCCCTCGTTGCCGTTTTAATTCAAATAGATACTTGCGAATTCCTGCAGCAATAACAGGTATTGGGATGTTGTAGGTGAACAGGACGTAGGAGATAACCAAGAAGTCCACATAACTCCTGTGATTGGGAATCAGGATCACGGGACTCTCCTGGACGGCTTGTTGGAGCTGTAGTGACAGAAAAATTCAAGCTTTGAAGAAATCAGAGAAATTACATTAAATGGACTGATTGTCATATAGCGCATTTCTGCTCTACATGGGCACTCAATGCAATTTATACAGCATGCTTCATTCACCCAGTCATACAAGCACTTTACATGGTCAGTGCTTTCTTTCTAACATTTTCACACACACACACACACACGCTCCGATGAACGCATCGGGAGCAACCTGGGGTTGAGTATCTAGCGGTTGAGGATACACTGGCATGCATACTGACGCAGCCAGGGACCAAAACCCCCAACCTTCTGATTAGTAGAGGACCTCCTCTACCTCCTGAGCCACAGCCACCCCAAATTATATACTGTATCGGCAGGTTCTCTGTATAGTACTAGTAAGGTGCAATAGTTGTTCCCCCCCCCCAAAAAAAAAGAAAAGAAGAAAAAAAATCTTGAGTGCTAAAATATATATATATATATATATATATATATATATATATATATATATATATATTTTAGCTGAGGTATTTTAAATGGGAATCATTTTACTCTTACAGCAAATCAATCAAATTGGTCCTGTGAACTTTAAAGCTCTACTGTACATGTTAAAACAAACAGGTCAACAGCTGATTAAAGTGTACTGATTTCTGAGGGGTTCTGACCATGCTGAGTCCTTCCATGTTGACATAGATGCTTCTGAAGACTCTCTTGAACACCTTGTTGAGAGTGTAGGCCATCAGTCGGATAAACCCCAGCTGCAGGTTTTGAGACATTTCCTCCAAAATCCCACAGGCCTCTTCTCGCACCTTCTCCACGGATGACCCCGTCTCCATGGCAATCTAAGGGGGAATGTGAAGTGGGAAAGACTGACTCCATGCTGGTAGCGTAAAGCTTCATCATCCCTTTTTTTAATGACTTACCTCTTTAGCAATATAGCGCAGATACTGGGACTCCAGCACAGCTTTGTTGAGGTCAGAGGTGGAGCAGGGTGGGACTCCTTTGTACAGTTGGGGGGTAAAGGTCCTGAAGGCATAGCTAAGATCACTGCTGCGCCTCCTCTCCTCTAATACATCCGTAAATTCATCCTCATCCTTCAGGCTTGCTGTGCCTGAATCTTTATACTGGAGGAAGGAGGAAGGTTTATTTTAAATGTCAGCATCACAGAACGCCAGTGTTTTGAATTTGGTTTCATTCACATGTTTTATAGTATATAATTTCAGCTTTATTTCAAGGGGCTCAACAAAAGCACAAAAGCATTGAATTAACTATTTAGGAATTGCAGCTATTTTTATACACAATATTCCATTTTCAGAGGCTCAAAAGTGCGTGTGGACAGAATTATCGCCATGCATAACAAAGTCAAACATACCACACCATCTCTCAAGCATGGTGGAGGCCGTGGTATGGTATGGGCATGTATGGCTGCCAGTGGAACCAGTTGGGTCACTAGTGTTTAGTGATGATGTGAATGCTTATTGAAGTATGCAGGGCTATACTCTCTGCTCAGATTCAGCCAAACACTACAAAAACTGATCGGAGCACTTCACTTTAAGGTGAAGTTATGTCTTTAATCCGTTAAGATGCTCTGCGGACCTCAAATCTGAGTTTATAACGTTTATACACAAGGGTGTTATTGTGACAGCCAAAGTAGTTTAGAAGCTAGTTCTGCTCTAAAGCAAAAGTGAAAAAAAAGTGTAAACTTAAAAGCACACACAGCGCTTACTTAGTTTCTGTTTCTCTTTGAAGGAAAAATGCGTATTTTTTATTATTATTATTATTATTTTTGGTGGACTAAGACAAATTTAATATCTACTCAAAACACGAAGTTTATCTTGTTAAAACCATAAAAAGTCGTTATCGCTCACCCGCTCTGTTTTGCGGTCTGCTATGACCTGTTAATACCGGTTGGTGAAAAACTATTAAGCAACACGGGCTCAGAAACACTGTTTTTCTAAGTAGGCCAAAGTTTCAGCAGATTAAGGCGGCCCGGACACCTCTGTCTGCATAATTAACAGCAAAAAGCAACGTCTACTGGAAGGCAGACGAAAGCAAACATCACTAATAGTTTTCTTCAGCGGTCTCTTCTTAGCTCTTGCATTTTCTAGTCGCTGCTAACTGTGAAAGTTTTAAAGAAAAGCGTCGACGGAGCCGAGCGAAAAGGATGCTCCGAGTGCGTCGAGGATAAGGACAAACGCAGGCTCCTTACCGTATTCGTCATTCTTTACAGGGAGGAACACGACCCCAGCAGGTGACTGCCCTCATTGACTAAGTCTTTTTGTACTCGGAGGCTTTCCAGGATACACACTGCGTGTTGTAACGCGGCACTTCGGGGCCCAGGGCCAATGGTGTCGCTGGGTTTTGGAAACTCCTCCCGCATATTGTAATGTGCAGCCCTCTGCGCTCAACCAACCCCTCCACTTTAGTATGCGTGGTGTTCATGGCTCAAAGGCAAACCGGAGTTTACCGGTGGTGGAAAAATGTTTTGTGATGACTGGTAATACAGCCATGTGGAAAACTCTCTTACACTCTTACTGCTCCCGTAGGAATTATAGGGGTAAATGGCAGCCAGGTGCTGCTAATCAAATAGTGTGTTCACAGGATTCCAAGGAGAAACACATCAGGAATGATCTTAGAGGAGCAATTGTTGCTGCCTATCAGTAAAGGAAGGGTTATAAGACCATTTGCAAACAAATTGAAGTCCATGATTCTACAGTGGGAAAGATTATTTGCAAGTGGATGAGAGTGGATTTCCCAGAAAGTCAATCCCAATGTCAAACTGTGCAGTGCTCTGAGAAATTGCAAATAACCCAAGAGCTACACGTCTATTCTACAGGCCTCAGTAAGCATTTTAAAATGTTGTGACAGTACAATTGCAAAGCTGCATCTCAACAAACCACAAGCCTTCTGGGACAGTGCCCTCTGGACAGATGAGACCAAAGTGGAGATGCTTGGCCATAATGTATAGTCCCATGTTTGTAGAAAACCAAACACTTCATACCAACTGTTAAGCACGGTGGTGGAGGGGTGATGAACTGGGCTTGTTTTGGAACCATAGGACCTGGGCACCTTGCAGTCATTTAATCGACCATGAACTCCTGCATATACCAAAGTATTCTAGAGGCAAACGTGAGGCCATCTGTCCAACAGCTAAAATTAGATCATACAACAGGACCATGATCCCAAGCATAGCAGCAAATCTATCAGCCTTGATTTTATCAGTGTCCCAGTCAAAGTCCAGACCTCAGCCAGACTGAAATGCTGTGGCAGGACTTTAAAGAGCTGTGCTAAACGAATGCCCACAAAAAAATAATAAAGTTGGTTCTACAAGTTAATAAATCATGATTAAATCATTTGTTTTTCACAGGATTGCATACAGCCATGCAAAAATGTTTTTGGACTTAGAAGAAACATATATTAAGCCCTTTTGGTTAACCTGCTCCCTGTTGGCCCCACCCCTCTGTGCAGCCAGTCTAGAGCTACAGACTCAAACATGCTTCACCAGCCAGGAGAAGCTGGTATCGGTTTCTTTAGTGGGGAGCAGTCTGGTGCATCACTCCCATGACAGACACATTGAAGAGATTCAAAATGAAGAGCAGCCACAATAGAGAATATCTGTAAACCTTTATTTTGGGTGTCAAAATGAACTTTTTTGTTGCTGTTAAATAACAACTGATCATCTGCTGTTAAGGTGGACATGAGTTAGGCAGGCAGAGGAGTTGTTCTCGTTCCTACTGATAGTGGATAGTCACACACAAAGTATTTACCCAAGTGTCATTAATGAGTACAACTGCACCAATTTAACTGTTTGAAGGAAAGCAAAGGTGTGGCTCACGTTCACAGTTAAGGCAAAAATAAAAACACTTTCAAGCTATTTTTAGCTCTTTCACTGAAAGAATAATAGCACTGTTAAAGCATTATGTACACACACGTCATCTCCTAAAAACTATACTGTAGGCCTATGATAACATTCAGCTAATTTTATTCACAATAAACTAAGTGATGGAGAAAAAGATCAAATTTTCCTTTTTATACTGTGACCTCTCTTAGCTGCGTATAGTCCGATGAGGATTTCTGGTAGCAGTAATAGAAATGTAAGCTACAGCTTACACACACTGTTATACTTAAACAGTATAACATCGACATCTAAACAATCATGTAGACTAGATGAACTGTAAAGGCGTCTCGCAAAGTCAAACAGAAATCACATTCTCACCACAACAGATGCATACACTGAATAGAAAAATAAAAATATTTCAGCAACAGATAATGACACTCTTAAATTCTAGAGGAAGACGAAGACTTAAAGGGTTGTGCTTTTCGGTTATAACACTGACTTGATTGATTTGAATTCAAACAGAGTCATACTTCACACACATACATGTTGCTACATTGTAAAGTTGCCTGTGGAGAGCTGCACTTCCATGTTGACTGAAGACCGTAAAATAAAGGAGGGCCAAAAATGGCATGAGTTGAATAAATAAATGCAGGAACGTAGAAATAACACCAAAAAACAAAAAAAAACCCAGACAAAAAACAAAAGCAACACCAACTGGTTGCGGCAGATGGCTGCCCCTCCCTGAGCCTGGTTCTGCCGGAGGTTTCTTCCTGTTAAAAGGGAGTTTTTCCTTCCGACCGTTGCCAAGTGCTTGCTCATAGGGGGCCATCTGATTGTTGGGTGTTTTCTCTCTATTACTGTAGGGTCTTTGCCTGACGATATAAAATGCCTTGAGGCAACTGTTGTTGTGAATTCTATAAATAAAACTGAATTGAAAAAGTTGACAGATGAAAATGTAGAAATCAACCAAAGGCACTGTCTTAACTACACCATTTTTTAATGCTTATGCCATTTTGGGTCCTCCAGAGTAGATGGTCACAGTAAGAAAATAAATGCCAAATTGAGTGTTTGGCACAAGTTTAAGTAACCTGTTCTCTGATGTGTGCACTGCATGGTTATGATGAACAGAGGCCACAGGTAGGCCATTACTGGGTGCTTAAGTCTAGCTACTGAGATCCTGTCAACACTCCCTTTAATATAGTATCAGTACTAAGCTGCCTGAATAAATTACTATTATTTCTCATACACATACATACATATAGTCAGATGAACCCAAAGGCCATCTTTTAATAAAAGTGCGCTTACATGCATCTTGTGCATTAAGACTATTCACAGCAGATTGCTTTACTTGCTTAATAGTTTTACTCTCTGCTGTCCACTTATAAAGTGCTCCATCTTCTGTTAAACAAAAAACCCTCAACAATCATATACACTCACACACATCATTCTCCAACCCTCTGCTACATCTCAAGCACACCATCATTCAGTCCTTGCTCAGGAAGCCAGAGGTAATCAGCTGCTGGAGCTGGCAGTCTGTCGGGGTGTAGTTCCCTGATGGTCCACCAGGGGGAACTGCTCCCTCCAGTAGGTGAAGTGGCTGTAGGTGTCCGAGCAGGGGAAGTCAGAGGAGGAGGCCCGTGCCATCAGTGGAAAAACGTGGTCAACCACCTCGCCCAGACGCACGTAGCTAAAAAGAAGCGAGGAGAGTGAGATGATGTAGTGAAGCAGTGAGATCTGTTCGCTTAACTGAGAGCGAGCCAGTGAGTCCTGGGTGAAGGACTTACGATGAGACGTTGGTCTTGGCATGTTCCTGCACCAGCTCGCCTTTGGGGTTTACTGTAAAAATCCTGTTCAGTGAAACTCCAACCTCTTTATATGAATATACATCCTACAAACACAGAAAGAAAAAGGAGGGATTTTTAATTTTAGATATACTACATATTTAATTTAAACAGTGCATGAAATACCTACACTTGTGCAGCAAACAAAGAACATCACACTCACTTTTATGGTGATAAATAAATTAAACAACAGGCCAATATAACTGTCTATAAAATCTGCAGGTGTGTACCGTTGGTCTGTTGCCAAATGCTGCGTAGAAAGGCTGTTTGTTGGGGTAGAAGAGGTTCTTGATATCAGTGAGACACTCCACCTTGAACTTCTCCGGCTTCTTCTCTATCACCTCCCTGTGAAAAACAATCAGCACAGCACAACAAGTTCCTCCTGCGTCCTCTCGTATGCTGATGTAGAAAAACGGGTGCACATTTGTGACATTAAATACCTATGCAGAGCTGAAAAGAGGCTGCTCGGGCTCAAAAGGACAGGGCCCATAGGAAGCATAGTGCCTCTCTCATTGACCCAGTTGAGGTAACCTCTAGTCATGTCGGCCATACCGATTGCTCGGGCTGAGCAGTACAGAAACTTGTAGCCATTTCTGATAAGAGAGAGAAAGAGATTAATATTAACTAATGTGACGTCAACAGAAAGTGAGTTTGCAAATCATTTCTTCAACTTTGTAAATCATCTCTTTAAGAGTGTTAATAACGTAGTCCTTACTGGCTGACTTTGTGGTAGAGGTGAGCAATTCCCTGGTGTGTCCAGTCCTTCCCGAGCGTGGGCAGAATATGGCCTAATGTGTCCGACCTGGAGACAAATACAAGAGTCATTAAAATGTGTTATTAAAAGTGTAAAAAAAAATTATGTCATATTTTTGCAGATTTGAAATATTCTACAAGGGCTTACAACGTTTTTTCCTCACAACTTTAAAGACCTAAAAGCGAGCTCGGCTTAGCTTGAGAGAAGATTAAACATTACATTAACTGGAAAAGTACCTGCGCGACCTCAATTGAATGCTACCTTGCACAAAGCTGCATATTTAATCTTTGGATTGAAATGACAAATTGCCTCATAATCAGCAGTGAATAAATGTGACAAATGGAGCAGCTGTGAAGAGCTTATTTATCATACTGAACCCTTTAGGCTATTATAAAGTCATTAAGGCCACAGAGGTGTACAGCATGCAGATGAGCCTGCCACTGGAGCTGCATCTACTAGATTTTCACTCCATACTAAGCTCCATTATGTAGTAAAAACCACATGTAATACACACCTGGTAATGGTTCCGTCTATGTCGGAGATAATTATCTTGTCATCCCAGTTCCAGAGGTAAATGGTGCCTTGACAGCGACAGGTTCCCTGGTACTGAGTGGTAACGCTAAACACTACATCGTTAGGGCCATCTTGTAACTGAAGAGACAGCTGTGTGTATATGAGGGAGAAAAATTGAGGGAAAAGGGGGAGAAAATCCATAAAAAACAACACTGAAATGAAGAGGACTCTGTTATATATAGATGCATAATCTGGCTTTGCTCCATCCATCCATGTGGTCCAACTTGCATGCTCACCAGCTGCTCTGATGTGAGTCGGAGTGTTTTCTTATAAGACACGCCTCCTGTTGTGAGTCCCAGCTCTGACTGTATGGGGGAAGAGTTCTGCTTGGCTTCCCTGTGGTCTTCATCACTAGAGGATGACTCTTCTTTAAGTCTGGCAGAGAGGTTAACAGAGCATTGAAATGCTTAAATATACGTCTAAATAATTGAGTGAGGATGATTTTTGAGCCAGGAATGTTATCTGACCTGCTCGTCATATTCCCAACCTGCTCGGCAGTGCAACAGGCCCCACGCTCAGAGACTGAATCCTATACAGTAAGTAATAAAAATGGTGCCAGGTTAGTTTTTATCTGGTGATTTTTTTTTTCAATTTTTATGCAGCTGTAACTTTAAATTACTGATTTGGCACTGCTGTTTCTGCTTCTCCAGGAGAACCACCACCTTCCTCCTTTTTTGGGCATCTTCTCCTTCATAATGTTCTCCACCGCAGCCTGAAGTGGACCACACAAACACACACACACACACACGCACGCACACACACAAACCAAACAACCAAAACACAAAGCCATAAAAACGCACGTAAAAAATTAAGTCAAAATATACTGTAAATCAACAAACAGTGAAACAAAACCAAAAATGTTTGTGACCAGAATGGGGGAAAATAAAGAGACAGAATGGGAGAGAAAGCCAGTGTAGAGATATTAAACACTGGGAAGAATAAAGGAGGTAGAAAAGATAAAAACAAACGTATTCACATACAGAGCTGCAGCCCAGAACATCAGTCAGACAACGCAGGAGGAACTCTAAGGTTGAGTGAATATAACTAAGGCAAGAGGACTAATGAGTGGATGGATGGAATAAAGGTGGAGGGAGTGATAAAATAAAATGGGGAGAGAACAAAGGGAAATTTTCAGCGCAAAAATTTAAAGACGTCTGTCGCACAACATACAGTTTGTCTGCAGTTCCAAAAACACAACACTGGACATTGTAGGTCCACAGAGTGCACATTAGTTCTTGTGTTATGTAAAGTTTGCAGTACTGGATTCAGTCAGAAGGGGGAGTGCTACTCACGTAACACAACCAGCCTACTGAGCTCTAAGTATCTGTGCCATGTGTGCTATCAGCTCTTACCTTTGGCAGAGGCTTCTGAAAGGCTTGCATAGCCAGCACAAGCGGAGCCGCAGTGCTCCAATTATAGTACCTGTGGGAGATAATAAAATTTATTTTTAGAACTGCCATAAATGCAGCAAAACACACCTTTTCAGTCAATTTTGGCTCATTAGGCCAAAGAATTGTGCTAACGCTGCTGTTTTTCTGCTGCAGTGCGTGACACTTGCATCCATTCAGTATATCTGAATGTCTTACTTTGAGCCAATTTTCACCACTAAGTTGGGGTCATCGATGATGGAGGGGTTCTCTGTGAACTGCTGATAGGAGACAGTCTTCTCATAAAACTGCTCTATAAAAGAAAACAAAAACAAAACACATGATATTTGTTTCCTCTGTTTACAGCACAATGTCTGAAGTGCATCTGGGAGTCATCTCGTGTCACATGATAGTTTACCTTTAGTGATCTCCCTGTTGTCAGTGAGCCCTCCACACAGGGAAATAGCAATAGATGGAAGGTCAGACATGGGATCGCAGTAACTGTCCACCCCACTGTCTCCCCCAGAGCTTACTGACTGAGGAGACTGGCTACTGCTGTGGAAACCTGGGTCTGAGATGCTCCTCACTGTTGCACCGCTGTCACTACAAAAAAAAAGAAAAAAAAGAAGAGACACTGTTGCTAAGACTTGACCAGTAACTCCCTGATTTTTTTGCACCACTCAGAAGTACAATTGAATGAAACCTTTCGTAACACAAAAGCGTGTGTGGATGTCCAAATACCTCTTAGGAAAATAAAGGGCTGCCACCTCAGGTTCAAGCTCTGTGATGTCGTCCAGATAGATTCCATCAGAACCAAGGTGGCGACTCCTTTTGTCTGCAACAGAGGAAATTGATTTTCAGCTTCTTAGAATTTTTTTTTTCTGATTGATTTATCCACAAGGAAATAATTTGCCAGCTTGATCCCTGTGAAAGGGAGTGTGGATGGATTATTATAAGGCTGTACGCTTGCCAGAGACTTTTGCCTCTTAAGTAGTACCAGATCCATTCCTCCAGCTACTGCAAAAATATGCAGGGATTTACATGCATTTTCTAATGTAAATCCATCTTATTAACATACTAAGCAGAGGAACTGATTAAATAAAGCAATTCAATGAATCCATTAAAGTTTGATATGATATGATTTGCTGTTTGAAGCTGTGGCTGCTCAATCTAATACAGTGCATGAAATATGTGGTGAATTGAGCTGCCCTTCTTAATTGTTACCTTTTTTCTTGGATGGAGAGTCTGTTTTGCCATGTGGACGAGGCGACGTCTCCTCCATGTCGGCCACCATACGAGCTGCCGCGCCTCCCGCTGCTGTAACCTGCATCTCTGAAGTTACTGGCTGAGACTCCATCCTAAAGGATTCTGACCCCGCCCCAACCGTGACGACTGTTTCCTCTGTGTGAATGATCTCCGTTGGCATCAGCAGGCGCAGCGCTGGTATTTCAGAGCAGGGCCCACACTGTTCTGAAGACACCTCAGGTGTAATCACACGGAAGTGTGTGCTTTCAGACACCGGGATGGATACGGGGCAAACTGGTTGAGGGCTGGACTTTAGTGGAAGGACAGATGGCTACAAAAGTGGAGAAGAAGAAGAAGATATGAGCTGAGGAAAGCAACTTAGGGTACCAGAACTAATACAGAATTATTTAGCTGTGTGCACAGTGGAGACTTGCGTACCGTGGCAGCCTGAGGCAGCTCTCCCCATGCCCAGTGCATTTCTGGATTCTGACTGCCTGCATTTGATGGTTTGGCAATTAGTTCAGAGTCACTCTTGGGAGAGGTGGGGCGAGAGTTTCCAGGGCTAAAGAAGAAGGAGATTGTAATATTTCCACATTTATTTCATGCACTTATAGCATTAAGTGTAAGCGTGTGTGGATTTTGTGTGAATTGAGCACCTCTGAATGGGACTCCACTCCCCATCTGAACGAGTGTAGATGCCAGCCTGCTTGAAAGAAGTGCTGTTCTCCTCTCGAGAGACATCCCGAGATGTAGACCTGCAGTACATACATAAAGATGAGTTGGCCAGGGTTTATCTTACCCTCCCTTACACCAACAGGTGAATCCTCATCCTCTGCATGGGTATTTGATTACCATCCTTCACCATTTCCCTTAACCTTTGACCCCAGTTCTATTGTTTCTTACCTGTTGCTCTCCATGTCCGCTCCTTCATCTGAGCTGATGTCTATGGTGAACATGTCTTCATCTGCAGAGTAGTCTCCACTTTCCTCTCTCCTCACGCTGTCTGCCCGAGCCTTCCTCCTCCTCTTCCTCCTTTTCTTCATTATCACACTACCACTCTCAACATTACTTGCCACAGAGCACAAATTCTGTATGGGTGTCCCAGAGGTCTTCCCCATCAAAACGGGGCAATCTGACAAGATAGGAGAGGTGGCCAGGTAGGAGGGAACCACCTCCTGTTTAGAGGGGGAAACAGGAGCGAAATATGAAAAATCCGAACTTGACACCAGAAAACTACCTGCATGAGGAAATCTGTATGGATTTTGAGTGGCTCTGCAACTGTCAGCGCTTTAGGTCTGCACTGAAATTGGGTGCTGTAGGAATATTCCTGACTATCTGATTGTCATGCTGTTCAGTTTGGTGTTTTGTAGGCAGAGCAATGTGTGATTGTGCAACCTATTATCTCTTGGTTTGACCCAGTGAAAAACAAAAAGATTGCAACACTTTGCATAAAAGTACATTATAAAGCTTGCAATAATTCCTCACCAAACTACCACTCCATATAGTGTATTGCATGACTTTGGTCTGAGACATGGGTTTGCAATCACTGCCAAACTGCAGAAACCTCTGCAGAGGTTTGCCAGAGCAGAAGCAGACTCTGTTTCTCAGTTCTGTGAAGTTTATAGTCCCTTTTATGATCCCTTCTTCTAGGAAAAGAAAAGGGTTTTCTAGGAGGTCTCCAGCTGTCCCTCCAGGGGAACATAAATATGTGTGTGCAGGCTCAGGGGAAAATCAGAAAGGGAAGACAAATTGACTTGTGGTCTGACAATACTGCCTCACGTTTTGCTTCCCCGAGGCAAGCAAATGGGTTCCGAGACACCAATGCTCCTCCCCTACTTGCTCGTTCAAGCCTGAGAATCTGACACCACCCTGGGGAAAATAAATCGGACACTTCCCTCGTTACAGCCAGTTTTTGTCTTTTTCTGCATACATCCTCAAGTGCATACAATTGCCAAAGAGAGAGAGAGAGAGAAAATAATTATGACAGTACATGTGACTTGGCTCTTTCAAACTGCAACAGAAAACCTTGCAAAACCAAATGAAAACACTGAAGAGGCCAGCTTTCTGAAAACTGGGGGAAAAACAGTTTTCCATGAATTTTCTTAAACATAAAAAGTAAAACAGGTTAGAATGAAGCACTTCTGACATACATTTAACTCGCCGACCTTTGAGCGTTTGTCTACTAACTAAGCCAGTTTCACAAATATTACATTGCCAAAAATATTCAAATGCCCAAAAGCCTATTTCCAGATTTATCCTCAGGCGCAATGCTCCAAGTGTTTGACATACTTGCAGGTCATAAAGCCCGGGGGTTAGTAAATGCTGCATTCTCGGCTCTCGCTCGCTGATAAACAGAAGAAGTCTGTTTAAAAAAAAGGAATGGAAAAAATTTCTGGGTGCTGTGCCAGCTCTGCACACAGCGTGATTGTGTTCAAAATACTATCGGTGTGAGTAGGAAGAAGAAAGTTTGGATAATGCTTTTTGCTTGTAAACATAGGCGTGTCAGAGCGTAGAGGGGAAATAGCATTATCATTTGAATCTTGTTTTCATCCAAATCAAAGAGGACTGAAGGGTACTAAGTTTAAAATAACTACAAATATGACAGTCTTTTTTTTTTTAATTAAGAGCTTCACTGCTGTGTCACTTTTTGACCTGTTCATTCAGGCAGTTATTCCATTTCAGTGGAGATGATTTGGTCAAATTAGTTATTTAGTGTAGAAATGCTCCCGATCATTACCTGATCATTTTTGGTTTCTTGCACAAAAAATGCCTCTCCATTTTCCCCAAGCTTCATATGGAGATCTACTGGTTCTCCGTTGATTTCCATGTCCACCTAGAAGGAGAGGGGTGAGACAAAGAGAGGGTAAGAGCTAAACAAACTAGAACATTTAACATTTCCCCAGAAGGTACCATTGATTTTATCGCCGTACCACTTTCTCTCGGGACCGTAGGACCCCCAGCTTCCCGAAGCGCACATGGAAAGGTGAGCACTGCAGGGAGCCATCGGGCTGTCTCACCACAATGACATCAATGCAGCCAGAGAGGGTGGCGGGATTGAGGCCTCGGTACAGCTCTTTGACCTGGACAAACACCTGGCCTGCCAACTGGCCCACGAAGTTCATGGTTTGACGGGTCTGGGGGAGGGAAAGGGTTAAAATGAGTTGTGTAAGTCACCTCTTCCTGAACTCGGTCAACTGTCAAAAGTGGACGTGCTTATGAGGTGGCAATCTTCAGCCTGTGAATCAAAGCACTGGTGACATAACTGTCCTTCACTGGAAATGGGGTGAGCTGTTCCAATAACAAAGTCAGTTTTCTGGGCAGATAAGAGATTTAAAAAAAAAAAAAAAAAGGAATTGAAGCTGTTTCCTGCTCAGCAATTACCTATTATCACTTTGACCTTACTGTCCTCTTACACCCCCCTCCCCCAAGCGTCATACTGTGAGTCTGTAAAGCCTTACAACTGTTTTCCATTCAGACATCAAAGGTCAAAGGATATACTAAGTTAGACCAGACTCTACCTTTCAAACATACGTAATGTAATGTGAGCCAATAGCAATACAGTAACGCTCAATTCGAAGCATAAATTCTTGCTGGTGGCAAAACACCAGCAAGAATTTAGGGTCCCCATCTAAAACAAATGTAAACAGAACGATTTTTTAAATAGTTCAGCTTCTTTTTTCAAGCCTCACTCTGGTGAAAACCATATTTAGGACCTTATATTTGTCTGTAAGTGGGCTGAAGAGGGTAAAGAAAGTCTTTTTCTTTGCTGATCTCTGCTGGCACCAGGTGCTGACTGCTAGAACAGTTTCTGTGACAGAAACACACAATTAAGATTCATGTAGGTTTCAAAACTTGTAACAGACAAGAAGAGGGTGTTAGAGGTGGAAGTCATGGCTTGAGGGCTGGCAGCTGGCAGTGGTTTCCTAAATGGTTGCAGCACCAGGGAAAGACGGGCTTAAATATGTTGGAAAAATGCCAACACATCCTACCCCTTCAGCACATGTGAGCAGGAGAAGAGGCCCTGACTGAAGAACAGAAGCACCAGTTCTTGAATCTTATAGAAAAAAAAATCCCTCTTCTAAATTACCTTTGCTGTATTGAATTATTAACTGAATTTTCCACAGTGGCATTGAATTACAACACTGTTGACTTTCAAACTGAGAACAGAAAATGCTGTTACACAGTACAGTGCAGCTTCATCTAAAAATAGGCTCTTCTTGTGTTTGTTCCTCTTTTTGTTTCATCTCAATGTCTCAGAAAACTGACAAAACACTGGGGCCTGGTTTAAAAAAAAAGAGCTGTAATGGATACAACCGTTGCCCACATCTACAGTCAAGCTTAAAGAAGACCTATTATACTCATTCCCAGCTCCATATTTTTATCCTTTAGAGTAGCTTTAAATGATTCACAGTTCAAAATCATCCTTATTCATCTCAAACAATAAAACCCCTCAGTTTATCCAGTCTGAAACATGTCTTTTTTTCTCCCTTTGAAAGCCCACTTTCTTCTGATTCGCTGACACTCACAAACAGATGGTTTTTTAACAGCAGGTAAGTGATGCTGCTGAACTCACAGCTAGAGCTGAATTTTAAGGATACCACCTCTCTTTGGTATCGTACAGAGCAGAACGAGCAGTGAGAAACTGTCACTTGGAGCAATCTGAAGCTTGAGCATCCACCAATTCAATTCAATTTTACTTACATAGCACCAAATCACAACAGCAGCTGCCTCAGTGTGCTTTATATTGTAATGTAAAGACCCTACAATAACACAGAGAAAACCCCAACAATTAGACGACTCCCTATGAGCAAGCACTTGGCGACAGTGGAAAGGAAAAACTCCCTTTTAACAGGAAGAAACCAGGCTCAGGGAGGGGCAGCCATCTGCCAGGACCAGTTAGGGGTGAGGGGAGGGAGGCAGGACAAAAGACACACTGTGACAGAGACCCAGAGATTAATAATAACTAATGACTAAATGCAGAGTTGTGTATAAACACAGGGAGAGAGAAAAGATACTATGGTATGATATGATACTATGAGGTATTTAAGATAAGATGGGGCCTGATTATTCAAGAACTGGTATCTGAGAAGAAGGACTTTAAATTCAACTCTGGTTTCACCGCTGTAACAGTGTATGAATGACAGAAAATAAGGAAGAACATAATAGGCCCACTATAACTAGTGGCTTTTGTTTAGCTGTAGTATGCTCATTGTGGTATTTTTAAAGCGGCACTTTTGAACATTTCTCTGCAGATTAAAATCTGACTGAACAGCTTGACATGTCATGTGTTTAGCTGCACATTACTACACAGAAATATACCTCGCAAAATGCAATCTATCATTTAAGAAAATAGAAGCTTCTGTCTGTAAACAAATTAATGTTTTTAAATGAAAGATTCAGACACGTTATAAATCAGCTTCCATAACGCACATTTAAAGACATAAAAAAGATCCAGTCGATATGGTAAATAGCTGACTCATATATACCCTAATGGGGGAGATGTAAAAATTTAGTGATGAATGAAAACTGCTTAATGGCAATAAATATAGTAAAAGAAACACCACTGGTCAGTATATGGCAATACCAAATATGTACAGAGCACATAAAGGCAGTTCATCACCCGTACCATCTCAGAAGCAGGTGCAGTCAAACACACACAAAATCACAAAACATACCTTGTTCAAGCTGAGCGGGCAGCCTTTACCATCACCCGAGAGACAAGCGTTTCCTCAACAGGGAATAACAAAACAACGCAACATTATAGAAGAGCCTCCTATTTCTCAATAGAGGTGCTCTCTGATTCCCTGATACAGCTCCTGGGACCACTGACGAAAAACGTATAATTTAAGTTAAAGCGACGATTCTTCTGAGCGCGTCTGTGCCTTTCACTCACGAGCCCTGTCACTGGATGACGTCGCGTGCAAAAAAAAACTGTTGGCCAATCAGTGTCGAGCTGTTGAGTTGCCAAGAAAAAAAAAATCAGCTGCCACAGTGGCAACAAAATTAGCCACTTTCTTACATTGTTGCAGATAGACTGAGTGGTGTTCTCGAAGAAGAAATGACTTTATCCTATTTTGTGGCTGTTTTGATCAGGTCACATTGATCTCGTAACTGCAGTGAGAAAAATAAATGAGCCGCGATATGTCTCACTTTATTTCAGTGCCGCTATTATTCGAGAGCGGGAAGCAGTGGGGGCTACGTCAGCGTTTAAAGCCACCAGGTCGGATGCCGTGAGGTGATCTTTCTGACCAATCACAGATCTTCCTCATAGCACATGCCATGTTTGCTTGCAGCACGAAATTCTCTAGAGAGTCTGTGTGAAGAGGATGTGGTCGACTGGTGGTTAGGTTACTTGAACGTAAGCAAAAAAAGGGCATTTAATATAGGAAGACACAGTTTCTGCAGCACAACTACAAACAGTCAGTTTGCAAAGCAGACACAAAGTCCTGATGTAAATGCACTTAAATTGATATCTAATTCAAAAAAAGTTGTATGGTTATGAATGGTACAGTTACATTACTGCCAAAGCCACTCTTTCTTTGTCTTCCTCTATGTGTGTGTGTGAAGCACAGCCAAAAATCTTGACAACATGGTGCAGGACAAATATTGGACGTGTTACATTCTACAAAAGCCTCACATGCAGCTCTTCTACAACCAGAGCAAGTTGAGCCTGTGTGCCTGAGAAAATGTGCGTCTGAGTGAACAAGATTTAATTGTCTTTCCAGGCTGTGAGGCAGTTTACCAGAAACAGGAAGAACACGTGTCTTCATTAGGAGTTTTCCATCACAAGTTACAATCAGCATGTTGTTATCTTGTGGGACTTGTGTACTTTTGAAATGTTGGAAACAACAACAACAACAACAACAAAACAGCATACAGAGTGACTGTACTCTATTCCCCAAACCGTGTGTGTGTCTGGGTGTATGCGCTTTGGAGCTTTTGCTACCATGTAGTTTCAGCCTGCTGAACCTTGATGCAACCTACAACTTTAGCTGATATAATGCAGTTTCATGCATAAATGCATCAGTAGAACTGTTGCTCCTTTTACTACAAAAAAAGGTACGTTTAATGTATTGGTTTGCACTTTTGCAATTATCCTTTTTTTTTTAGATTCAGAGCTTTGGTGTCAAGAAATATGAAGTACACTTACCATCTTTTTTCCTTAATTCAAATTTCAGATGGAAACAATGCAAATATTTTTTGATGGGGAAGCTTTATCCTTTCAGCTAAATTTTAATCTTTATCACACTATTACAGTCATTTTCACTCACTGGCCACTTCATTAGTCACACCTTATTTGTACAGAGTCGGACCTCCCTTTGCCTTCAAAACGTCCTTAATTTTTCATGGCATAGATTCGACAAGATGCTGCAGACATTCCTCAGAGACTTCAGTACATATTGACATGATAGCATCACACAGTTGCTGCAGATTTGCTGGCTGCACATCTGTGTTGTGAACTCGAGTTTCGCCACATCCCAAAGGTGCTATGTTGGATTGAGATCTGGCCATTTGCGTACAGTGGACTAATTTTGATGTTCAAGAAACCAGTTTGAGATGATCTGAGCTTTGAGACATGGCACATTATCCTGCTGGAAGCATCCATCAGAAGACTCAATTCAATTCAATTTTATTTATAAGATGGGTACACTGTGGTCATAAAAGGATGGACATGGTCAGCAACAATACTCACATAGGCTGTGGTGTTTAAAGACAGTTCAGTTGGTATTAAGGGGTTCTTCTAATCCATTATTATCCAATACTGATCATGCATGCATGAACTGTAGCCTCAGTTTCTTGTTCTTAGCTGACAGGAGTGCCACCTGGTGTGGTCTTCTGCTGCTTTAATGCAGCAGCTTCAAGGTTGGATGTGTTGTCCACAAGTGGTTATTTGAGATGCTGTTGCCCTCCCATCAGCTCAAAGCAGTCTAGCCATTCGCCTCTGACGTCTGATATCAACAAGGCATTTTTGCCCAGAGAACTGCTGCTCACTGGATATTTTCTCTTTTTCAGATCCTTCTGTGTAAACCCTAGAGATGGTTATGTGGAAACATTACACCATTACTCCCATTCTGATGCTTGGCTTGAACTTCAGCAGGTCCTCTTCATCGTGTCTACATCCCTAAATGCATCAAGTTGCTGCCACGTGATTGGCAGATTAGATATTTGTGAATCATTACTTAATGATCAAACATTGTCAAAACAACTCATCAGTGTAAAAGTTGTTACACTTGCAAGTTACACTGAACACTAAAAGATTTTCTATTTTCTTTTAGATTTAAACATCTGCAGTAAATCTAAACAATTCATGTTACACATACTGTGGTATTCTTGTACCAGTGATCAGCCTATCCTGGAGTGCCTATGCAAACAGGCCGACCACACATTATGTCAGTGACAAACGCTGGCGTCACTGGGAGCTCCAACGATACATGAGCTACATAGCTGCCCTCACCAACATGTTTCAAAGAACATGCCAGGCAAACTCAGCCAGCATACGCTGTACACACACAAAAAGCACATGAGAGCACTATAATTTTCAACATGTATGGTCAGGGGCGCGATCAGTATCAGGCTACAACAGACAAGTTGACATGCTTCAGATTTTCTACTTGGTGCATTTAAACTGTTATGATAGCCCTCAGTTGGTAATAAGTTGGTCTCACACCCAGTGAGACCAAGAGGAAGCGGCAAGCCGTGAGATGTGAGAGGTTCACTGGTTCCTAAGCAGCGTTCACATACAGTCCTTACAATGTTATAGCTTAGAAAAACAGTAACATACACACAGTCCAACCAGCTAACAACTTGCTACATTTAACCATATGTACTCATGAATTACTGATTTACAGCTAAAAAGGTTTACTTGCCCTCTCATGCACTTCAATACATGTAAAATATGCAATGAGCCTGAAAATCATTTTGTATGAGTGACTCTGCCATAAACCGGACTAGCTCCGCACAATTTGCCTCACGTACTAGTAATTCTTCTTAAATGTCATTTTAGTTGATTCAGCAAAAATAGCTGGTTAAAAAAAGACATTGCATAATCTTTTGACACACTTAATTGCTGTTTAGGCTGCTGACTGGCTGAGGCTATTATGGCCTGTGGGTCATGAGACAGGTTGAAATGTGCGAAACTGTGATTCATAGACTAAAAGGAAAATCCTTCCAGAATTAGTGAGGTTTTCCAGTGTGGGAAAAGGTTTATGACTACAGATTGTTCAAATTAAAATAGACTTTTTAAAAAAGTAATTTAACTCATCTGTAAGATTTCTAGCAGGTGTAATCCAAAAGGAAAGAAGCTGCTGTCTTTTGGTGTCATGGATGCATTTGTGAATGTAGGTTATAACAACTGCTGTACGGTATCTCATAACATTTGCTTCACCTAATGAGTCTGAGCCCGTCAGCTTCAGTTTCAGTGGCAACGTCTTGTCTTACACTGGTGGATTATGGAAAAATACAACCCTGCTGACACCGTCTCTGCTCAGAGAACTTGCTGAATGACTTTGAAAGTTTGTCATGACTATTTTATTCATGTTCCCTTCGCATAACTGCTGAACCAGGCAAACTGTTGTAATCTGCTTTAAACGTTACTCATGCTTTTGTGTTGTTGTTTTTTGTGTGTGTGTGTTTTCACACATGCAGATGATTTAAAAATCACTTTACCCAGCTCCAAGTGGTATCAGTGGCATAGTTCTGAGCAGCCTCATCTAACTCTTCTCCATCCTCTGTTGATATCATGATTCCATAATGTATTTAATCCCAGCAGCAGATGTTTGGTCTTTGCTACCTCTCAGCAAATGCGAGTCTGGTCAGCTCGAGAACTTGTGTCCTTACTCTTGCTGCGCATGTCAAGTGTCTGACTGTTGAGTGCAAGTGAACAGCATATTACTAAATTTACCTAGGACCCCTCATTGGAAACCTGAGCTGGGTCTGGAGTGGTCATCGTGTACCAGACCTTCTGACTTCTTAGGCATTTGAGGAGGGGGAACACCTGCTAGGATTGTTTGATAGCACTTTAGTGGAAGTGGGCATCCTCATTTAGACATGATTACACAACAGTGACACAATATGCTACACTGGCACAGAGATCCCCCTAATAATATAATAATAATAACATGCCTGACAGTGCTTTTTAATATGTAAATGTCTCATTAGTGCACAGACTGCAACACCTGTTGTGGGTGTTGATCCTTTGTTGACCATATAGTGTTGTTACATCACATTCAGACAAGGCCACCTGTTGCATGGGGTGAGATCCAAGACTCCCTGGTATCCAGCGAGTCTTCCAGTGATTACTGTAATTAATATGACACTATTATACACAGTTTGTTTGAACTGGTGAACTTTGTTAGCCTACAGGGCAGGGATGAGGGGTTTACTTAGTCTGAAACTGTTTTGGTGGGTGTTATGTGTCAAAGTGATTTATTTTCACACAAATGCCAAAGATTACCAGCAGCATATTTCATTTTAATGAGATGAAATACATTAATTTCAAACACCACTGGTTTTAATGGTATAGCCAACCGCTGTAAATGTGACAGACCACCTGAGTGCAAACATGGAATCCACTTTACCCAGTTTTATACTACACCACTCTCTAGTGTTCAATACAAGTAAATACATGTGGACATGAAGTCAAGGGCTTGGAGTATTACAACAGCGACTTATCAGTTCTCGTGTAGAACTGTTTCATTCCATGTGTCCCAGTTAATGATAACTACATATTTCTAGAAACAAAACGTTTTCATCAACTACACAAATTTTAGTCAGTTTGGGCTTGTTTTAATCTAACAATCATAACGCTTATAAATGTTTTAATGGCTCTGTTGTCCCGTCACAATACCGGGGGTAAATTTTCCTGCAGCACCTAAAGGCAGCACGGTACCTTGCTGCTGCCTTTACGGTGTCCTCCTCTTGTCGCATATTGATCCAGCTAGCTGATCGTTAGCTTTTGTGTCAGAATGGTGTCCGTGGCATGTCAGTGTTTGTCCGTTGTTTCTGGTTAAAAATATCAGGCATTTGGTGGCTTTCATGTTCCGTGCGGCTAATCTAAAAACCATCGGCAAAGCGGGAACTGGCTGGTAGGTGGTGTTTGAAATCACTGAGACGTAACATATTGTTCACGTCCACTCCACTCTCGTGAATCAGCCGGCTAAGAGGCAGGGAGAGAGCTAGCTGCGCTAACAGGCTAGCAGCTAAGCTCTTCTGACTGTTTTAGGGTGTGTTTGTTGTCTGCTTTTTTGATGGTGCTTGTTAAAACTAACCATGAGCTAACCCTGTGAAGGTTGTTACAGGCTAATACGGCAGAGGCTGTTACTTAGCAGTAGTTAGTTGGCTTTTAAATTCTATAGTATGTTTTTTTGGGGGGTTTGGCTAAGTAGCAAGAAAACGTTAGCCTTCGAAGCTAACAACTTAAAGTGGAAACTAAAGCAGGCGTCGATTTAGAGGAGCCTGCAAATGTCATCGCGGGCTATTAAAATAGCTTCGCATAAGGTTTGTTAATGTTGCTGTTGAGGAGTGCATCCGTCGTGTGTTAGTTCTAGCTTTGCTTGCCGAGAAGATGTGGACATTATGTAATATGAATAATCGCCTGACTATAGTCTCTCACATTTCCCGGCTAGCTTACTTCCATGTCAGTTGGCCTCATTGACAGCTAGTTAAGGTTATTGCTCTTTGATTGTCTATTTGGTTTGCAGTCGTCTCCTGGTTGCCTTACGTTTTGCCCATCAATAGTAATCTATACATCATGACTGCATACATAGAGTTTATGCAAATGCTTGTATACACACGAAATCTTTAGTACTTGTAAGTGCCTCAGGTATATGATTGTCCACTCCCGGTGTGTAATAAAATGGTATCCCCCTCCTTTTTTTGTTTTTGCTTTGTCTCAGGCACTTTCGCCGAACGATGGACGAGCTGGTCCATGACCTGGTGTCAGCATTGGAGGAGAGCTCAGAGCAAGCTGCCCGGGGTGGTTTTGGTGATGGAGGAGACCATGCACTAGCCGTGGGCTGTCTGTTAAAGAGACAGGCCCGGAAGCGAAGGGGTAGGAAACGCCGCTCAGACAACCCGCATCCACCATGGGAGACGGGCCACCTCAGTGAGGGTTCAGAGTCCAGTGTGGAGGAACATAAGGTGAGATGGGGTGAATGGAATAGGGGCTGTGGGTGAAACACCTGTGTTTGAAACCCAGTGTCAACAGTCTACTCAGGAGCAGACCACCTGGGCCAGTTTTAGTACATTTAAGGATGTATTTGTTTGAGAAGAGGAGAAAAATGTAATTCTGGCAAAAAAAGAAAAATTTAATGCCATATAAAAAGACTGATCTTTCAGACAACAGCATGTATTTTTATTTGGCTAAAAACATCAGTGTTTCATAAATGCGGTCTCACTGCTGTTGCTTACATCTTAACTGACATACTCGAGTTGGTTCAAGAGGCTTAATTTAGCATTGGCATCACAGTGTGATATTCACCCCAGTGACATTTGTTGCAGGACTACCGTGCCAGTACGGGAGGTGTCTCTGCTGCCAATAGCCATGCCCGTGACAACAGCGATTCAGATGAACAACTTGGCCCGAAGCGGCGAATCCCCTACACAGCTGACATTGGGCGAAGTAAACGGCCGCTCTGGCCAGATGACCTAGGTGTTCTGGGCTCAGCAGAGGGGACTCGAAGCCTTAGGCGACGACGTAAGGTCAAACGCATGGCTGTGGACCCACCAGTAGATCCAGAACTTACTACCTCTACTATGCTCGGGCCCCCGCCTGTCCCTAAAGCCCGTGTTGGTGGCAAGTCACATAGACTGGGTGCAAGCGAAGGCAGATGTACCATGGAGCTCTGTGGAGGTGGACTGGTAGGGTCAAGTGGAGGGAAAAACAGAGTGAAAAAGAGGAAACTGGCGACGAACCGGCCAGGAGTGGAAGCTGCAGATGAAGGAGTGGTGGTGGAGAGTGAAGACCCCGTCTGTTCTCCAGCAGATGGGTCCAAAGACAAGATGGAGCTGGAGGAGCAAAAAGGCTCAGATGAGGACATGAGTGACAGGTGGTTAGTGTTTTGACTTTCTTTTTATGCCCTGTGCTTCCAGATGTTGCAGCTCCCTCTGTGTGTGCTACTTTGTGCTGTTTTTAATGGAGTCTGAGTGTGAGTCTGTAGTGTCACAGGTAAGGGGGTGTGTAGGACTGGGTATCTAAAATGAATACTTTTGGTCAGAAACGTGTCTGTTGCATTGATGATCCACTAAAAACTGGCAAGTTCCTGAACTGAAATGTTTCCTTTTCCAGACTGGTTTGTTTTTGTCCATGTTCTATGATGGCAGCTTTCATTTAGTCAGCATATGATATTCAGAGCTTAATTTGACTGGAAAAAAAGGTTTTGTTGAATAACATCAAAATGGACACTCATACTAAAACCCCCTAAAATCTGCAATTTTTGATGTTGCTCACTTTGTGAAGTTTTTCACACACACAGACTATAATTGGACATGCTGTTCAGGTAAGCTGACAGCCACCTTTTCATTTTGTTTTTTCATCTGTCAACGGTGCAATTGATTTGCTACTGGACAGCTCCCTCACCCCTATTTTGAAAGTTTATTTGCTAATCCCGACCAGCTCACCGGTTATTTACCATCTAGTATTTCCCTACTAACTGTAGGGCTGGTCAGGTTGCCGTCATGGCTTTCCTTGATGGCAGTGAGCTGTGTGGAATCTCTCATCCCGGAGTCAGACAGCCTTTTCATCATGAACTGCAGCTGACGATGGTAGTCTTTGTTCTGTTCTGGAGATCAGAGCAGAGCGGAAAGATTAAGGTTGCCAGCAGTATTCCTAGATGGTGGAGTTTAAATTAATAATCTGTTATGTATTATCACAAAATAGATCAAGTATTATTTATTAGCATTAGTGTTATTTATAATTGTGTAGACGTGTGTGCATGTGCATTTGTGCTACAGCCACAAAGTGGGAAACACTTGCTTGAATTTCCTTTTCCATCCTCTTCTTCCTTCAGTGAGACCAGCAGTGTCAGTAACAGCAGTGATGGAGGCCTTTATACGAATGATGAGGGGAGGCAAGGTATGTTCACTCTGGCCTGAATTAGTTGAGTTTGTAAACTTAGCTTTTTTTTGTGCCGTGATTTTTTTTTTCTTCACACAAAAAAAATTCCAAAGTGAACCAAAATGTGTCGCTACAAACCACGTGAGAACTTTTAGTCCACTTATTGGTCACATGTGACTGGTATGGAAGCAAGAAAAGGAATATGTGCTGTTTTCTGGCAGAGTGGATAACATGGGGGATTTACATTAATTTTACATCTAGTGGCTAGCCTGTACTGAGCATTTCTGTACTCCGCACATCTATTGTACCCTGCCGCATCCCAGAATGCAAAGCATACCTGGCTACGGGAAGAGGTTTAGCTGAAACTTGCAGCATGCACCTGGTAGTTGGCTCAGATCACATTCGCATCATAAACAAACCGCTCTGGAGTTCAAGGACCAAGACCACCGCGTTCATACCTGCACAAGCAAACTGCACCAAGGGGGAAAATGAACTAGAGTTCAATTTAAACGGACTAAACACCAGAGCTGTGAACAGCCTCAAAAGCACTTCTTTCAAGCATTTATTATTGCTAGCCATCAGAAATGGTCTACTCCCCAGTTTCCTCTTTTGTCATTATTTACAATGTTGATATCTTAAGTCCTGCCCAGGTATTTATAAATATGGTGAAACTGCTCTTTTGTTTTAAAAAAAAATCTATACATTTTAGCAGTTTTTCTGCGAGCACCCATTTTTCTCCCTCATCCTCTCAGGTGACGATGAACAGAGTGACTGGTTCTATGAAGGCGAGCCAGGCTCCGGTCCAGGGCCCGGGGGCGCTTGTGGGATAGCTGGAGTTGTTCCCTGGTGGGAGAGAGAGACGGCGTCAGAGGAGCTGGATCTAGGTGACCCTGTCTTCAACAGCATTCTCACTGGATCTTTCCCACTCATGAGCCCTGGTGCTCAGAGAGGTAGGCTGCCACATGGGGCATGTGCTTGCTTTCAGAGCTGCAGTATAATTGTCTAGAAACGTGGACACAATGGCAATAAAATGAATTTTGAGTGTAGTTTGATTCAAATTTGAAATTCATTGGATGTGTATGTATATAAATTTTTTCCTGGTCAACCATCCAAAGCAATGGTGACACTAAAGAAGAGTGAAGAGCAGACTGTAGACTTGGGAGGATGATAGTCATTAAGCTCTCCTGCAAGAGAAGAGCCAAAGAGGAGTTTTATATGTGGCTGGTTTGACACAGAGAAGATGGGACTAGATGGAAACTGTTGATCTCCTCTGGTGCCCCCTAGCCAAACAGATGGAAGAAGTAGCTTTAGTGTGTGTATTTAATATAATACGTAGCATGAGGGGCAAAGTGTTTTAGTGAAAAGTTGTTGCAATCTCACTAAAGACCACTAGGAGTCAGATGGTTAACACTGATGAACAGCATTACAGCAATAAACTGACATATGGGATAACAGAGTAACATCTCTTCCCTGAGGCTTTGCTTGTAGCATTCTACACTGAAAAGAAACATTTGTAGTCTTGTGGCTCATAAAGCTGCCTCTCTCTCCCTGCTAACTCAGTGTCCCCCAGTTTTTCTCCAGCCTTTTCTTTTTCTTTCTTTCACACCTTGTAAGGTATGACACACTATCCCCTACTTATTTTCCACCAACAGGGTGCTGGTGCCTAATCTAGAACTGCCTGCACACCAGTGCCCAAACGCTGGCAACCCACATGGCACAGCAAAGCTTCTAGACTCCAAGTTGGAGCCATTTTTTATTAGACAGCCACCCAATGTCAGGTTTATGGCAAAGCTGCCCTAAATTAATAGTACTGGTAATTACCAAAATAATGTTTTATGTTTCAGTCATGGTTAATCCAGCAGTTTACACAAGCTCTTTTAATCAAAATGCAATTTCTAATGCTAAAATATAATTATTACTGTTATCCACGCATTTTCAAATGTGCTGTTTCACAAAAAAGAATGAAAGAGATCGTAAAGCACTGTTATTTTTTGATTAAGATGCCAAATTATAGTTTTTTAATTGCGTTCCTGAACAAAAAAAAAAAATTACTTTTAGTGGTTGAATGTTATGTTTGAGTAATTTCTGATTTCTCAGAGAAAAGTCAGCATGCCGGTTCAAATTTGGGCATAAATACGTGAATTCAGTTTGCAATTCCTCGCTCCTGTTCAAACTCTGCTACATTGAAATGTTCCCGACCAAACCAAATGAGTCATGTCACTAATCATATCCTAAGTTTAACTGACGATGAGCCTGTGGTTGTGTTTGTCAGGTTTCCAGGCCAGGCTGAGCCGCCTTCATGGAAACCATCAGGTACCTGAGGCAGGGCTGCAGGGAAGCTCCAGTCAAAGCTTAAATGAAAGATTGAGCAGACAAACTCAGGACACCCACGAGTGAGTTCTTTCTGTATGATCTGCTTTTACAGTTGTAAAGCACTCAAAGTCACCTTTTGATTTTTATGGAAGATACTTTCTAAACCAAGAGCTGTGATGTAGAATGATTGCTAAAAGTAACTTACAATACAGAACAATTACAGAACTTGCAATAAATGATCAGAACAATTTTATACTGGCATAGAAAACACTGATGACAGATCACAGCACTGGAGCACCAAAAAGCCACGATGAGGCAGTCACTCAGCTTTTGCCTGTGTGCTAACTAATCCACAGAATCAAACCGACTCTGTTTTTGCAGTCCAAATGAGAAAAAGATTTCCTTAATAAATAAATACATTTTTTTTGAGTTTCTGTAAAGGTTTCTGTGGTAGACAAATACCAGTAATTCACTTACAGTAAGGAGCAGTGGTTTCTGTTTAACAGCACCATTTCATATCTTCAACAACAGGCCGTGGTTTAGCTCGGGCTCGAGGAGAGACCACGGACAGGTGAGCTGTCTTTTCATTTTAATTCCTTCTCTTCCCTTTCAATTGGGTTAAAATACAGAACACAGGCTCCAGTAGAGCAGGTGACCCATATACTATAAGGCTAGTGCAGAGGCCTGGGTTCGAATCTGCCCAGAGGCCATTTACTGTCTTCCCTACACTGTCCTAATAAATAATAAAACGACAAAAAAATGCCCCCCCCCAAAATACTCTAAAATGCAGAACACAAAGTTCAGTACAGGGAGAGCTCACTTTTTTTTGGTCTCCCTCACTGCCCCTTCAGTTGCACTGGGACCCACTGTCAGACAGAGGGCATCGAAGGACCTGCTCAGTAAAAACAGCAAGCAGGTGAGAACAGTTTAACTTCAAGCAGTTGTCGTTTTTTCAGATCGATTTCATTTCTGTGTGCTGCAGTCTCGTTGACATTACTTCTCAGTTTTGCAGTGTTTAAGGATATTTTTCAAACTTTTCCCATCATTTGAGATCAAATGAACACTGTCATATTTTTGTGGATCTTGGCTGGTTTTGCAGACAAACCAGCGGACACCTCGGCTCACTCTGCACAGGGGATATCAAGCGGAGGCGGAAAGCAGCCCCCCTTGGCTCCACTGCACCCTCAGGTATTGGATGCACACCTAGCTTCACCTAGCACACCATCTGGCACTTTATGCCAACTGCTCCTTTTATTGTATTTTTGGCTCTCTTGTTCTCCTCCCCCATCTTTGTTGAGCTCAGTGTGTCCAAGCTATCCTCCTCCCCTTCTGCTGTACATGCTGGGATGAAATGTGGGGCTTTTGCTGTATATTTTTCAGAAGGGGGCTCTTTCTCCCTTCATATCGCTGTTTCTCCACCACCTCCTCGTTGTCTCGTTAAGTCCTGTTCCTTTCTAAGCTTTGTTGGACAAGAGTCAACTGGCTAAATCGTGCTGCCAGAGCAGAGATACTGGATTAGCTGTTAGCCACTCAGCCTCCTCCCCAAACTACTCCCCTTACCTCTGGGCCAGTTTATCCTTTTGGAGGAGGAAGGACGAGTTAACGCTAATGTTGGACCCAAGTGGGATTATAATATATTTAGTCTGAAGCCGTGTCCTGTTTTTGATTGTAATTTATACCTAAATGCTGGAATTGTATCCACATTAGCGTACTGAGAAGTCCTTTATGAGATTAAGTTGGCTGTCTGTTGCGGGTTAAAAAGTCATGCATGTTTTGGCTCAGGTGTAGGCTTCCTTTATTTATGTCCTGGCCCGACATAAATTCAAGTATTTGAATGGTGCACACGTTAGAGAGATTGGACAAAAAAAAAAGGCAAAACCAAACATTAACTTAAACTTAATTTATGAGGTCCTTATTTCAGGTTGCGTGCTTAAGAAGTCAGATAAAATCTGTTAAATAGTGCAGCAACACCCAGCAAGCGCATGGAAACTACTACCAACTGGGTCTACAGTGTCATTGCGGCACATTCAGCATTGCATTGTGTACATGTCTGACAGTCGCTAAGCATATATTTGTGCTCTGTGGCCAAATGTCCTTCCTGACATGCTCGATGTCTGCAAATGAGCTTGCAGCTTTGCTCTGCCCTGCGTACAAATGAAAGGAGGATTAAAAAGGGTAATAGGTTGCGCTCTGTGACTGGACTGGAAACTTCCAGGAAGAGGGAGGACAAAATGATCACTGTCACGGATGATCTTCCCTTCACTGGTTACATTTGTTACACGACTGAAAATGTGGCCAAGTCGATTACATGGTTACGTTTATGCTAAAGCTGAACCACCAGATCGACAGAACATCAAATCTTTAAAACAAGAAAAAGGATTTTTATTTTTGAGATTAATGAGCTAGAATTGCAAACACTGCTGCTAGACCTGCAAATAATAAAGTTTTTTATTCAGGTTCTTTTTTTTTTCTTTTTTTTTTAAGACTGTCATGTCTGGCAGATCTTGCAAGCAGAACTGTGATCTGAATGCATTGTTGTGCCAAACATTTCAGTTTTTTGTTTTTTTTTAAAAAAGGTAGGAAGAAAAAAAATCAAATGATATGTCCCAAAATCATATTTGTAATGTTAAAAAAAAAAGACAATATCAGCAACTAAAGGGAAAAAGTCAAGCATTTGTCATTGCCTTGGGGTGGCATCCGTTCCACTATCACAAGGGCTACATGCTGACCAAGGCCCATAACTCCTTCATACATTTTGACAAAATTATCCCACTCCCTCCCGACTCTTACGAGTCCAAAACAGCCGAGCGTTGGCACCCGCTCAGCTGTGCTCTTGTTTTCCTAGTGACCAGAGGTTGCTAGAGGATTGCTGACCAGTTTCCAAGCTTGCGTGACTGAGACCTATCAGATGTAATAATGGAACAAATTTCACACCTACCAACTTAATAAGTGAGTTATATTAGGTTGGAAAATTTCAAAATGTTGCAGCTTGGCCCTCATTTCCATCTTAGGAAACAGCTGTTTTACTGCAGAATTTCACTGGAGTTTCCACGGGATAAATTTAAGAAGTATTGTCCTTGATTTATATGCTGTTGACTAAAAGTAAGTAAAATTTATTGCTAAAAAAACTGACTACAATTATTTTGCCTAGTTCGGTTCCTGGTAAATGGACTGTAATTTATGGAGCACTTTCTTTACTCTCACCTAATACTCAGAGCACTCTTTATAATCTTAGCTGCATCAACAGGCACAACAAACTTATATGAGTGCTTCAGAGGGAATTTGGGGGGTCCAGGTGTCTTGCTCCAGGACTCTACATGCAGATGCAGACACTGGTGATTGAACCACTGACAGACCTTCTCAATAGTAACCTGCTTTTTTTTTTTTTTTTTTAAAAGGCCATAGCTGAGATCTGTGTAATCAGTGAGCAGTTCATCCATGTATATGTGACCGAAACCAATTATTAAAATAATAATAATAAAAACAAATTTGTCTTCTAAAGTCTTTGTTTTCTGCATGGTCTAACATTTATGATTTGGCAGTAAGATCATTCAAAAAGGCAAGTCCACCTTACTTTACCGGTGGCTTGTGAGCTTTATTTAAAAAAAAAACCCGTAAGAGTTTATGTATCAATTACTTGGGAACGATTTATTCACTGCACTGTAACTCTTTAGCTTGGTATGTAAAATATTTGTGGGAATTACAGGTTTCTGGTCATAAAATTAGAATATCATGAAAAAGTTGATTTATTTCAATAATTCCATTCAAAAAGGCTGATAACTTTTCAGCTTTGATGATTATAACTGACAACTAATGAAAACCCCAAATTCAGTATCTCAGAAAATTAGAATATTACTTAAGACCAATACAAAAAGAGGATTTTTAGAAATGTTGGCCAACTGAAAAGTATGAACATGAAAAGTATGAGCATGTACAGCACTCGGTACTTAGTTGGGGCTCCTTTTGCCTGGATTACTGCAGCAATGCGGCGTGGCATGGAGTCCATCAGTCTGTGGCACTGCTCAGGTGTTATGAGAGCCCAGGTTGCTCTGATAGTGGCCTTCAGCTCTTCTGAATTGTTGGGTCTCGTGTATCACATCTTCCTCATCACAATAGCCCATAGATTTTCTATGGGGTTAAGGTCAGGCGAGTTTTCTGGCCAATTAAGAGCAGGGATACCATGGTCCATAAAGCAGGTACTGGGAGCTTTGGCACTGTGTGCAGGTGCCAAGTCCTGCTGGAAAATGAAAACTGCATCTCCATAAAGTTGATCAGCAGCAGGAAGCATGAAGTGCTCTAAAACCTCCTGGTAGACGGCTGCGTTGATCTTGGACCTCAGAAAACACAGTGGACCAACACCAGCAGACGACATGGCACCCCAAACCATCACTGACTGTGGAAACTTTACTCTGGACCTCAAGCAACGTGGATTCTGTGCCTCTCCTCTCTTCCTCCAGACTCTGGGTCCTTGATTTCCAAAGGAAATGCAAAATTGACTTTGATCAGAGAACATAACTTTGGAGCACTCAGCAGCAGTCCAGTCCTTTTTGTCTTTAGTCCTGGTGAGACGCTTCCTTGTTCAAGAGTGGCTTGACACGAGGACTGCGACAGCTGAAACCCGTGTCTGCATACGTCTGTGTGTGGTGGTTCTTGAAGCACTGACTCCAGCTGCAGTCTACTTTTTGTGAATCTCCCCCACATTTTTGAATGGCTTTTGTTTCACAATCCTCTCCAGGGTGCGGTTATCCCTATTGCTTGGACACTTTTTTCTACCACATCTTTTCCTTCCCTTCGCCTCTCTATTAATGTGCTTGGACACAGAGCTCTGAACAGCCAGCCTCTTTAGCAATGACCTTTTGTGTCTTGCCCTCCTTGTGCAAGGTGTCAGTGGTCATCTTTTGGACAACTGTCAAGTCAGCAGTCTTCCCCATGATTGTGTAGTCTACAGAACTAGACCGAGAGACCATTTAAAGGCCTTTGCAGGTGTTTTGAGTTAATTAGCTCATTAGAGTGTGTCTTCAATGTTGAACCTTTCCACAATATTCTAATTTTCTGAGATACTGAATTTGAGGTTTTCATTAGTTGTCAGTTATAATCATCAAAATTAAAAGAAAAAACATTTGAAATATATCAGTCTGTGTGTAATGAATGAATATAATATACAAGTTTCACTTTTTGAATGGAATTACTGAAATAAATCAACTTTTTCATGATATTCTAATTTTAAGACCAGCACCTGTATGTCAAACTAACTTTCTTCTGCTGTTGTAATAAAATAATAATTTCAAACGTAAGTTGTCTGAGCTGCTTTGAAGACCTCCTTTATAGCTGACAGTTGCTTGTAATTAGGGTTTGGCATGGAATAAGTCAGAGATGTGTACACAAACTGTGAATTTGTTTTCGTTTTTTTTCTTTTCAGGAGTTGTCGGGGAAACCGCACCTCCGATTCCTGAGACCAACATGGGGAACCGCATGCTGCAAAGCATGGGCTGGAGTCCAGGGATGGGCCTGGGTCCTGAGGGACGAGGCATCACCGAGCCCATCCGGGCCACCCAGAGACCCAAAGGCACGGGTCTAGGTTTCAGCTGAACACCCAGAATCGGGCTGTGATAAGATATCCCACCAAGGAGCGACACAGATGCAATTCTCCTCAGGGTTATCAAAAAACGGTTCGGAATAATCCCAGGCGTGCGACCAACGAGAAGAAGGCTGCTCATCATAGCAACAGCCTGTGATGAAACTAAAAAACTTTCCCATATTGGGGAAACTGCAGAGAAGCCTGAGATCTCTGCACAGACTCCTCAACACATGAAAGTAAAGGACGGAAAGTGATCCGGGGAAAAGACTGGCTAACATTTCTTCTTGAGAAACTCCATGTTGGAGAAAATAATCGACAGTGATGTCTCATCTGTTACCTCACATGCCAGTGTCACTGGTCAGAGAGGTGGGGTGTTGTTGATTATATATGAACAGTATTGCTTCAGGTCACCAATGGTGACAGCAACAGTTTCTTTTCAATCAGCTGTACTGGTTAGTGAATTAATGATAAAGGGTTTTTGTCTGAGATTGCACAAGAATTTTTAAATCAAAGGTTTGAGAAGTTCATACCTCAAGATTGATTTTTTTTTTCTTTTTTCAGATATTGTAATTAATTTAGGGTACACTATATTGACATGTGTTTGGATATCTGGATGTTCTCCACCCACCCATTTTATTGTTCATTTAATGGAAGAAATCCTGTCATGGGAATGTTCTTTATCTCAAAAAATAAGCTGAAAATCCAAGTTAAAAAAATTATCTTCATTTAGCACACATTTATGCACACATTTGCACAAGTGGATCACAATTTCACCAAGTTCTGCTTTTATTATCCTGTCGCATCTCTATTATTTAAGGGTTTTAAACAATGTTTCTGCAAGCATAGCCAGTGACTTTACCCACGCACACTATGATACAAGCATTTCAGTGTTTCCATGCACATTGGAAAAGAATGAACCGTTCTTCATACCTGTGTTTAACAGGTGCTTTCCACTTAATTTGCGCGATCAGACCTTTTCTCAGAATTGTGGGCAAGTGCAGGCTGGCTAACGTCTAGTCAGACACCCGCGGCACGACGGAGGAAGTCAAACAATATTAAAATAAGTTGGCCTGCTCACCTTATTTTGAGTATTTACTATGCAGCTGTTGGGTAATTTATCCTCATTAGCATATTGGCCAGACAGAATGGATTGATGTGGATATATAAAAGTAAATTTAAGTGTAGCTGAGAGATCAAGGGCCAGAAAAATAGAAATGGTGCAGGATGTTAAACTGTAGCAGTAATAGCTTATAACCTTGGGACACCACGAGAATGTTTTTTTTTTCTTTTCCACCAGTTTACATCATTAAGCCTGTGACAGTTCAAAGAAATGTGAGCCGAGCTTTGATTGAAAGAAAAGTGTGTACTGTACAAATTTTGCCTCTGTAAACCAAAAGCGGTAAATCTGAGATGAAGGTTGGATCTGTCAGCTTTTATTGAATTAATTAAAATTGTAATACATTAACTGTTTATGAATTAGATTTTAGTCTGTCCTTTTAAAGTGTTCAAAGGTAACTGGACAGGCTGGCATGATTTTAACTGTTTTTAATACTCGGGTGGAAATTCTCTGCTATTAATACCGGAAGCCTGAAACCTGTGGACGTGACCAAATGCTTTGCCATGCCTTTACTGCAGCTTCCTTCAGTTGCTGCTTGTTTGTGGGTCTTCAGATAGAAGACGGATTTAAAATAAAAAAGGAGCATAAATACTTGGGTTGAGTTCAGGTGACTCAGCAATTTAAGAGGATTGCATTTCTTTGACTTCAAACTCTTGGGCTATTTTCGCAGTATCTGTACAGTTAAGTGCTGTCTGATCGGTTTTGCAGCATTTGACTCAACGGGAGCAGAGTATAGCCCTGTACACTTCAGAGTCATCAATAAACAGCAGGTTATACCAGGTTCTTTTAACACTGCCTCCTCTTTGTGGTGCGTTTTGGATCATAAGCCTTTCCTACCTTCTCCATACATCAGTCCAAATGGATCTTGTTTCCAGTAGGCATATTTTCTTTTAGGATTTCTAAAAGTCTAATCTTGTTCTAAAGTTTAACCACTGGTTTGCACATTGTTGTAAACCCTCTGTATTTCCGTTCATGAAGGTGTCTCTTGATTGTAGACTTTGACAATGATATACCTACCTCGTAGAGAGTGTTTTTGTCTTGGCTTGATGTGAAAAGGTTTTTCTTTGTCAAGGAAAGAATTCTGCGATTACCCACTTTGTCCTTTGTTGTCTTGCAGGCCACCTTCTAGACCAGCGCCTTCCTTATACTACGTGTACCAAATTGCTGAAAGTTTCTGCTATAAAACTTTGATTGGTTTTGTTTTTGACCTAACAGTGGCCTCTTTTATTTGCATAAAATTCTGTAGATTAGGGCTTTAATAAAGCAGCAATTTATGCAGCATTTAAACTTGTTTGGGGTTTTTTTTTTTGTTAATTTACAAATATTAACAGTAATGGTATTGAATTTTGAGCGTTAAATATTTTTGATTCCTTTAAATTTGTATGTACAGAGCATTGGTGTCTGCAGTCATTTATGACACTGAAATACAACTGTACACTAACACTAATGTGTCTAGCACCAATGAAGCAGCTCTCAGGCTGAGCATCGTACTCCGATCAGGACGCCAGTCCTTTAAACGCAAACTAGGAGAACTTTCTTCTCGGGTTGCTTCTGAGATGGCATAGTCGCAGCTCCTTTGATGAAGAGAGCTTTCACAAATCAGAACGTGGCCTCAAAATATTTCTAACTCTATAAACGCATGTGTCCCATGCACATGCTGACTCAACATCACTGAAATATGATGCTCCCTCTGTCTTCCTCCCGCCCCTCTTTCTCCCATCTTTTGCAAGGCTGCAATAGAAAGCCCTCCTCTGTATCTTTGGGAATACAGGAACGCTGTGTGTCCTCTACCCTCCCTTCTACTCACCTCCTCCCTCTGCATATAAGGGTACGCTGGCTGTGTTCTCCCTCACCCCTCCAACAGTCTGCCCTCCACCACCATCACCCACCCCTGCTCTTAGACATACTTTCTGTCTGACACACTCTCTCAGGAGTCCCCTGCGAGCCAGGTAGGCAGGCAAACTCAGCACTGGATCAGAGTGAGGCGCTGAGGAGAGAAAGAGGGAGAGAGGAATGTGTGTGCTTATGAATTTTTTGTGTGCTGGGAGTATGTGTGTGTGTGTGTGCGTGCGCGCGCTGCTGCATCGCTGAGCTACAGAGACCGGAGGCGAGGAGAGCTGGAGCGTTTGTCCTTGAGACTGACTGACTGCAGCTGTAGAGCGGAGGACCAGCCAGCCAGCCAGTGGATGAAACTGACAGTGAGTACTGAGCGAGAGCAATAAGATGAGCGGACAGGAAGAAGTAGATGTGGGCTTCTTTTAATTGCAGCAAATGTGTTTTTTTTTGTGCGCTTTTGTTTTTTTTATTCCTTCGAAACAGTCCAGTGTGGTGTTGAATTAGAACAGAGGTGTGTGTGTGTGTGTGTGTGTGTGTGCGTGCGTGCCTGCCTGAGCAGGTGAAGGTCTACTCTGATCCCAGGTGAACTCATCTCTCAGGCTTTTTATTGGCTCCCATCAACACTTCCTTTTGAGACTTTGTAAGCGTTTGGAAAACTGTTAGTGTGTCTGCAGCAGCATCCTCTTGTTTCTTTATGTGCACGCTATCAAAAAAGATGCCAGTAGACACAACATGAGTGTACATCTGTCCAGCTCTGCGCCCCCCCCCCCGGCCTCTCTTCTTCCTCAGTGCTTCTGTTGACAGATCGATAGTTACGCATCTATAATTGGAAGTCATTATTTATGGCGGCCCTCCAAAGCGAGTCATTATCATGTGTAATCTTGCAGAAAATTACATTTTGACTGGTATACCTTGGCGTGGCCAGGATGAAGTGGACTGT
Organism: Pterophyllum scalare; assembly: GCA_024447675.2. Classification (NCBI taxonomy): domain Eukaryota; kingdom Metazoa; phylum Chordata; class Actinopteri; order Cichliformes; family Cichlidae; genus Pterophyllum; species Pterophyllum scalare. The sequence goes on along the minus strand of JAMQGT020012123.1, from coordinate 47,881 downwards.
GCTGAGTGGACTAACAGGCTGAGGTGATGACCGGAAGGTGGGGTCACTGCAAGAACCCCCTGAAGCCTGAAAAAAAGAGCTGGGGAGGGGGATAATGGTGTCACATCTCACCTTAAAGCTGAAATATCCCAGAGGTGCATCAGGAGGGAGTCGTGAGAAAGAAGAACAGAAGCGCAGTATAAGGAAAACTGAAAGATGAATAGAAGGAAGGTGAAGTAACTGGAGGAGGGGAACTGGCATCAGCTCGCTGTGGTACGAGACACTGTCGTAAAATGAGACCAGCTCACCTGTGGAGCTGCTGACAAAATGGGTTTGGCTGGGTTTGAGGGGTGGCTGAGTGGATAGGTAGATAAACGGAAAGCCAGAGGGTGAATTCAGAAAGCTGTGGTAGGGGAAAAAAATAAACAGATAATATGACGGGATAAGCTCTTTCAGTCTCTGTGCGATTTGTGTTGATTTGTTTATTGCAGACATGCTGACATTGAGCTTGAGGGAAAAAAATTGCCACCTGTGGAGATAAAAGTGATATGATGAGATAGGCTACATGCTGTTTCTTTGTGTGTGTGTGTGTGTGTGTGTGCGTGCGCGTTTGGGGGGTGGGGGTGTATGTGAAAATATTTATAATAGTTCCTGACATCAGCATTAGAGGTGTGTGGTGCTGATTCCCAGGATTTAATGTGTCTTGGACCCGCATCAGTGGATCCTCACCAGAAATTTGTCGGTTAACCACGTGTGTGTGTGTGTGTGTGTGTGTGTGTGTGTGTGTGTAAAGGGGGCTTATTAACTTGTGACAAAGCACCAATGATGAAGTAAAAGTACCAGTGGAGCACTAGCAGAAATATTCCAGATTGCATGTAAAACTCCTGCATTTAAAACTCTACTAAAGTAAAGCCTCAGGTATATAAAGAAGTAAGGAAAATACTGCTGGCAGTAGAATCTTTAGGTGGCACAAATCCCCTGGAAGGACAAGTCCTAGAACACATAATTACAGGTCTCAGTAGATCTTAATGGGCTGCATATAAGCCTCAGTGACTTTATTCTCCATACTGATTCAAAAGCAAATGGCTAAGTAAGAACCAGGATTGAGAACTGCTAAAATCATAATAAATATGAACCTCTGAAAAATACTGTCACTTTCTGTAATTGGCATTATTATGGTTAGATTTTTAGTAGATTCAGCTATGGTACCAATGTGAAAATCCTAGGTGACATCTTTCTCGAGTTATCACTTTTGCAAGTTTTTCAAAAAAACCTGACCTTGAGGTCAAGGTCGCCGAGATTTTAGTCGATGCATCTGTGGCATAGATTTGAAAATCATTGGTGACGTCGTTCTCAAGTTATTGGGTTCACAAAGTTGAAACTTGGCTGCCTGCCTGCCTGCCCAATCGGCGGGGTGACGACATCACCCCGTCAGCTGTCTTAGGCCGTGGGTGGCGGGGGGGGGTAATAAGTGGAAGAAAATGGATGAAAGATTAGCCTACTTTTACCCCATTTCTCCTGCCTTTCTTGATCACTCTGATAACAATATAAGACTACGTGTATAATAGTCTTCTCAGGCTGACATTGCTCATATCAACCACTTGAATATAAGCAATGTCATACTGAGAAAACATTTGGATGCTTACTTTTTCTTCTTCTTCTTCTTAAGAACACTAAAAATTATGCATTTTGGATAAATATTATGCATTAGGTGGGGTAGGGGTACTCTGTCAGTTATTTTAAAGGGGAAAGACTCCATCACTGCATTCATCACCTGCATGGGGAACTTTCCCAGACTGGAAGTAATCAGATCATTGGAGATGCTGCTGGATCTACCTGAGACAGCTGGGGTATGCCTTGGTCACACCACACATGAAAAGGAGAACTGATGCTGCTGCACTTTAAGCCCTAATCCGAGCAGCAATGACCCTCCTGGGAATGAGAAAAACTCCATCTGCTGATGTGACTGTCCAACGCTGTGCTGAAAAATCTGCTTGAAAAAGGTGTTACCATTGCTCCCGAAAAAAACAGAGACAGAAAGGTAGCAACTGCTCCTCCTGTGACACGCCAGCACTCCCTGAGCAAAGCGAACTGTGTGCCTGTAGTGTGTGTTTAGCTTTTAGTTTTCAGTTGTTTCCCGTCCCTGCACAACCATAGTAAGAACTTGGTTCACATTGCCAGCAGTAAGTCAGACTCATTCCCAGTGGATGCCCTTTGCCAAAGATTCTGTTTATAATATTTATAGACAGAATTTCTACTTAAGAGAGGTCGGGTTCTGTGATCTCAGGATCTTGTCTGCTTTTTACAGGGACAAGATCCTGTTGGCTTCATCAGGCGGTGACCTCCAGCTTTCACTGGGGCAGTTTGCATATGAGTGTGAAGCAGATGGGATGAGAATTAACACGTCCAAGTCTGAGGCCGTGGTCCTCAGCCGGAAAAAGGTGGAGTTCCCACTCTGGGTCAGGGACGCTGCAAGTGGAGGAGTTTATATATCTCAGAGTCTTCTCGTTCACAAGTGAGGGGACAGTGGAGACTGACAGACAGATTGGTGCAGCGTCTGCTTTAATACAGGCACTGTATGCTGTCTGTTGTGACGAGCATACAGCTGGGTGTGAAAGTGAAACTGTCAGTTTAGAGGCTGATCTATGTTCCCACCCTCACCTACGGCTGTCAGCTGTCAGGAGTAGAGACTCTACTCGTCTTAATCAAATGGATCCAGTAGATGTAGTTCAGGCAACTGACCAGGATGCATCCTGGGCGCCTTCTAGGTGAGGCATTTCAGGCATGTCCTGGAGGAGGCCCCAGGGCAGACCCAGGACATGCTGGAGAGATTAAGTCTCTGGGCTGACCGGTTGTGTGTTTATTTCAATTTTATATTTCGGTCAAAATTACTGGTTTTTTCATAGAAATGCAGCACAAAAAATCTTCATTGAACTGACTAAAAATTAAGTGATACCAGAATCAAAAGATGGTAAATAAGCTTTTAAGTAATAATGTTAACTGTACTTTGGATAAAAGCTGCAAGTTGTATTAAGGAAAAGTTTATATTTTTGTACTATAAAATATAGACATTAATTGTAACTTTGCAAAAATAGCATTTATTTTTCTTAAGATGACATTAATCATATAGCTAATAATGCTTTGAGAGTAAATTATCTTTTTTAAAAAGTTTATCAACTCAAAAAGTAATAAAATTTTGCAGAAACTCAAAATATTCAAGTGGATACGTTTTTTGAATTAAGTTTTCTCTGCTTAATCTATTTAATTACTTTAAGCTTTTGGGGGGTTTGTGGTGCTGGTTTTAAAAAAAAAAAACCACGAAGGAAAAAAGGAGGAGAATCAATCTCCAAGGACAGAATTTCAATAATGATCATATTAAGTAAATGAAATCCAAGCATACTTTATTTAGAGAAGACGTCAAGTAACTTCTAAATGACGCTATGCACCAAACATTCTCTAAAAATATGCACAGGAGGGTTTGAGACTCAAGGGCAATACGTACACCAAAGGAGAAGAGATGGGACTTTTTTTTCCTTGTCTTTTCAGTGGAAAACACACAGAAACAGAGGAGGTTGACCACAGGCCAGAAGCTGAGCAGTTAATCCAATAGGGTACTGCTTGTTGAGAATATAAAAATGAACTTGCTGTGGTAATCCACATTATGTTGTTAGAAGAAGCTCTGTTACATAATCACCCTAAGAACCTCCAGATGGGCTCCTGCCAGAAGGCAGGGTGACGGGACAGCGGATCAATGACGTGTTCGACTTTGAGCTTGTGCCCCGACAGTCCTTGACGGTGCTTTCGAATAATGATCCCTTATCAAACTTGTTTAGCTAAAAGCAATGTCCTGTTTTATAAATGTTGCACACAATCCCTCCACTAGGGGGTAATCTACCCAATTGATTTACCAATGATATGAGCCTTTACTAAGTGCGTTTGGTCTCAAATATTCATAAAATACTTTTAAATTAGTGCTAATGAAATCCTGCCTTCCTGAAAGCCTTCGTGTGTATGATTCCCAGCACTGCCTGCCTACCCCCCCCCCGAGAGGGACTTAATATCTCCAGATAAGTGAAGAACATTTCAAGACCACTGACCCACTGAGGATAGCTGCAGTAGGTTCTAGCAGCTCTAAGGGACATTTCTATAGTTGCTTTAAGCTTCTCCCAGAGGCTTTCTCAGGTTTCTGGCACAGGTGTGTGTGTGTGTGACCTCTGATCCCTGTGCAGTGCACCACAGATCAATACAGTGAAAGTGATCCATTCCAAATGCTCATCTGTCACTTAATCTGTCATTTTATGTATCATTTCCCTTCCATTCATCTATTTAAAGCCATCAAGACTGTAAAGCACATGGTAGGCTAGCTTTGCAGTTTCTTTTTTTTCCTCCTTATTTCTCTTTTGTCTTCTCTCTCCTTTGACTTTCATGTGTCTCTCCCATTAAAGTGCCTGAGAAGTACTGTGTTGGTGCAGCGGGACATCAGGGTTTGCACACAGTGTCAATAGTCTTTCCCACTGTCTCAGTAATTGATGGATGACTGTGAGTCAGATATAAACTAAGTAGATTACACTCACTAGATCTGAGGGCTGATGCTAATGTGTATGACGGAGGGGTTTGGAGCCGCAGAGTGACTGTCCAGTTTTGGAAGTCAATGCGACAGCTGTACCCAGAGGCTGAGGCTTGGTGGCTGTGAATTTTGGGAAGAAACACACACACACACACACACACACACACACACACACACACACACACACACACACACACACACACACACACACACACACACTATGCCAGTTAAACGCACACTTTTTCCTGTTCCTCAGACCCACTGGATGCATCTGGTGTGAGGGGTCAATACCTGACAGCTGGGTGCTTTGTTACATGCAGCATCCCTCCAGAGCAGTTATTGAGCTCCTGTCGTCAGCTCAGGCTCGGCAGTGTAAAAATACTTTTGATGTTTAACTGCAGCTCGGCGTGCTTGGTTTCATTTGCTGCAGTTTCCTTCAATCATGTTGCTGTCCAGTTTTTTAAGTTGGCTTGTTGTTCAGTATTTAAGATGTTGCCATTTGTTTGTTTTGGCTTGAAAAACATTTACTCTGAATTGTGAATGCATCACAGAATCTACAATATACCGTGTATCTGTATGCAGGAGACACTGGTGTAGTTTATTAATATTTGATACCTTAATAGAAAATCCATTGACAGCCTTAATAGCCCAAGGCTAAGAAACTGATAGATTAGCATTGATGCTGAGTATTTATTATCTTCATGTCCCATTATGAAGCCTCCAGCCTGCAGCTGTTTTCATCATCTTGCTCTTTTGAATTAGGACTGATGATTGAAAGGTGAATCTGGCAGTGAAGCTGCAGGGTCACTTCCAGCGAGCAAACCTTCTAATTCTTAAATTACCGTAGTTTAGTTTAAAATGAACTCCATGCCGTATTCAATAAGATGTGAAACCAGCAACTGAAACCATAAACGCATCTGGAAAGTTTACACAGAGAAATCAAGCCTGCTACATCTTATGTTATAGAGTCTATGGACTGGATGCTAACATTTGCTAATAAATACTTCAAAGTGCAGCTGAGATTTGATGGGAACAGCTTTGAAGATACTGATATATTTTTCAAGGCTACTTTATTTTTTTTCTGGAAACAACTTTTTTCTGACCAAAATTCAATTCAATTCAGTTTTCAATTTAATTTTATTTATATAGCACCAAATCACAACAAACAGTTGCCTGAAGGCACTTTGTATTGTAAGGTAAAGACCCTACAATAATTACAGAGAAAACCCAACAGTCAAAACGATCCCCAATGAGCAAGCACTTGGCGACAGTGAGAAGGAAAAACTCCCTTTTAACAGGAAGAAACCTCCGGCAGAACCAGGCTCAGAGAGGGGCAGTCATCTGCTGCGGCTGGTAGGGGAGAGAGACAGGACAAAAGACACGCTGGGGAAGAGAGAAAGAGATTAATAATAACTAATGACTAAATGCAGAGTGGGGTATAAACAGAGTTAAATAGAAGGTGAATGAAAAGAAACACTGCATTATGGAACCCCGCAGCAGCCTAGGCCTATAGCAGCATAACTAAGGGATGGTTCAGGGTCACCTGATCCAGCTCTAACTATAAGCTTGATAATAAAGGAACAGTTTTGAGCCTATTCTTGAAAATAAGAGAGGGTGTCTGTCTCCCGAATCCAAGCTGGGAGCTGGTTCCACAGATGAGGGGCCTGAAAGCTGAAGGCTCTGCCTCCCATTCTACTTTTAAGTATCCTAGGAACCACAAGTAAGCCAGCAGTCTGAGAACGAAGTGCTCTATTGGGGTGATACGGTACTATAAGGTCTGTGAGATAAGATGGGGCCTGATTATTCAAGACCTTGTATGTGAGGAGAAGGATTTTAAATTCTATTCTAGATTTAACAGGGAGCCAATGAAGAGAAGCCAATATGGGAGAAATATGCTCTCTCTTTCTAGTCCCTGTCAGTACTCTAGCTGCAGCATTTTGGATCAGCTGAAGGCTTTTCAGGGAACTTTTAGGACAGCCTGATAATAGATGAATTACAGTAGTCCAGCCTAGAAGTAATAAATGCATGGATTAGCTTTTCAGCATCAGTCTGAGACAGGATGTTTCTAATTTTAGAAATATTGCACAAATGCATGTACAAAAGCTGGTCCTACATATTTGTTTAATATGTGCATTGAAGGACATATCCTGGTCAAAAATGACTCCAAGATTTCTCACAGTGTTACTGGAGGCCAAAGTAATGCCATCCAGAGTAAGTATCTGGTTTGACACCATGTGTCTAAGATTTGTGGGGCCGAGTACAAGAACTTCACTTTTATCTTAATTTAGAAGCAGGAAATTAGAGGTCATCCAGGACTTTATGTCTTTAGGACATTCCTGCAGTTTAAGTAAATGATGTGTGTCATCTGGCTTCATGGATAGATACAGCTGAGTATCATCTGCATAACAATGAAAATGTATGCAATGCTTTCTAATAAAACTGCCTAAGGAAGCATGTACAATGTAAATAAAATTGGACCTAGCACAGAACCCTGTGGAACTCCATAATTAACATTAGTGTGTGAAGAAGACTCCCCATGTACATGAACAAATTGGAGTCTATTAGATAAATATGATTCAAACCACTGCAGTGCAGTACCTTTAATACCTATGGCATGCTCTAATCTCTGTAATAAAATCTTATGGTCAACAGTATTAAAAGCTGCACTGAAGTCCAACAGGACAAGCACAGAGATGAGTCCACTGTCAGAGGCTGTAAGAAGATCGTTTGTAACCTTCACTAATGCTGTTTCTGTACTGTGATGAATTCTGAAACCTGACTGAAACTCTTCAAATAAACCGTTCCTCTGCAGATGATCAGTTAGCTGTTTTACAACTACTCTTTCAAGAATCTTTGAGAGAAAAGGAAGGTTGGAGATTGGCCTATAATTAGCTAAGACAGCTGGGTCAAGTGATGGCTTTTTAAACAATGGTTTAATTACTTCCACCTTAAAAACCTGTGGTACATAGCCAACTAATAAAGACAGACTGATAATTTTTAAGATTGAAGCATCAATAACTGGAAGAACTTCTTTGAACAGTCTAGTACGAATGGGATGTAATAAACACGTTTATGGTTTGGATGAAGTAACTATTGAAGTTAACTCTGAAAGATCAATTGGAGCGAAAGAGTCTAAACAAATACCAGCAGTGCTGAAAGCAGTCGAACATGAAGATAAGTCTTTTAGATGGTTATGAAAATTTTTTCTCTAATGTCTAAAATTTTATTTGTTAAGAAATTCATGAAGTCATTACTAGTTAAAGTGAAAGGAATACTCGGCTCTACAGAGCTCTGACTCTTTGTCAGCCTGGCTACAGTGCTGAAAAGAAACCTGGGGTTGTTCTTATTTTCTTCAATTAATGATGAATAGTAAGATGTCCTAGCTTTATGGACGGCTTTTTTTATAGAGCAACAAACTCTTTTTCCAGGCAAAATGAGCATCTTCTACTTTAGTGAGGCACCATTCACTCTCCAGCTTACGGGTTATCTGCTTTAAGCTGTGTGTTTGTGAATTATACCACGGAGTCAGGCACTTCTGATTTGAGGCTTTCCCTTTCAGAGGAGCCACAGTATCCAAAGTCCTACGCAGTGTGGATGTAAAACTATTGACAAGATAATCTACTTCACTGGGAGCAGAGTTTAGGTAGCTACTCTGCTACTGTTGGCACATGGCACTGAAGAGCATACTACTGAAGGAATTAGAGCCTTAAACTTAGTTACAGCACTTTCACAAAGACTTCTAGTGTAATAAAATTTATTCCCCACTGCTTGTAATCCATTAAAGTAAATGTAAATGTTATTAAGAAATGATCAGACAGGAGAGGGCTTTCAGGGAATACTCTTAAGATTTTGGTTTTTATGCCATATTTCAGCACAAGAAAAATGAAGATCCTTCTAAACAAATTACACTCAAATATAAAGGGACACCTTGTTAACTGAGTTTGCTGTTTCTAGCTGATAGGAGTGGCACCCAGTGTGGTCTTCTGCAGCTGTAGCCCATCTGCTTCAAGGTTTGACACATTGTACCTTCAGAGATGCTCAGAGATGCTCTTCTGCATACTTGGGTTGTAACAAGTGGTTACAACTCAGTGGTTTTCAGACTGTTCTCTGTAAAACCAAGAGATGGGTGTGTGGAGAAATCCCAGGAGATCAGCAGTTTCTGAAACACTCAGACCAGCCGGTTTGGCACCTACAGCCATGCCACTTTCAAAGTCAGCTAAATCATTTTTCTTCCCCATTCTGATGCTCAGTTTGAACTTCAGCACGTCATCTTGATCATGTTTACATCCCCTTGCCTAAATGCGTTGAGTGGCTGCCATGTGATTGGCTGATTACATATTTGTGTTAACGAGCAGTTGAACAGGTGTACTTAATAAAGTGAGAGGTGAATGTGTTAGATGGGTTGTACACTTGTCATATTTTTGCAGATTTTTGAAGATAGTCATACTTAAATATTGTATATATTATCTAACTAATTGAGGTTAATGAGTTCCACATCTTATCCATCAAGCTTTAAAACATCAACTGCAAAGTGGGGGGAAAAAACCCTTTCATACGGTGGCACAAAGTCATAAGGAAACTGCCCTTTCAAGTAGTTCATTTGACGCCGCTCTGACTTGGCTCAGGTGTGCCCTGCTATTGTTGCAATGTCTCAAGACCAGTTAGTTGTTGCCAAGGAAAATATTAACTGCTGATAAAATAATTAATCTGTGGTTTAATTTCAACGTGAACTTCTCATTCTTCTCAACTTTGTTTGAGCCAAACTAAACAGATAAAAACTACTTCATTTTAATGTCAACTTTAAGTTTCCTAAATGGTTTATAGAAGATAATTTCTCAGTGTAAAATTTTTTATCTATTACATTAGCTTTAAGGAGATGCGATATGCGATATTGTCTCTGGCTTTGTGGGATTTTTTTTTTGTTTTTTTTGTTGGCTGAGATAAAATCGTCTACATTTGAAATCACGCTCTTTATCCTTCACAGGTTTTCTTATGTACTTTCCCCTTTGTGTTTGCATGCGCTTGCATTGATATGTTTGTTTACACATGCCTGTGTGTGAGGCTGCTTTAATGCAGAGTGTGTTAGCATTGGCTGGGTGTTTCATGTGGTGCATAATGAGATAAAGCCCACTCCGTGCAGTCTGCTGTCTGGCCTTTTATCTGAGCTACAGATTAGCGCAGGTGATTTCATTCCTGTGGAGGTTCAGCGGGGGTTGGCTCAGAGCACTAACACGACATTGTGACGATCAGAGTTGGAGAGACGGGCCAAGACTGACCAGAAAAAGAGCAAAAATTCTCCTTCTTGGAAATGTCAAGCTCCTTTTGACACCTGTAGATTTCTCAGATTATTTTTAAGCTGTGTAGTTTGTGTTGTTTTTTTTCCTTTCAAACTTAAAAAATATGAGACCAACCAGTCTGGAAAAATAAGATCTATGCTCAACACCTGTGCTGTGCACTGCTGGTAAATGCTGCACCCACATTGCTTCCACACTAAAATGACTGTGTTATATGTTAATTCAGCTAGAACTGGAGCACTGTGCACTTTTAAAATTAAAATTACTGTTAAAATTACATTTAGCTTCAATTTTAACATTGATGACTTTCACCCATGACTGTTCAACAAGGCTGAGAGGTGAATTTGTGTCTCTCAGCATAACCAGACACACTACATGGCACATGTCTGTGTGTTTGTGTGTCTGCACATAGAGGGATTTTTCTTGACCACTTAATTTTTGTCACTAAAGTGGATTAGGATGTAGTTACCATGCATTGCATAAGAACCATCTAACCCTTGAGCTACTTAACGTAGCTTCACTATCTCAGGACGGATGGCGGCATTCGTCAGAGGACTGGTTTTATCACTTTGATTGATTATTGGGATCATTTTAAACACATTATATTGTACAAAAATTTACAATATATAAAGCAAAGTTATTTTACATTTCTTGCAGGATCTCTGATATAGCGTCATGCTACACCATCTACAGTTGTGGTCAGAAGTTTGCATCCACTCATCATGGGCACAAATGTCATGGTAATTTGGGGCGTTTAATAATTTCTTTGAACTGTTCTTTATCCAGGGTGGAATGATTGTACAGCATGCATCTTTAATGACTTTTTAAAACAAGAATTGGATGCACAAGTCTGAATTTAATTAGGATTTTCTCTAATCCACATAGGGTCAAAAGTATACATACAGGCTCAAATATATACATACGCCTCCACTAATATTTGGTTAAATGTCCGTTAGCAAGTTGAACCTCGACTAGAAGCTTTTGGTAGCCATCAACGGGCTTCTGGCATAATTCCAGTTGGATATTTGATCACTCTTCTCAGCAGAATTGGTAGAGTTCATTTAAATTGATTGGTTTCCTGGCACAGATCCAGCTTTTAAGTGTACTCCAGAAATTTTCAATGTGTTTTAGGTCGGGGCTTTGGGGAGGTCATTGCAGAAGCTTAATGTTAGTCTGCTTTATCCATTCCAAAACCACTTCTGATGTGTGTTTGGGATCATTGTCCTGTTGGATCACCCAGTTGTGCCCAAGTTTCAACCATCTGTCTGCTGAGCTGAGGTGAAGTAGAAAAATTTGGAGATATTTCTCCTTTTTCATTATTCCATCAACTTTGTGCAAAACAAACAAAACAGCACCAGAGCATGATGCTACCACCACCATGCTTAACAGTTGGTGCAGTGTTCTTAGGTTTGAAAACCTCACCTTTACTCAACAAAGAAACCTCTTGTCATGGTGGCCAAATAGCTCAGTCTTTGCATCTGGTTCGTCCCTGTGCACAACTGCAAATTTAATTTGAGCTCGAAGGTTCTGATTTGAAGCAGGGGGTTCTGTGTTGGCCCCTCTCAGTCCATTGTGATATAAAGCATGCTTCACTGTGAATAGTGACACAGGTCTCCCAGCATTTTCCAATTCATGGCAGGATTGAGCCTCGGTGGTTCCTGGGTTGTTGGTGAGCATCCTAACCAATTTCCTCTCATGTGAGGGTGAAAATTTGGTTCTTCTACCAGACTTTGTCAAAGTGGCGACACATCCAAATAACTTGTAATTATGTACAGTTGTTTGAATTGATGATTTTGGAATCTGCAGTTGTTTAGAAATGGGTCTAAGAGAAATTCCCAGCATGTGAAAATCTACAAGTTTCCTTTTTAGATCTTTACTGATTTTCTTGGACTTTCCCATTATTCTGAGTTTTGGTCAAACAAGTCTTTTTAATGCTGGCAAAGAGAAACTACCAGTGGTAGTCCATCAGCAGCACCAACAGGAAGTTTATAGGCCTTGGGCTTGTTAAGTTAAAAGACTTTGTTAAACCTTCAGCATCACTTATTAAAAGATTTAAGTGAGTGTATGTATATATTTGAGCCTCTATGCATACTTTTGACCCTGTGTGGATTAGAGAAAGTCCAAAATAAATCCAAACTTGTGCACCCAATTCTTGTTATCTGTCGTTCCACCCTGGAAAAAGAACAGCTCTGACAACAACTGTACATGATCAGAGCACTGATGTTAAATGTTTACTGTATTAATGTGCTGTGTTGTTTCCTTTTTTCCTTTTTTTTGCGTGCTGGACAACTTCTTACTTATCTTGTATGCACGTGTGCGTTGTGAGAGAAAGGCATCACATTAGGCACACAGCCATAGCTCATTAGAACAGCAGTAAGTCAGTTAAGGTCGAGGTAGAAATCGTGCATACGTGTCTCTGTGTGTGGATGTTTGTTTATTGCACTGCCTGCTTTGAGTGATGAAGACATTTTTCAGCTCAGGATTTATGAATTATTCTACCTGACTGGTGCCACCTACTGTGTCATTGACTTTTATTTTTTAAGGGATATGAGTAATGCAGCAACCTATAAATATAAACACACACACACACGCGCACACACATGCACACACACATATGGCACGTTTTTCCTTAAACTTGCAAATTAGACATAGTCTCTCTGATAAGCTGATAAATTTAGAGGTGTGTGATCTGTTTAGTGTCTTTTATATAAAGTAGTAATATAACAGTAAATAATACCTGTTTGGGATACTTGTTACATATTTGGATTTTTTCTCACAACTAAAACGTGTTAGTCATCTCCTCCTCATATCCATTGGCCCCAGTAGCCCCGCCTCTCATTGGCTTAGAGGCCAGCCAATCAGCTGTAAGCTCAACCTTCTGGGGGATGGCCATTCAAATTGTGTGGCTGGGTGTTCTTGAGGGCCGGCTTTTACTTGGAGACCCTTGTCACACACAGCTACCAGTCACAACAGTCAGGACTTCAAAGGCAGCGAGAGGCTGTTGGTGAGAAGTGTGAGTGACAGGAATACAGAGGCAGGGACAATGAGGGGAGCTGAGATTGTGATACAGCAGAGGAAAGGGCAGTAGATGGAGACAAAGTTTTGAGGCCAAATAAAGAGAAAGTGACAAACAGTGCAGTGACAGATACAGAACACAAAAGCTGCTGAGCAGGACAGGACAGATCAAGAGAGGGAGGAGGAGGCAGAAAGGAGAAGACGTCCCTGGGCAGAACATTTTTTCCTCTTCGGAGCATGGTGACAGAGTGCACATGGATTTAGTCGACCTCTACCTCCCAGAGTGTTTCACCTACCACTCTGACACAGAGTAAGTACTGCCTCCTGCCAGAATGACTCCACAGAACCCAAAGGGTGTCCTCTCAAATTGTACAAGTGCAGATGAAGCCAGCATTGTCCTCATGTCATACTGCCTGACAGCTTCTTCATCATACTGAGTGAGCAGGATATGACGGGACATTGTTTCTGTGTATTTGAAATATTGCTCAAATAACTATTGCATAATAGAAGTGGTCTTTGACAATATGTATTGCAGAGGGTGACAGGAAACAACAAGGCTTGCTGTGATGCAGCATCATCACTGTTTACTCCACCTTTAATGAAAAGGAAGTTGCTTGTATTGCTACACTATTTGCTCATCTCATCTCGCCAATTTACATTGTTCTCATTGTTCTTTTCAGAGGAATACACATCAGTGCACACACAGCCTTATCCTTGCTATCTTATCTTCTTTTGACATGATGTGTAAATATTTGACTTTAACTACATGTTAATTGTGGCCTGGAGTGCTTTCCAGCTCTTGCTGTTCAGCAGTTTAAACAGTTTCATTTACATTTATGTGGCTCGGTTACGTTCAGATCACACTTTCATGAGTGCAAAGGTCTGTTTGCAATGATCACAGTAGTCATTGTTCACTGTGTGTTTGTTGATAGTGATGGTAAGCAGGCAAGGCCAGGTGAGAGGTAACTAGTGCCGGTGTGGGAGAATGGCCCGTGTCATCCGAGGCTGGTGAAAATCCTCCACAGCAGGCGCTCTGATGAGAACAATGCAAATGAATATCTGGGGGAAAAGTGGACAAAGCAGCTGTTTGATTGTGTGTTTGCTGTTTTTTTTGTGTTTTTTTGTTGTTGTTGATTACCTATTGTTGCTGTAATCATGAAAAAAAAATCATGTTCATTATCATCATGCCTGTGGCATAATCAATCTGATCGAGCGTTTGGGGGATTTAAATTAAGATTCCTCAGGAGAGAGTGGGAAGACAGGCAGACGTGCGCAGACAGTTTGCCTGATTGTTTGTGACACAAGCAACAGGATAAAGAACAGGAGAAAGGGTGATGGAGGTCAAAGAGGATCCCCATGTATGGCACGCTATCCATGTTTTCCGCAGGCCCAAGCTCCAGCCACGGGCACCGCATCTCTGTGCTTCATCCAAAGCCTGACTAAGGCTCTTACGGCTGCTTGGGGTGCCTCTGATCCCTGCTCATCTCTGGCTCATTAGTAATAAAAACAGTACTGAGACCCCACTGACCTCAATCACTCTTCCTAAGGATTGGAGCTAAAAGGTTAGTCAACAGGCACTTTAAGTTTTTTTTTTGTGATATTAAACAGAGACTTCCCTTCCTCCAAGGCTTTGAAATTTGTCTGTTTTTGCTCCATTTTCTTAGTGTATTGTGGTCAGTTTTCTAATTTTTCTTCCCTCCCTATTTTTCTCTTACTCTCTCTCTCCCTCCTTCATCCGGCAGGTCATTGTCTGCATTATGACTCTGCTCCTTTTGAAAGAAAGTGCCCCCCCTCCCTTTCCTTTCCTTTCCTTTCCTTTCCTTTCCTTTCCTTTTGACACCCCCTCAGGTTAATGAGCCTCGGGACTGCCCCTTTCTCTCCGTCCCGCTCCGCTTTTTCACACTCCCTCTATCTATCTGCCTCCCTTGTAATTTCCTCCTGCCTCTTGTCGCCTTCTCTCTCTTTTTTGTCTTCTTGCTGCTGTTGCCAAGATGCAGTTAGAGTTGTTTTGGATACTGGTTTGATAACTTTGAATACCCCCCCACCCCCCATGCCCCTGCATATACATGCACTGATTTATCCCTGCTGCACTGGGCTGTTGAAGCTGCACCAACCGTCTTTTGATGGGCTTTTATGTGGAGTTGTAGATTAGTAATCTGTCAGAGTGAATATCACATCACATCTGATCACCCTGCTCTAATGCAATTTCATTATGAAAGCAGAATGCCTACAACCCCCCCACTCCTTCCTGTGATGCATTATAATGGGAGAGCGCAAAGTATATCTCACTCTGTACCTGTCAGAGACTCGACACAGCAATATGGACACCTGTGATGGATAGTCACCGAGACTACCAGTGAGTCATTTTAAAAGGAAACTGAAATCTATTCACTGTGCTGCTATTATAGTCTTTGAAGTGGATTGGAGAGGGTGGAGATGTAGCAGTGGGGAATATAGGAGCAAAATGGTATTACAGGGACAAAATGAAACATTTAAGGCACCTCAGTCAACATTATTTTGTTGTTAAAAAAAGCACTTTTCACTTTGTACATTGTGGAAAACAGTGCAGTGATAATTCTTCGATTCTGCAGCACCGTGCGACGTTTCCATCTGCAGATGGCTGTGCAAAAGCACCATCAACCAGAGCTCAGAGAGTGAATATTAGACTTATATCTGCTAGAAGGCGTGAGAAACAGGACCTCAAATGAATGGTAATGTTACTCTGATATGTAAATAGGCAAAAGTTGCCATGCCGCAAGAGTATTTCTGTAAATTGCCAAAAAAAAATTATTAATGTGATCCAAAAAAAAAAAAAAATTCTAAAGAGAAGGCAACTTAGTTTAAAAGCTCAGCCTCAGTTTTTGGTGCTTGAAAGTTTATGATACTGCTGCTTTCGATGTGTTTCATCCGTACCAAAGACGGTCTGAGCTTTAACACCCAACCTCTTTGAAGGCAGCAGTCGCAATAATAACACTGGTACAGTTGTTTGGTTTTCCTGTAGAGACCTCGGCTCTCTTGCTGTGCGTATCCGTGTATGTCGTTGTGGGCTTGTAGAGGGGTCAGTAGTGCGTGGCCACGGTTTACTCAGTGGGTGGTTAAAAGCAGCCAGTCTTTTTGCCTACCAAATAAGTTGTGATTGGGAGACTGCTGATTTACATGGCAGGAAACAGGCTGACTTGGACATCATCCTCAACAGGCCAAGAGTGGAGTGGGAGAGATGTATGGATGGTGTCTTTCTCTGCATGTGGAAGGAAATAGCAGTTTTTTTGTTTGTTTTTTTAAAAAGTTGGGCCTGGCGACAAAGTGCTGCATGCGAGTATGTGTTGGAGTGTTTATGAAAACACATGCTTTGAAAATGTGTCTGTATGTATGTGCGCCAGGAGGTTTAGTGTGTTCCCGATCGCAGGAATCTGAAGTGTATGCAGAGGAGACTGTCTAAGCTTTTTATTTTTACATCCATGCATGAAAGTCTGACACCACAATGTGAGCGAGCATGTGTCCGCACGCGCATGTGTGTGTGTGTGAGTGGATCACATGCCTGTGAGCCTACTGTACACCTCAGCTGGTTTCAGATGTTTTTTTCTCCTTGGCTTGGTGACAGAGAGTCTGTTGTGGTCACATCCTAATCCAATAATAGAGCCATGATACACACTTTAACATGCGGGCCTAGGAGACAAATTACTTCAAGCTTTTATTATATAAGTAATAATGGAAAGTTTTTTTTCTTCCTAAATAACTTTATTTTACATTTATTTAAGGATTGGTTTCTAACAAAAACTGTACCCCTCCACCCCACCCCACCCCACTCACCAGAGAGAAAGTTGAGCATATTTGGATTGAACATTTGGATTGATGGTGTGGATGATTGCTGATTTGGCTATTTTCCTAGGTTTGCTTAAGCAAGCTCCTCTTTGAAAACAAAGCAGTGTAATGGACAGCAGCTTTGCATATGGGGGAAATCACAAACGGCTGGTTTCGCTAACACTCAGTCGGCTGGCTGGCTGGATGGATGGATGGATGGATAGCTGTGGAGACTGGGATGTGGAGGTTGTTGAAGCGTTGTGGATTTGTGGAATTAAAAAAAAGAATATATTCAGCAGAAATTGTGGCCTTCACAGTCCTTGTTTTTTTTAAACCTCTTAGCCGACAAATACACACCTGTGTTTGTGAAGAGATGTGAACCCATAAATTAGTGGTCTGGAGCGTATTCATTACATGATTACTATCTGTGTAGATGATGCCTGAACTAATAAAACTAATATAAAAGTAATCAAAGCCCGCAGACCTGAAGGTCAACTACATATATTAATATTAATAGCAATACCAGTGTGACTCATTAAATAAAAATGATCTCAAATTCTCCATCATAAATATGCATTAAAATAAGATGCATGCACACCCATCATATGTATTAAATTTTCCCCTTCTCTTTGTTTTTCCAGGCATCTGGACAGGATGTCAGTGAGGGGCTTGGACCCCACCTGTCCCTCCTCTATAAAGCGTGAACCTTCCAGCCCTAGCCCCAGCTCTCAGGGGGATGTCAGCCCGGCTCAGCCCAGTCCTGGAAGCTCTTCCTCAGACACAAACTCCAGCTATGGTCCTCTCACCAAAGGCCACAATCACAGTAATGGACAGGACTCACCAGGCCTCTTTGGTCACACAACAGGGTTGGCCAATAATGGAGGAATAAATAGGTTGGTATATGTGCCATATTGTCCTTTATTTTATCTGTTTTACTCTGTTCTTGTATGTGTACATTTCTCTTATTTTACCTCTTCTTTTCTCTCTCTCCCACCTCTTTCCAGGAGGTTTGGTGAGGAAGAAGGCCAAGTCAAGTGCGAATTCATGCTGGGCTCAGTAGCCAAGCGGCTGTGTCTGGTGTGTGGTGACGTAGCCTCCGGCTACCACTATGGCGTGGCCTCTTGTGAAGCTTGCAAGGCTTTCTTCAAGAGGACCATCCAGGGTGAGAAAGACACTGTATATAAAACACATTCACAAACATGCTTGGTTTCAGCAACCGAGTTTGTTGAGATTGGCATGGCTGATAATGCCTTCCTGCATCATGTAAACTTGTTTTAGGAGCAACAAGGTGTAGATGGTCCCTGAGCATTTGTTTTGGTAAAAACAAGCCCTGATCAGTTAACTCACAGCTTCCGCCTTCAAAACTGCAGAAAGGCTTTAAATAAAGACTTGTTCGCAAGCAGCTGATGTGCAGTTATACTTAGACCACTGTGTGTATAGTCAACATGGCTGAGTTTGGGTTTAAAGCTTGAGGTGTGTGTGTGCAATTGCTTCAGCCCTGAAGGAAGCTAGCAAGGAGAGCCCGCAGCATGCAGTGTGTGTGTGTGTTTTTAAAGGGATTGTCCTGGAGCTTGTCGACTCCTGGCCCAAGTCAGGAACCTGGCAGGAAGCGTTTGGTTTAGGCCTCTAGAAGTTGGCCACTGAAGATGGGTTCAAAGGTCAAGCTTCAGTGGCTATCGCATCAGACAAGGAGATCTGGCTTATCAGATACATCCTATCTCTGATCAAGGGTGGCAGCTGAAAGCGCCTGCAACTGGCAAAAAGCCATCAGGCTTAACATACACCTCTGACTGCCAGTTAGTGTAGGGAACATGCACGGACTGTTTTTTTTTGTTTGTTTGTTTTTGGTGGTGGTGGGGGTGGGGGTGGTTGTATCTTAATGCATGAACTGTGAGTGAAACTGCCACAAATTGATTGAAATCAGGGTCAGTTATCAGGGTAACCACGGTCAGCTATCAGGGTAATCAGGGTCAGTTAGAGGCTGAGACCACAAATACAGTCTAAAGAGAGACTCAGCTGCATTGCTGCAAATGTAGAATGTGGTGTATTGTAGACTGAATACTAAAACCTTAAAGTCAGGATATCTCAGCCTCTGCTTAGATTTGAACATTTCTTTCTTTTTAAATTCTGTTTCTCACAAGTCCCTCAGTTTAGATCCTTTACAGATGTCAGTGAGGTTTGCTGTGTGATCTCAGCATTTGCTCAAACATAACATTTGAGGAGGTGACAATCAGTAACACTGGATTGCTGATTCATTGTCTGCAAAGCAATTACTAAGATTTTTTCCACCTTCTCCCTCATTCTCCTCCAGGTAACATCGAATACAGCTGCCCTGCATCCAATGAATGTGAAATCACCAAGAGAAGAAGGAAGTCTTGCCAGGCTTGTCGATTTGTGAAATGCCTGGCAGTGGGCATGTTGAGAGAAGGTCAGCTATACACAAAAAATTCCCTTTCCGACTTGTGTCAAAATCTTACTTGAGCTGCCTTTTTTCTGGGATCAATCAGACGGTGGACTTGGCAGAAGTTCAAATCTCATCTTTCAGACAGTTGAGAGGGAGTGTGAACGCTAACACAAGCCTGACTACAATTACTTTGTAGTGCATTCCTCTAAACAATAACCTGGTAAACCTTTGACAGTATGCGTTATAGTTGTGTAAACCCAAATGAAACCTAAACCTTCTGACAGTTAAACTTCAAGCCCTCTGTTCCTGCTGTGATGTTTGTGCATGTAGGTAATTTGTATGTGTGGTAAACACAAGTTTGAACAATGCAGAGCTGTGTCTTTGAGAGGGAGGAGAAAGCTAATAACTGCTCATCTGTGTCAGTCTTTGCTTCACAAATCTTCCTCCGAACTAGTCCACGCCTATACAAACTGGACATGTGCCAGTGTGTATAGGTGTGTGAGCAGTGCTGCAGCAGGTATTAAGATAACAGACAGCGCTGTGAGCTGAATCAAAAGTGAAATGGAAGAGAGTTTAAGGGCAAATTAAACTGGAATGGGATAAGTTACCTACTAAACTGAGGCGGCTGTTTTGTAATTATCAATAAAGTTTTGCCACTTTCTGCATCAGAATTATAGGCTTTGTGCTCCCTGATCCCGAATCTTTTTAAAGGGTATTTGTACTTAAGGTAAAATAAATACTAAATACACCAAATAGGTTTAGCTTTCATATTCCTAGATTTTTCTACAGCTATGGTCCACCTTGCAAAATTTCATCAAAAATACTCAGAAAATTGAGATGACAGTGGTGAATACATTCAAGAGAAAATCTGTGACAGTGGTCAGGTGTTCCTTTAGTGTGACTGTGTGCCTGTGTGGTGACATACTATCCAGATTTAGAAGTGACTCAAAAAGGAAAACATTAGCGGCCTCCTACTGTACCGGCCACTTGCTGCCTTCTGCGTACGTCCACGAGAAGATAGTGAAGAGAGGGGAGAGGTGATAAAACGCATGAGTGGGTGGGTGGCTGCTGAAATCTGAGTCACAGGGGAGAGTAAATAGAATTATTAAGCATTTAATTTTACTTTGCAACATCTTGGCTGATCCCCAGAAAACTCATTTTATGGATTTGACCACCCAGGGTCCCCCCCCCACAAAAACAAACAAACAAAAAAAAAGACAAGCACATGTAAGGGATGTATTATTGAACATGTCACAAATGTAGGTTAAGCAAATAAAAAAGGGAAACATAACTGGTTGTTAAATAGGGCAGGAAAACAATTTATAAAGATAAAACAAACATGCCTGATACTAGTAATGGAGATGATTGAATTGACGTTTTTACAAAGAAGTGCAAATTAAATAAAAATATCTGCTGCGATAGATACTCTGCTACTATTGTCAGGTCTATACACAGCCTTCCTCAAAATGTTATATGCTGTTTGCAGTTTTACAGGCCTTATAAGATTTCTCAGTAGGTTCCCTGAAAGTGGATCTAACTTGATCTGTTTTCACAAAAATCCCAAATTTAGTGAGTTTGGGTGGGTAGTCATTTCATGTTAAGAGTGATCTAGTAGCCATCTAGCAATCAGAGATACTCTCAGTGGAGTTTGATCCAGAGGGAGCTGAACATCTTCAACAGTGAGAAGCTGAAAGAAGCTTCTTCTGTCCTGTAACTTACAGTATCTCACAAATTTTAAGACCCAAACTGTCCATCATACACATTCTATAAGCACCTACAAAGCAGACATTGAAGCCCGTGTGCTGGCAGATTATCATAATTTTAGGTAGCCTTTCTTTTGGTTTTACCTCCAAGCAAAGTCTGACTGTCAGATTTGTCGACTTCTCAGATGTCTCCAGTTACTTTTGTAGGTCTAATGCTACCAAGACCAATGGAAATAGTGGTTAAAAATCATGAAAATATGACCCCAGGTTGCAATAAAGGGGAATGACCCTTTAATGCCACCTATTCGTCTTTAAGCACACGGCAGCATCTGCTTATTTGTGCGTAAATGTGCGTGTAAGTTATGGATACGCAGAATAATAGCATCTTTACACGTGTTTGTGTTTAAACATGTCAGTCAGCAGCCACATTTATGCTCACGCCACTGTGTGTTCTTGTGAGCCAGAGTGTGTCTGCCCTTCTTCTAAATTAGCTGCTTTTAATAGGCTGGGTTGGATGGGTGGGGGGCATCGACAGCATCCCAGTCTGCCTCTCAGCCCCCTCCTCTTTGCTTTCCCTCCTCCCTCATAAATTCCTCCAGATGCCTTGTGGGACTCCTGGACCTCCGTGAAATGCGAACTGCCCCTCATAACTCTCGTCGTAAGCGCCCTCGTAATGCGCTTCATCGTGTATCATAATGCCGCTCTTCCCTGGGGAGGCCGTAGTAAAGCCACAGACGGAGGAGCTGTGAGGTTTAATGGGGGAGAGTCAGAGCCATATTAAAAACACAGCTAAAAGACATATAGACCTCAGGCAGGATTTGATTAAGCCCTGTTTAGTGCCCATTTCCACAGTCGCTGGAGCTTCTTAGAGCACTAAAAATGTGTATGTTTGGAAAAAAAAAACGTGAACAATATTTCAAACATGCACTTCATAATGCAGAAATTCTGTGTTTGTATGGTTTAATGGTTTATGATTCTAAGAAATATGAGCAGTGGGGCAACAATTCCCTGACTAGCCCCCTCTTTTTTTGTTTTGTCTTCCTGTGTAATCTCCACTTCCTGCCAGTTGGAGTTACCTTTCCTTAGGGGTGTTAATCATGCAGTATTAATCAGTGTTCTGAGAAAAGCACTGGGACAGAGGAAAGGTAATGCCACAGTGGTGTTAGGAGCAGTCATGTATACGTTTGTCACAATATCTGAGGAGCGTGGATTTGTTTATACTAAATACTAGCCCTCGCTAACCTGTATCAGTCTGGATCAGCGGCTGGATTTCTCTGTTCCGCAACCACCTGTATGCAGGGTGCATTTTAGGAACCTGTAAAGCCTCTTATGTGGAAGTCCATATGCTTTCAGAAGAAGATGGTGTGATGAAAGAGGCAAAAAATAAATATGACTGCTCTGTGTTTATCAAACTGAGATGGGCTGTTCAGAGGAACAGGAAGGAGGTGTGCGCATATATCTGTTTTGTTATCCACCAAAGCTATTCTTGGCCTTCTGGTTGTCAGCACATTCCACTGTGAGAAGTTACACTCAGCTCTGATGTGTGTCGTAGCTCTCACATACGAGTGCAGACAAATATGCCTGCGTGAAGCCCGCTTTTCCGACAAATCAAGCCACCAAAAATTGTTTGAGTTGATCGGATGTTTGCCAACAGTGCTAAATCTAATGAGAACACGCAGTAAAGCACCCACATCCTCTTCCAGCTAATCCATACTTGCCTCTTATGACATCATTAGCAGGTCAGGGGGCATTAAGTTTAAACAGCCAATCTCTCCTTTAATACCCTGCTCATCTTCTCTAGCGGTATCTCCATCAGTCTTCACTCATCTTGAATGTTAGCAGACATGGGATCTAAAATCTACTGTCGTAATTGTTCTACATTCATCTTGATGTGATGTTTCCTTTCTGCGCTTGTCAAGAACAATCGAAGTACAACCACAGACTGTACAGTACTAGTCAAAAGTTTGGATAAAGCTACCTAGTGTCCCGTTGCTTGCCACATTTGGTTTCACAACGCTAAGATGGCGCTGTCTATAGGCTCAGCTCAGGTGATGTCACAGTGGCTACGTCCATCTTTTATATACAGTCTGCAAGTACGACTACCTCAAGATTCTAGACTTGATTGATTGAATCTAGGTTGGATGCCAAGTTATTTGTAGTACTTAAAGAGCTTTTGCACAAATCGCTTGAAAATGAAGAGTGACTAAAATACAACAAGACAGTCTATTTAATGTGAGACTACCCTCAGGTTAGCACAAAATCCCTAATTTAGATAACTGGATATGGCTACATTGGATCAAATGGTCGGTCTAAAGCCCTTCAAAATGCTTAGATCACAAGGACTTTTCCATAAAGCTATATATTTTTCCAAATAAGCAACAATTAAATAAACACATCCTTGGCTATTTAATAATAGTTAAACACAGTTTTAAAAAAAAAACACTTCAACAGGACTGTCTGGGTGTGTCTGAATTAGATTTGATTGACAGTAGCTTTTGATTTTAATGCAAATATTGCTGAATTCTGATTGGTGCCAAACCAGTGAGCAAAATTCATATGCACAAATGGCTTCTTTTAAATATCCATAACTGATATGTTTGCTGAGAATATTATGTACAAATAAAGGTTTGTGACTCACATAATGAGGCTGACTGATTAATAGGTGCTGTGTAATATAGTGTGTTGTAATGGGATCTCTTAGGAGATGAGTACATATTGATTTTGTGTCTGTGTGTCAAACGAGTCCACTTTTTTTTAAATGTGGAAATAAACACATGCAGTATGATAATTGTTAATATCCTGTTGGCTTACAGCGAAGGTTAGAGGGAGAACTGTTATGCACAATCCTCTCCTCCATCTCACCTTCATCTCTCTTCATGCTACATTAACTCATGAAGTAGAATTTCTATAAATTATATGGAATTATATCCATCCATACATCCATCCTCTTCCGCTTATCCTGGTCAGGGTTGCGGGGGGGCTGGAGCCTATCCCAGCTATCATAGGGCGAGAGGCTATAGAATTATATGTTAAAGTAAATCACACCTATAAAATAGCTTTACAAACCACTGATATGGAACTGATAAAACCACAAAACACATCTTGCATGTCTGACTAAGAAAACCTTATTTGATATTCTTAATGTTGATGTAAGCGCTCCATAAATATCTGCATAAGTAAGAGTAAGTACAGCAGGCTGCAGGCTCAAAGGCGTGGGGTATTACTGTGAGGTGTCAAGTGGGCAAATACCCTTGGTGTGTCTCTTACTGATGCCAGTACCATTATGTATCTATTCAGGGCCACTATGGCTATTTACACCATGTAGACCGAGTAACCCAACACCACTACTGAAGTGTTCCTGAGTCACGTTCACATCACTGGATGCATGCATCGTCTTCACACAGGCACATGGCGATTCCATGAGTATTAATCCAATCAGCTTCCCCTGGTCGAACTGCCCCCTTTGGACACACACACACACACACACACACAAATGCACACTTAAATCCCCATCGTCACGGTGACGAGGTTATTGCCACAGTGCTTGTTAAGATGAGCAGTTGTCACCAGCTGCTCTAAAGTTGTTGAGTGTCGTGTTACAGGATGCATGCTGCGGTGCCAGCATTAGACTTACCCACTCCATTCTCCTTGAGATGTCAGTATATTCTGCTCGTGATTGGCCAACTTCCTGATGTTTTACTGGGTTTGACATAAGTCTTTTCCTGATAACCCAACTTTATTGGTTTAGTCATTGGGAAAACCTTTTATTTGTTGTTTAAGCATATATTGTATATAAAATAGCCACCATGACATCAACCACTGGTTTCTGAGCTGCTGGTTTAAAGTCTGAGAATTTCAGCATTGATGCTGTTGCAATCTGTTTTGTTTTGGAACTGAAAATTACCAATAACTTGGATGAAAGGGTCAAGTGCTCAATTATCAACCAATGTTAGCAAGTTTGGTAAGCAAGGTTAGTGCTAAGTAACATACAGTTGTGGTCAGAAGTTTACGTTCACTCATCACGAGCAGGAATGTCATGGTAATTTTGGGCTTTTAATGATTTCTTTGAACAGTTCCTTTTCAAGGGTGGAATTATTGTACAGCATGTATATTTAATGACTTTGAAAAACAAGAATTGGGTGCACAAGTCTGAATTTATTTTGCATTTTCTCTGATCCACACAGAGCCAGAAGTATACATACACCCACACTAATATTTGGTTAAATGTCCCTTAGCAAGTTGCATCTTGACCAGATGCTTTTGGTAGCCATCAACAGGCTTCTGCCATAATTCTGGCTGGCTATTTGACCACTTTTCTGGCAGAATTGGTAAGTTCATTCAAATTGGTTGGTTTCCTGTCATGAACCTGAGTTTTGAAGCATAGTCCACAAATTTTGAATAGGCTTGAGAGTTTTACATCACCATGGACTGAGAGGGTGCTTGCTTCAAAATCAACACCTTCAAGCTCAACTGAAATTTGAAGCTGCCCACATGGACAAACAAACGCCTTGTGGAGAAAGGTTTTATGGTTGGATGAGACAAACATTGAGCTATTTGGCCACAATGACAAGACGTATGTTTGGAGGAGTAAAGGTGAAGCTTTCAAACCTAAGAACACTGTACCAGCTGTCAAGCATGGTGGTGGTAGCATCATGCTCTGGGGCTCATTTACTGCCAGTGGTACTGCTACATTGCACAAAGTGGATGGAATAATGAAGGAGGAGGATGACCTTCAAATTTTTCAACTTCACCTCAGCTCAACAGCCAGACGGTTGAAACTTGGACACAACCAATCTGCCAGGAAGAGCAGTCAAATATTCAGCCAGAATTATGCCTGAAAGTTATTAATTGCCAAAACTGTCTGGTCCAGGTGCAATTTTCTAAGGTAGATTTAAACAAATATTAGTGGAGGTGTGTGTGTTTTTAAGGGCATTAAAGATGTATGCTGTACAATTATTCCACTCCATAAAAAACATTTCAAAGAAATCATTAAAAGCTCAAAATTACCATGACATTCCTGCCCATGATGAGTGGATGTAAACGTCCGACCACAACTGTACAAATGAAATAGTAGAATTTTATGTATGTTAAATTTCTTCAATTATCTGTTCATATAACTGACTACACAACAAAACATATCATTTGTCAGCTAACTAACACAGTTGTGACTCCACTTAGTTGTGTCGTCTGACATGCCTTCAAAACATTAATTCAAATGAGGATTTTTTTCAAACATGAGCATAATTAAAGGACGCTTCTATATTTAAAAGGACTCGTCTGGATTCACAGTGTAACTCTCATTATCTCTGAGCATTGAATTGGCCAAGATTTTACGCCGGATGAACTTTGTGACGCAACCTTCCACATTTATCCGGGCTTGTGGCTATGCTAAACATTAATGTCCTGTGTTTGTGTTTATGTAGGTGTGCGTCTGGACCGGGTCCGAGGTGGCAGACAAAAGTACAAGAGGAGAATAGATGCAGAGAACAGCCCATATCTGCACCCTCAGAACACTTTGCCACAGAAGAAGTCATGTAAGTGTACAAATAAAACTTTATGATAACTGATCCTGTGTTAATTTCTTATGGATATTAAGAGCCAAAACAGTGTGAGCTGCAGCATATTCATGGATAGACTGACTGGCAAATACACAACAGTGACAGTATGGAGTACAAGTTTTACTACCGTTTATGTGCACTGCCGTCATCTTGAGTTAAGTCGCTGCAGTGTGGCTGCTCTCCTACTTCCTGAGTTCGAAGTCTGATTTGGGGGGGGGTTCCAGTTGAAAACTCAGACTTCTGACTTCAAATGCAGTGCACCATAGTTTTACACTATTGAACTAACCTACAGGGGGCAGTTAAATGCCAAGAAAAGCAGCACTTCACCCACACATTATAAGGCAGAAACTCATTGGCAAAAACAGTCAATATAAATTGTAAGTAGCCCGAATGTATGTCTGAAAACTCAAGAAAAACTAAACCACCTTTAACTTCAAAAGTACATTTTGTTATCTAATATTAAATAAACTTCAACTCATTTTAGTCTCTGTAGGTGGTGTGGTGGAAAACAAGGTGGTATCTCTGCTGCCTGGACGCCGAGCCAGAGGCCATCTTCGCCATGCCGGATCCCACAGTACCTGAGAGCGACATCAAAAGGCTCTGACCACTCTGTGCGACCTGGCTGACAGAGAATTGGTGGTCAACATTGGCTGGGCCAAGCACATCCCAGGTATGATTCCGGCCACAGTCCCACCTGCCTCACTCACTCTCATCGCACAAGCCACCGCACACATTAGCTCCATTAAGTCTCTAATCAGATCAGTGGAGGGATTGTTCTGACTAGTAGCAGCCAAGACACTCACGGGAAACCCAGAGGAGAGAGGTAATGTTGGCTCGGCCGTGTGTTATCTGTCCATCATCCTCCTGTGTGTGTGTGTGTGTGTGTGTGTGTGTGTGTGTGTGTGTGTGTGTGTGTGTGTGTGTGTGTGTGTGTGTGTGTGTGTGTGTGCGCGTGTGTGCCGTGGCCCCTTTGCTGACCAAAGTGTGCTCCTAATATATCAGCCAGATGAGCCACGGCCACCTGGAAGTTTTAATTCATTTCCTGGGCTGCAGGCGTCTCCCTGTGCAGTCTGAATTATGAAATCTCCCTGGCACTTGGAACACACTTAGCTTCTCCTCTGACAGAGGAACAGCAGAAGGATGTCCGGAGCTTTTTTTTCCGAATAAAAAGGTGGAGAGCGGAGGGGAAGTGCATTCTGACAGCTTAGTGGGATTAATGCAGCTTTGTTGATGGTTGTAATCATGTGCAGCAGAGATATGCAGAGTGGATCTGCTTTTGATATTACAGGTTTAGACCCAGGAATGATAAAAGCACCGCGAATTCAGAAGCACTTTACACCCTTTGGGTGGCTGTTTTGGGCAACCCTCAGATATAAGATGCTCCAAACTGGTGAAATGAATTCTCTTAATGCTGCAGTGTCTTTAAGAGTGGGATACTTTTATTAACAGAGTGTATGCACACGGGCTTGGATTGGTGCTGAAGTAAAAATGGAATAACTGTGGAAAACAGAGATGGCATTTTAGGCTTTATTTTCATTATTGATTAATTTATCTGTTAATTTCTGCTTAATCATTTAGTCATTCAATTCATGTATCAGACAATAGTATTTTTTTTAAAAACAGACCATTAAAGCTGATAGCTTCAAAATTCAATCACCAGTCCAAAATACAAAGATGTTCTATTTGCGATCAAAGTCGCTTAAAGAGCATTTTGCTTGTAAAAATTGCTGCCTGTTATATTTTGGTATTGACTGATAACAGCTGTTTAGAAAGTACTGGCTGGCTGCCATTCATTAGAAATCCATGCTCAGTGAAAACACATTTATGTTTTAAACTTTATTATAAATTATAGTGGTGATCTTGACATTTGCAAATAAAACTGACAGGGGGAGGGTGGGTGTGGGGGGAGATCAAAGTGTTGTTATAGTAAAGTCAGTGAAGAAGTGTGTGAAGCTTGATTGGTCTATTTTGAACGGTATGCATCTATGGTGTGAATTTGAACATCCCAGGTCACATCGTTCTCCCTTTATTGCTTCGCAAGATTTTCAGAAAACGTAACCTCTGACCTTCACCTTCAGGTCAAGGTCGGTGAGATTCAATCTCATCGCAGATTTCTAGTAGATGCATCTATGGTGTGAATTTGAACATCCTAGGTCACATCGTTCTCAAGTTATGGCTAACATTAAAGTTTTTGTGGAACCGCCGCAGACGCTGACGTCGCCGACGCCAAAGCTATGACAATATCTTGAATTTTTCTTCGAAACAGCTGAGCTAAAAAGGAAAACTGCAGGTTATCTGAATCATTATTTACATCAGCTCCAGCAGGATAGAGGTCTTATCATCTGTCTTGATTCCACTTCCATCCAGTCTTCTCATCATTTCTTTTTGTTCTTTCACTGCTTTATCCACACTCAAAACAGCACCAGGGAAACACCCGGCCTTTTTTTTGTTGATGCCTCATCTCTGAAATGCTTACAAAACAAACAAAGCGGGTGCACGTGCACCTCTCTCACCTACGTTCGCCTCCATATTTGCGCCTACATAGTGAACATGAAGCAACCATTTGAGTCAGTGTTGGTGTTTGGTGTCCATCATCAGCGTTTCCACTGGTCTGTTATTGTGCCCCCCCCCCCACACACACACACACACACACACACACACACACACACACACTTCTCACCTCCCGGGGCTGCTACTGTCTGCTTTTCTCTCGTTGTCGTTGGCGCTTTATTGTCAAGACAGATGGGAGTCTGAGTGATGGGTGTATTTGTAGCCCTTTGCCAGTGGAAGGTTTAATGGGAGAGTGGAGCAGCGGTGCACACACAGCAGATACCCACCTGGGGGCGGGGGAGCTTTGATTTCAATCAAATGTCAAGCACATTTTATTCAAACTTCTGAAATGTCACAAAAAATGCAATAAAATTATTTAAACACCCATAGCGTCAGATGACATTTAATATATATATTTTTTTTAAAAATTTCTAATTAAATACATGAGATACAGGGGTGCAGTATTCATTATAGACATAGTAAAATAACATTTCACTGAATTCAGACTCTTGAGGCCCATCATATCAGCCATGAAGACTGGAAACAAGTGAGACCTGTTAGTTCTAAGTGAGAATAAAATAAGTTACTGCTTGAGTCCCTACCTGGACATCACCCTGTTATCAAAAAACATTGTCCCTTTGGTGATCAGCCTTCTCAATTTAACGAAAAAATAATAGACAGACAGCGGCGGGAAAAAAAGAGTGAGAAAAAGGGTGAAGAAAAAGATAAGATTTGCCAGAGAGGACATGACAGACATCTCTAGATAAAAAACAAACAAAAAAAGAAGAGACAGGACAGCAGCATCTAATGAACAGGTTGAGGAGGTACAAGATAGAAAGACAGCTCAGCCTACAAGAAAGAAAGAGAAAATGTAGTCCGAAGAGACGCATGCACTGAGAATATGGGTATTTAAAAAAAGACTGGCCTTTCCTGGCAGCGTAATGGCCGTGTCACATCAGCTCTGGGTGAGTGGCAGGACACACAGCCCCCACTGTTGAGAGAATCGGGGTCCTGGGCAAAGTGGCCCGGGCCATCTGAGTTCTTTGCCCAGGGGGAGGTGAGTGTGATGTGGCTACTGTCCTGGCTGCTCCCCCTCCTCCGTGTCTGTTCTTATCAGGCAGATTGACAGTGATGCGATCTGAAGTCTGAGAGCCGGACCGGCAGATGAGCTGGCTAAAGACCAACTGCCCTCTTTGTTTTTGGCCTTTTTGAGTCCATAATGCAAGTTGGCTGTCAAACAAATGTGCTTTAAGGGTGACTGCAGTGTGACTATCCATGTGCTGTTGTTGATATAATCCAAACACTCACAAGATTTTTCTCCTCCTTGCTGCCCTCAGTAAACCTTCGCCTGGTCCATTTAATGAATGATCTTTTCTTTTTATTGATGGTTTAACTTTACCTCAAAATCTATCAATATATTGCTCAAGATTTCATCATACAAGCTCAAACACGTACTCACGCAGGTCTCGCTCCCTGATCGATGATCCTGTGCCGGCATACTGTTCCCTATCGGCCTATAAAATTGTGCACAGACAGCTTTTCCAATCAATCAGGGAGCGATAGAGGGGGAAATGGGTGCCACTGACATCCCTGTGGTGATTGTAAAGAGCAGTGGATCCTGATAACAATCACTAATGGTGTCAAAAATACAAACACCGCCCCCTCCTCTCCTTGGTCCGTAAACTCATTCGTTTAATTACAGTAAATGTGCGCAAGTGTGTGTGCATGTAGGTTTATGCGGGGGCTGGGAGTGGGTTTAATCATACTCCTGTGGGGTGTAATTGTCAATCAAAGCAGGTATGTCCTGCAGAGAGTAATTAGATTCACCACCTATTCACTCCCTCTGTCCTTTGCAATGCCCTTTACTGTGTGGCCTTCCCGTGTGTAAAATCATTCTGCTACATGCAAATTCTCTATTATCACCTATATTAATATGCATGGATAACCACATTTATGCTAAGCTAAGCTTTACAGCAAGTCAGTCCAGAACGCAAGCAAGCGAGGAATTTTTAAGAGAAAGCTAAATGAGGTATTAGCTTTGTCAAAGTATAACAATGTGTCATCAGCATACAACAATATATAATAAACATGGCACTCTAATGATGTGGGCAAGAGAATGATAAAGTGACATTGGTGCAATGCCATTGGTGTTAATCATTGCAGATGGTTTATTATGTAATAATTGATTTTAATGAAATTGGAACCCACTTGAAAACATCACAAGAACTCTTATAAGAAGCCTAATCCCACTGTAGCCTGTTAAAGTGTTTTTGTGCGTCAAGGGTCAACCCAGCACAGCACGGGGAAGTATTTTCTTTGACAATAACTACTGGGAGTAGATGGTGAACGTTATGTTAAACGGATGCCTGCAGTGCTTTTTCAACTCTTATTTACCACTCCAAAGAGCTTTATAGTACAAGTCACATTCATTATTTCACACACGCATTCATACAGCAATGCATTCTGTGCATGCAGGTCTTTATGTTCCACACGCACATACACACTCACAGACTGTTGATGCATCAGCAATTTCCTGTCCTGTATGTGCCAGCTAATAGCATCCATTAGACACTTTCTGCCTGTCAGTTTATGAAACTGGTTTATTCATGAAATATTCCTATTATAAGTCTCAAGCGCCATCCAATGAGGTCATTTACACAGACTTTCGAAAACTTCTCTTTATTGTACGGGCCTTGTAAGACTGTAAACTGACATCTTGGGGCTCTTTCTTTATTAATTTTTTTCTTTCAGGCTTCCCTTCACTCTCTCTGGCAGACCAGATGAGTCTGCTGCAGAGCGGCTGGATGGAGATTTTGATTCTTCG
Source organism: Pterophyllum scalare (assembly GCA_024447675.2). Lineage (NCBI taxonomy): Eukaryota > Metazoa > Chordata > Actinopteri > Cichliformes > Cichlidae > Pterophyllum > Pterophyllum scalare. The sequence goes on along the minus strand of JAMQGT020012123.1, from coordinate 16,186 downwards.
AGTGGTGTTTCGCTCACTGGCCTTGGAGGACAAACTGGTGTATGCTGAGGATTACATCATGGATGAGGAGCAGTCAAAGTTAGCTGGGCTGCTTGACCTCAACAATGCCATCCTGCAGCTGGTGAAGAAATACAAAACCATGGGGCTAGAGAAGGAGGAGTTTGTGGTACTCAAAGCTATTGCACTCGCTAACTCAGGTATGAAGCTTGTTATTACAAAGATTTATAATGTATTTGTACATTTGCTATATTCTTTTCACTCCCTGCACTTTGTTCTTTGCAATAAAGCCATTTAATTTCTTAACTCTCCTTATAGACTCCATGCATATTGAAGACTCAGAGGCAGTTCAGAGACTGCAGGATGTCCTTCACGGAGCCCTGCAGGATTACGAAACCACCCACCACCCAGAAGATCCTCGGCGAGCGGGCAAAATGATCATGACCCTTCCTCTTCTCCGTCAGACAGCTGCTCGTGCCATCCAGCACTTTTGCAGCATCAAACAGGACGGCCGTGTGCCTATGCACAAACTCTTCCTCGAACTTCTAGAGGCTAAAGCCTGACCTGAGCACAGACAGCCATTAGCTTCGTCCTGCAGGGGTTAGCATGTGAGGAAGTGAAGGATAACAGGTGATCATGGGGGTTTCACGCCATATTTTTGTCCATATCAGTTCGCATTTGACAGTAATGTCTTGAATTTGCAAGTGGCGGGAACATTTTTGAAGCCACACCCCTCCTCCTACCAATGAGAGATTAGATGAAAGCGGGAAAGAAAGCTGTAAAACTGGCATTCTGTGTCGCGATGACAAGGCTGTTGTCATCTTCGCTGTTAGTAACACCGAGTTAAGCGTGCTGACCTACTTCAAAGGATGAAGACAAATGGACAGCAGAAGAGTCGCCTTCTAGAGATATCTACAGTTACATGCCAAACTTAGAGCTTCTTTTCTCAACAGACCACATGATACTTGAAAATCCTCGTGGATTACTTTATTCATCATGAAGCCTGTAAAATCTGCATTCTTGTGCATTTAGAGAACCTGTTATGATTTGGGTTTGTTTGTCCTTTTTTTGTATGAAAAAGGTATATGTGTCCTAAGAGGTACTAGAGTAAGTCTTGCCAAAGAGTAGAGACTCATATTATTGAATAATACCAGCAAATATCCACAATAATAGGATGTGGCCTGTAAGGCATTCACGTAAACCTTCATCCCTGCTCTGTGGTTTATTGCAAAAATAACTTATATATATTCACTACTTTCATACATCAGTGACTAAAAGGAAGTGGTTAAACGATCAGCACCTAATACAACAAGAACTGGCATCTGGAGTTTAGTAGAACTTTTCAGGGAAAGAGTATATCATGATGCAACTGAAGTGATATTTATTTAAAAAGTGGCTCTGCTCTTTTGTTTTTCTTTTACTAAATATGGCATTAATGAGCAATTGCAGTGAATATTTTTTTTTAAAGATTTTTAAATGATATCATTGTAATATAATTTTTTTACCAGCTTCTCTGCTACAGCACTGATATCTATACCATATCATTTAAAAATGAAAGACAACATGATTAACAGTGGAGTCTGTACTTCAAATACATAATGTCGTAGAGCTGTGTAGACCCGTAGATATAACTTTAACTATGTATAAAAAAAATAAAAAAATAAAAAAAATGGCTGCCATACTGTATAATCTGGAATAGGGAGGCTGTCTCGATGTCTTTTCTATGATAGACGTCTGTGTAGGATAAAATTTGTGCACTACTTTTCCTTTTAGCCATAAAGCTTTGGGGAAACTGGTGATGGCACTCTGCTAATCTGTTAATGTGTTTCGTGTGAAGAGTAGTTTTTCTGTCTTTTTCCGTCCACGTTTAAATGAAGGGATTAAACTCTGGAAGGTATTTAGTACACGAAATAAAACGTCCAAGTCTTGCTCCTTGTTTAACTCAAGGTACTGTGACACTAATAATGTGTATGGGTTTTTTTTTTTGTGGTGAGGAAAAAACAGATGTAGCAGCAAAATGACAGTTTAAATGTATGTCATGTATGACTTGCTGTATGTACATCATGTCTTATGCCAACAGATAATGTCTAAAGATGCAATTAAGCTTTGTCTGGATGAGCTGTGCTGTGCTATTTCATTCTCAGGTGGATTTTTTTGGGCAATAAAGATCGATCCCCTTAATGCAAAAGCTCATATTATCCAAGTGTTCCGTTCTTCCTCTAATAAAGTGAAGAGGGGCTTGAAACAAATTCATTAAGAGCTGGTAAGTGGGCGCATTCTATTCCACGCAGTCTGACAATGGACTGTAATCTTCAAGCTAGGCCCATTATGGCACATTTAGGCCATCTGAGCCCAGTTGGATAGAGATTTATAATTAACAGCCATAATGTAATGAAGTCTACAGTGGCCCCAGAGAGTGCTGGTCATCAGCTGCCTGTTGAGACTGACAGAAGCAGAGGCATTCGACTCATTGCTTCATCATACTGGGATCTTTAGAAAAACAATCTCCCTCACAATGGAGGGTTTTTATTTTTTGTAATACTGTATTTCAGTTTCCATTACTTAGTATTTAATGCAGCAGAAAAATGTTTTTCTAAATTTACATTGTAGTCTATTATATTCTCCTTGCAAAGTATCTTTACAAGTTGTGTGATGGCCAAAGCTACACAAATGAAATACACTCACTTTCTATTAACACAAATGTCTAGTTGGCTACATGGCAGCAACTCAGTGGCTTTAGGTATGCTGACTTGATGAAGATGATTTAACGATGAGCACCTCATTAATTCACACAAGCATCAGAATCAGGAAAAAAAGGTGATTTAAAAGTACAGTCAGCTGGGGTTTTTTTTTTTGTTGTTGTTGCTGTTGCAGTTACTGACTGTCAGCAGATTAGACATGTGACCTGCCCGTCTCCGGACAGCTGACAACAAGCCGGCTAAACAAACAACAGCTGGTTATAGGCTAACATTGTGTCAGCTAATGTTAGAGTCGAATGTCCTAAAAATCCCACTTTCCCTCTGATAAACAGTTTGATTACATTCTCACATCGTATGAGAATGTTAGATCCACTTCACAGACAGTAGCTAACAGCAGCTAACAGCAGCTTCACTTACTGAGAGAAAAGTTCAGGATATCCTCAACATCTGACCTCAGTATCACTGTTATTGGACAAAAGTGGGCTTCACTGACACATTGACCTGCATCGGACTTCAGTCACAAAGTTTTACAGGGTCCTCCAGAGTGAATAGAAGTGGATACCCGGCATATTGACAGCTGAGGTAAACAGCAGACTGACAGCCGACACGCACTACAGATGAACAGTGGCCAGAGTTGTTTGTCCAACATAGCAGGCTTGTGCACTTGAATTTGGAGGGGTGAGAAATTAGAACTCAGTTGATTGCAATCTGCCATCTCCTGACATCTAGTGGTGAGATTTTGCACATTGTACCTTTAAGTGACTTTGAATGTGCCATAGTTTTTGATACCAGACTGGCTGGTATGTGTATTTCACAAATTGCTGATCTGATGTAATTTTCCCACACAACACACACAACAATCTCTCACATAACATAATCCCATCAGAGGTTAGAGGAGAAGTACTGCTTTGAGTTGATAGGAAAGCAACAGCAACTTGAATAACCACCCATTACAACCAAGGTATGCAGAAGAGCATCTCTAAATGCACAACACATTGAACCCTGAAGCAGGGCTCCAGCAGCAGGAGACCACTCTGGGTGCCACTGTTGTCAGTTAAAACAGGAAACTGAGGTGACAGTTAGCACGGGCTCACCAAAATTGGACAGTAGACAACTGGAGAAATGCTGCCTGGTGAGATGAGTTTCAATTTTTGTTGTGACTTTTGGATTGTAGGCTCAGAATTTGATGTAAACAACGCAAATGCACTGGTCCAATCTGGTCTTTTATTAGTAGTTCAGGCCACTGCTGGTGGTGCAATGGTGTGGCAGATATTTCTTGGACTTTTCTTGGACTCTCCTGATAGCTGCTTCCAGCAGAATAACATGCTATGTCTCAAGTTCAAATCATCTCAAACTGGTTTCTTGAACATGACGGTGACTTCACTGTACTCAAATGGCCTCCACAGCCACCAGATCTCAATCCAATAGAGCACCTTTGAGATGCGGTAGAACAGGAGATTTGCATCATGGATATGCAACCTATAAATCTGCAGCAACTCTGTGATGCTATCATGGGAATATGGACCGAAATCACTGAGGAGTATTTCTAGCACTTAGTTGAATTTATGTCCTGAAGAAGTTCTGAAGGCAAAAAGAGGGTCCAACCCAGTACTAATAAGGTCGACCTAATAAGGTATCCAGTGAGTGTGAAGATTACATCAGAATTTGAGTAATATGAGGAGGAGAGGAGAGGAGAGGAGAGGAGGGAAACAAAGGGAAATGTGTGAGGAGAAAGCAATGCTAAAACGGAAGAATAAAGATGGATGAATTGAAAGACAAATCAGAATCCAAGTGAACCCATTTGTCCTTTACCCCTCCCTGTCTGTCAGCAGAAGCCAAATAATCTCCTCATTTATCTGGGGTTAAAACCTACAGAGCACACAGAGGGATTTGCAACAAGCTGGAGATTTTTCACCACATCAGCCGTCAGTAAGTGAGTTAGTGATCTTGAGTGATATATCCCTGTATGTCCCTCTTCTTAAATGAGTTAGTATGTGTCTAGTGGCCGTGTCGCCCAGACATGCTGGTGATGGATGAGGCCCTAAGGAGATGGGCTGTAAAAAAGGGCTGATTCTGGCACTCAAGGGTGAGATCACTTCCTCAATAAAAAAGCATTGTCCCGAATCATCACAGCAAGTTATGAATGCTGATTAGGGTATTAGACGAAAGAGAGCTCCTCTGAAAAAATAAATCAAATGAGCTGCGAGTTAATGCAGAGGCCCCTCTGATACAGAGCTATGATGTCTACAGCTGGGGGCCAGTGGCTACAGATTCAAAGACGGTGATAAATAATGAATAATTATTCTAAGTCCCTCATTGTTGGATTACAGGCAATGTCTTGCACTCAACTAACCCTGCAAGAGTTCCCCTTAATAGGTGCTCTGTAATGGCCACAGGGAGGCATAATTTTTTAGGCGTTATTGTCTTTAAAAAGAAAAATATTCATGGAGCGTAATCATTGTGGTTTCTTAACAACAAGCTAAAGATAAAACGAGTTTCTGTGCCCTCATAAAAATGCTAGAATTATCCAAAGGTCATTCAAAGAGCTTTATTTTTTAATGGATGTTGGAACTTTTTAATAGGATAAACAGTCGTGACATGGACGCTGAGATATCTGAGGTACAACCGATGTAAAACATAAATGTTTCACGACACACCTGTTACACACTAGGAAACGTGGCAGTGAGTTTTTCTACAAACCCTCTTACTGTGGAAAAAATATTCTTTAAAGATTGTTAAAACATATTTTACAATCTATAAAATGCTTGTTTTAAAAGGTGTGAAATTATATTTCTACAAATACATGTGACTTGAAGACCTTTTAAATTAATACCTGTAAATTTCGCAAGCTTCCACAAAAGCGGCTCACGCTTAAAGACTTCAATCACCGTACCACCTCCATCACAGCAGATGAACAACTCAAAAGTTAAAGGTCACTTTAACTTTGTACAGCAGGGCTTTCAGAATATTGTCCTTATAAGTAAACTTTGTTGAACTTCAGTATTATAATTATTACTGAGCATACATCTGTGAGAGGAGATATGCAGCTGTTTCAAATCTCACCATGACTGCAGTGCACTGAAGAACAAAAACTGACTGGGTGTAAGGAGCACTGCAGAGCTGCTTGCAAAGTAGGTTCCCTGGCTGCCGCTGTTCACTCAGTAAAGGACAAAAGCCAGCAGCAGCAGCTGCCTAGCGCCATCATGTGGTCATACAGCGTATTGCGAAAGACGCCACTGACTGAACGTCCCAGTTCTCAGAAAATTTTGGAGCTTATATTACAGGCCAAACAACACCAACAAAAGCCACTTTCTTCTGCGTAATCTGAGTAGAATTATTGGAGCAAAGGGCATACAATGAAAACTGGAGCAGCAATATTACAGCTTTACTTTTAGGTGTGTCTTTTTTGCTCGCTAAATATGGCTTAAGACATTTGGTTGATTGCAGCAAAACCTTTAACAATAAAGAAAAAGAAAATTTTCTCCCAGAAAGTTTTAACTTGGGGTGCTTCGCTGCAGTGGGTAACATGGCACAACATTCATTTAGACTTGGAGTGGCTTTGAAATGATATAATACAGTAACTTGCAAGAACACTCGTGACAAATGTTCTCTCTGGTGTCCCAGCTTCATACTTTGCAAATTTGTTACACTATAATCTGTTGTGTTCATCCTGCATAGTTGCACAATAGTTCCTCAGTTGGAACTAGTTGGGTTTTTGTTTATTATTACAAAGATAACTTTTCAAAGTGCGACAGTTTATCAGCTGATAGATTGCATGACTTGATATTAGTCTATATGTGAGATCTATAAGAAATGACCCACACAGACAGTACACTGGAGGATCAGAGGGGTGATATGCTAATATGCCTCTTTAGGTGAGCTGAAACCAGACACCTGACTGTTACCATGGCACTGCTGAAGAAAAGCAAAGGTTGATGGGAGTTGGAAAGGGACAGACATGCAGTTATTTTTTTTTAAGGCTTATTTGAGCTCTCGTACTAGACGTTCTTTCTTCCTCCTGTTGTCTAAGAATGATTTGTAGCAAGATATGGATGTAATATTAAGTCCCAAGTCCTGAAGGGAGCCAGTCAGCAAGTAAAAGTATCAGATGTAAAATATTGATGGGTCGACAGCGGTGATCCTAAACGCCTGGCGGGTCTTTGCCCTTCTGATCGATGCATCACACAGCGAGGGGCTGTCAGCACCCCCACCACAGGCCGAACAACGGACATCAGCACTGGTGAGTCCCACTTCTCCCACACAGCAACTTTTTCCACCAACACCTTCATCATTTTTCACCTGCTGTCAGTTTGCAGTAAGAATGTCTGCAGCATCTCAGACAGAAACAGGTTGCTACTGAATGTTGGAACATGCTAGAAAATAGCATGAACTAGAAGAAATATTATATTCATTGTACAGCCCCTGTTTGCCTTCAGGGGCCTACCTACAGTGTATAATCCACCAATATCCACTCACAGTCCCCACTCTATTAAAGTACAAATGGAATGAAAGTGTGGCGTGTGGTGCTTTCTCTGAAGGTTAGAAACTAGGCCATGAAAGCAAGTATGTCTCCAGTTACAGTGTTATCTCTTGCTCCGTGGGCCTCTGATCATCTTTCTTTCTCTCAGTGTTGATTTTTGGCATGCATGCATCAGATCTAAAGCCTACAAAGCTACAACTGTGCATGCTATAGAGACCAGTAGCACCAGTTGTAAACACAGAAAAAAAGGACCGTGCAAATGATTATGTAAATCATACTAGAAAATGCCTTAAATTGATATTTTGAAGTAGAACCTTTCACTTTCTCATCATTCTTGTTTGTATATTTGGACCAAATCTAAATAAATAAAAACTCCCAGAAAGGCAGACCTCATGCAACCATGATCACATCCTACCAGGGCTAACAGACTGAAGAAACAGAACGGCTCTGTGGAATATTAATACATACATGTAATTATGATAGCACTCTTCATTCTAGATTCACCAAGCCCCACTCCTCTTGGAGGAGGAGGAGGAGGAGGAGGAGGAGGTGAGAGAGCAGAGGGAGGCCAAGAGGAGAAGCCAGTTGTCCGGGAACTGTGGTTCATTGTGGTGATGGCAGGCATCGCCCTGCTGCTGCTGGCCTTTGTGTTAACTGTTGTGCTTCATAAGGTAAGAGGCAGTACCTGTGTTACTGCATGGTAGCAGACCTTTGACAATGATTTCACTAATTGCTCTTTAACAAAAGTGTATATTGGAACAGCAGCACATGGGTTACATTTGGTTAAATTGGCATTCACGGTAGTTGAGTGGGATGATCATTTCACCCATCAGACAGCAGCAAAAACAAGACTAACTGTGAAAAAACTTCCTCTTCCCTTATCCTCACCCAGGCCCTGAACAAACCTCCATTCAGCAGAGAGAGACCTCCACTGGTGGCCCTACCCATGCAGAAGAGGAGCCCCATGGCTGTCTACCCACCCAGCAAATCTGTTTTGGTGAGTGGAGATTTACTCTGCTTTCTTATTTCGCTATTCAGTATTTTACTTACATTTTACTTGCCAGAGCAATAAAAAGCATAGAAGTATTATTAACACTGACACTGGCAAAGTTGTACTTAAGTGTCCCAGTAACCCACGATTGCAGCTACTTAACTACTTTCTGCTGATCTCGTATTCCCAAGGGGTCTCCACAGCAGCTAATATTAATATTATAAATGACACTCATCACATAGCCTATTTACTTATTATTCAATATAGTCATATATACTACTATACTATTCTGTTGTATACACTATAATACTCTCTCTCTCTCTCTCTCTCTCTCTCTATATATATATATATATATATATATATATATGTAGACACAGTACTACTACTACTATCCACTATACTCACACTAGTATATATGTCCTTTTGCATCCCCCTTAGTATTAGTAAGTATGTGCCTGTATGCATGTTGAACTGTTATGTATGGATGTTAAACATGATACACCTTCTTAAGTGCTGGGTACAAATATGTTTTTACAATATAATTTATCATGAAAGCCTGGTTAAAACAATGAAAACTGACACAGCACCCTTTCACAGCATCTTTAGCATCCCTACTAAGTAAATTCTCATCTTAATTACATATATGGTACAAGTTCACTTTAAATATAGAGAAAACTGAATATATATATATATGTATATATATATAGTTGTCTTTCCAGGGAAGAATGCCATTCTATCTGAGTTATTACCAGCCTACACCAGTCAAGTTTAGTTGATGGGTGACAGTGAAAGATTTTCTTAGTATTTCTTTTTAGTAGTTTCTCTGCATAAATCTATTATTACTAATTTATTAAAAGTGGTTATTGTGTTATAAGTTACAATGTATCTAACAGATGACTTAGAAACATTACATTATTCCCTAAAGTCTCACCCACTTTTCTTTTTTTTTAGTTTGACACTGTGCCTGACACAACAGGCTTCTCCAACAGTGTAACACTCAAGGGCTTCACCATGAAGATGGAGGTAAAAGCAAATGTCTAATCTATATATACACATTCATTTTTATTGTACATGTTAGTAATATTTTGCCATTTTTGTGTCATTCCAGGAAGTGCTGGAAGCCAAATGTGAGCCCACTGATGAGGACCCTCCACGGGGCGAATTGGGCATCCTCAGCGTGAACTCCCTGAGGCGCAGCGCCAGCCAGGTGATGGATGGGAAGTCGCTCACTGGAGACGACGAAGCGTGGGACCCAAACATTTCAGGCCATGACAGTGGGATGGTGAGAGATCCCAAAAATGTATGCTGAGTCTGTTTAAACTGAAAAGCACTAAAAGCCTTTCAATAGTCACATTGCAGAGATGTACTACAGGATATGTGGCTAATTCGGCCTTAACTTATGAGCTTGTTTCTCACTTTGCACATTTTGGTTTTTGTTTTTTTACATTTGTCCACTGAACTGGAGGCATTTAAAAACTCACAGCAGAGACAGGCTTACTTAATAAAGAAAAAAAAACATGCCACTAGAAATTTGATATCTTTCATTTAATCGCCTCTATTCTCCTTTACAGTTTATGGATGATGAAGAATTTGTTGAGACCATCAAAGGCTTCAGCACTGTGAGGAAGGAGCACACCATGTTCACTGACACTAACCTGTGAGCTGATGACAGGGACAGCAGCCCTGCGGGTTTTAACATCATGAACAACACCCTTAAATCCACCTTTTTAAAGAAGAACAAGAACAGCGGAAAAACTTTGTGAAGGGAAGTGTTATGTTTCTGACATTTAAACATAAGTGGACATTATTAGAGTGGAAGGAGGAAGCAGCCGTTCGTGTGGAGGAAAAATGAAATGTTTCAAAGGACAATTTTCCCTCTAGAGATCACATGTTTTCTGTAAGATGTAACCTTTTCATTTTCAGAGGCACAAACTTTTCCCACCCACTGTAAAACTACTGAAGTCATGTTCATGTGTATTCGGATGCTCTGTCCGCAAATCTGTTATGAGCTTGCACTTTCTGGTAAATGCAACTCCTGGCAAAAAAAAACAAAAACATGATGGAGACGCCACACCTGAAAATTTTCTGTATTTACATCCAGTTTCATTCAGCCCATTTCTCACAGTTCTGTCACAAGCATGAACTCCTGCTTCTGCCCACTTGTTTGTTTTCTATTTTCAAGGCATATTGTGTCCTGATACTTCGATATCTCATGCCTACTCATATATTTTTCTTTTATAACCTTTCCCTTTTGTTTGTACTTCCTCCAGATTTTAGGCACAGCTGACTGGGAACAACCAACATCTTTTGCCAAAATCCATGCTGGATTTCCTGCTTGAATGAACTGTTTAATTCTTTTCATTGTTTCAATTGATGGCTCTCTTGTTGGGCACACCCTTCCTTTCGCTCAGCCGGGTGCAGCAGCTTGTTAAGGTTTGCAGAAACTTGCTCATTTCTGATTGCACAGGTATTTGTTTTAAACAGATTAATTATGTCTGAGGTATGTTTCATGAAGCCACAATGTTCAGCTATTAAACAAAAACAGGTCTGTGGCATATGTGATTTGTTTGTTACAAATTATAACAAAATTATGTGACCTTGACTTTTGACCTTTAGGAGTTGATAATGTCTTGATATGGAGAGTAATCATGTTTCATCAAAATCCTTCCAACTATTTCTGAGATCTGAAGTGGACATGAAAAAACTTAAAGATTTAAACATAAGACCTTGACTCCAGCGACCCCATATACAATCTCAACCTCACTTTGGTCATAAGCCATCTACCCATGAAGTTTGGTAAGCGCAGGCCGAATGGTTCTCAAGTTATTGAGCGGACGCTTCAAAGGACGCCGGCCAGATGGACATTTGGTACAAATACTCTCTTAAACTCAAACTAATTGCTTGGTGATCAGAGGTCACTTATAAGCCCAGAATTTGTACACTAGTCCTGATGAAATTTCACATACATGTTTAACGACATAAAACAGTGAAACAATGACACTCTTATACCTCACAGGCCAAGCCTGGAAACACATAGAAGTAACCTGCAGCTTCACTGCTTGGCACAGGGAAAACAAACGTGAGGAGGTAATTCTAGTTTTTATTTTAAATGAGCTGTGATGCAATGTGGGCACAAAACACTTGTACCATTACGGTCAATAATATGGTTACAAAACAAACATTTACATAATAAATTAATATATTGCAGTACCACGTGAGACAGTAAACAAAACCCCAAACCGGGGAGTTATATTGCATTAAAAGTAAAAGAGGAGTTTGTTAAATGTACAAAGATTTTCAGGCATTTACAAAGGCAGCCTCTTATTTCATTGCTTCTTGTACACGTATAAATATAAATCTCTAAATTGTAGTTAAACTGATATGTCTGCTAAGAAAGCCAGATGAGGGGCTCTGGCCTGAGACGAGATCCTTTAGTGACCTCTGTGCTGACTGCCATTTCATTATAAATCAGTTTTTTATTTACACAAATACCATTACAAACTAGTTTAATTTAATCAGATTATGATAAAAATCGATGGATGTGTTAAGTATTTTACTCCCTCTGATATTTCTGATTTCTAATAGTTAAAACTCTTCACAGGTTTTGTCTGCATTTTCTTGCTTGTCCCTTTAGTCTAATATCCATACGCTCCTAAAAAAAAAATATTAATCATAAGAAATGTGTTTGCAACAGTTAAGTGCATGCAGCACATGCTAGGTTGCAAATGGTTTCGTAGCTGGCTAAAATAGAGACAAATTACATGTAAATAGTATAATACAGCACTAAAAGCGCTACTACAAGCATTTGACTTCCTTTACAAAATAAATGGACTCCTTATGTTTAGGCAACCGTTTGTGCAATCTTCCCCAACATTCATCATCTTCATCACTCCCCGTTTTGAGAGCGAGGCTTTCGATTCTTACCCAGTGAAAGTAGTCCTTTTTCAAGAGCGTCTCGTCACCAGACATTAACCACAGCATTACCATCATCAGAAGACCCCCTACAACAAGCAGATGCTACTGCAGCCTCTTTGCCTGCGCTACACCTACTGCTATGACTACAGAGCGTACTGTATGATTCTGAGCACGTTTAGTCAAGTGGCTACTATGCATAAGAACATTTCTGAAAGACAGAAGTGCAGCCAAGCTGAAAGTCTAGCTGCTAAAAACGACTCAGGAATTTCTGTAACTTTCGGAAGAAGATTTTAAACTAGTAACACCAATGATCGTACCTGAGAGCTAGGCTACACCTGATCTGACAGTGTGTGGATGCACATGTAGCAGCTGGTGTTTCAAATGTTAGCGTGCCAACTTGCTGGAGACGTGGTTGGTTTTAGAGGGGCACTCCTGTGATTACGTATTGCACTTCCGTAAAGAATTGGAAGAGACGACCCGACTTTTAGTCCTAGTATAGCTTCGACCCCCCCGACCTGCAGATTTTCTCAAGCCTGGGATGAGATAACCGTGATGACAGGCATTGTGTTAAAGCTTCTCCAGAGATGCTGTTAACATTACACAACAGTTTTGCTGGTTGATTCATGATGCACAAACTGATGGCAATGTAAACTCAGCGGAGTGCCCCGTTAAGGTGGTTTCAATTTTCACACTCACAGTGACTAACGTGGGAAATAAATAAATAAATGCACGACAACACCTCCTGTTAACAGCTCTGTTCACCTCAGCTGTTTTCTAAGCTTCGCCTTGCACTAATCTACTGAGGCATACTCTGCGGTGCATCACCACATGATTGGCTCACTGACAGAGTAAAAGTGCTAGCACTAAAATTTAACTGCTAAAGATGTAAGATACAGATAAAAACCCACAGCTACTTATAGATGTGTAACGACACAATCACCAAATCTGACTTAATCTGAACTACAACATCTAACATACAATCAGACAGACTGGTTTCCACTAACGCTGAACGTTAACACGAGGTATCTGCTGACTCATGAAATGACACCTCGTGGGGGAAGTGATGCCATTGTTTGGGATTGGGGGGAGAGGAGTCACCACTTGAGGGCTCAGAGGTCAATAGACAGCATTTACAAAATTATTACAAAGTCCTTAATCTCACTAAAAAACATCCCCTTATCCAAAAATATGCTTTTCATGTTTGATCATCCAGCTACGACTTTCCACTTTTTTGTCCTTGAATTAAAAAAAAAAAAAAAAAAAAAACTTCCCCAAGCTGTGCAATTTCTCTTACCATATACAAAATATTTCCTCTTAACATTCAGTTAACAGCCAATATTGAGCACGAACCCCAAACCAACATGCAACAACATAAGCACTTACAGGTTTGCATTTTTAAATTAAAGGGTTTCCTTGATCCTCAGCAAGCAGTTTTCAACCTTAAGACGTCATGTGCAACCATCAACAGATGCCATTAATGCAATGGCTTCCTTACAGGAAAAACAAAACAAAACAAACAAAAAAACAGGACATTATCACACTACTTGCCTGGCACTTTGAGATTCACAGATTCATCAGATTTGTTTTTCCTGTCAGGCCTGGACTACACAGAAACACAAATTTACAAAAGCAGACTGGACTGCATTTCACCCCTCGCACAGGCCTGATGATGGTGCCCACAGGCTACACCTTGTCAAAAATCCCCCTGGCAAATCAGGAAGTGGGGTGTTCAGACTAATACTGATTACTGGCATCTATAGACAAGTTATCATGCAGTCAGAATATGCAGGGATGTAGTACTCAAGCATTAAAAAGTTAAAAGGTTACTATGGAATATACAAGTCAAGGAGAGTTAAAATCTTAGGGACAACAGAGTTAAAAAAAAAAAAAAATCAAACAAACAAACAAAAAGTACCACAAGGAAAGAAAGTCTATGATGGGCCACTGGGGCCACTGTGTGGGTTTTTCCAGAATACCAGAACCCTCTTCTGATGGTCCAGTGGAAGGTTCTGGAAACGGAAGTCTCGCCTTTGACTTTACGTGGGACAGAGAACTGTGGAGACATGAGCAGAAAAGCTGGTGATAGATGTCGCTTTGATATTTACAGATTACACATAACATTATTATAAGAGCAACTACAACATGGATGCGGTGAGAGAAGAGGAAACACTAATTACAGGTGAGAAGCACATATGTGAACATGGAGCTACTACTATAAGCTCTCAGTAAAGACAAATTATGGGTATGCTTGTGTGTTTCAGGGGAAGTGTAGTGCAGCCCACAAGCACTACACAGCAGGACAGGCACTGTAGCGAAGAGGGAGTGAGGGGAAGGCTGCTGCTTCTGGGTAAAACTAAGGTTACTGCGCGCGCAGAGAGAGGGGGAGAAAGAGCGTTTGGCAAGGCTAAGAAGAAAAACGCTGAAGGTGAATAATCTGTGGTAACCTCACAAACCTCAGTTTCCACTGCTCTCATACCAGAAGCTACCCCAAAGGACAACGCAGCACAGGTGAAAGACAAAGGAGGTACAGGTCAACAGTCAAGGGTGGCAAGACAAGCATTTCTCTCCTCCTTTCATTAACCTTTGTACTGCTGTCTACTCTTTTGCACGCTCAACTTCCCAAAAAACAAAGAAGGGAACTGCGCTTCCCCTTTTAAAGCGACACAGAGTGAGGATGTCTGAATGTCAAGCAGAACCTGCACAATAAAGTCACTTGATTGTGAGAAATGTATGAAAAATATGAGTTGTTTTTTTTTTTTAGCTCAGCTTTTCAGTCACTGAGAATCAGAAATAAAGTCTTCGTGCTTACCTTTGAGAATGTAATCTGTTAGAAGGGCAGGTACCTTCTCACTGTCATCCCTCATGGCATGCAGGACTAGAATTGAGGCAGCAGGTTGTTACATTTTGAAAACAACACAAAACTGACGGGTCAGCCACAGTCAAACGGTAAAAGAAAATTTTACACCCCATTTAACAAGATTATAAAGTTGTGGAAACAATCATTGAAAACTAGCATATGACAGACCTAATATTTTGCCAGTAATGCACAGCGTTTGGCTCTTTGTCTGTGGCTGACCCCGTAACAAACCTAGGCCGATAACTGTTTCGTCACCGAGGCTCAGTTCGCGCACGTGTCTCAGTGTGGACACTCACTCTTTGTGAGGATCTGGAGATCTTCTACAGACGGGGGGCCCGTTTTCTTCTCATAAGGGATCACTGTGGTCAGGTACTGGAAAGAAAATAAATCATGTCAGATACAATAACAGCTACAGGAACACTGTTATCCTTTGAATGTTTAAATGGGGGGGCAAAAAAATAAAATAAAAATAAATATGACATCTGTGAGTGTCATGCAGATCACATGAACTATGGTAAATGTTTGTCTGCTGGTTCCAGCCGTTCAGCAGCCTGTCAGAGAAAATGTTAACTGCTGTTGAGTTTAAAAAAAAAAAAAAAAAGGAAAAGGAAACAACAAAAGCTAAAAGATAAAAATGAACGATGACCGAGACATGCACTGCTGAAAAAAATTCAAAAGAGAAAAATAAGAATGATTAAAGTGAAGGAAAAAAATAATTTAAAATAAACAACAGCAAGAAGGCAAATTAAAACGATGCCAAACAGCAGTGTTGGTAGCTGCAGAAAAGGAAACAAATATGTTGGTGGAATTTTATCTGCAGTGGAAAGAAAGAGCAGGGGCACCTGTTTGTCCCCTCCTGTGTTGCCAAAAGTTTGACGGAGGCCATTTTGAATGACATTGGAGAGTCCCTCCAGAGTGAGGAGCTACAAGAAGTGAGAGGAAGACAGAAGAAGCGAGAGATAAGAAGGATTTTGCATCAATGCAGGGAGAAGAAGAGAGCTTGAGAGAACCCTCGGTGCTGTTATGACAGATTCTCAGAAATGCAAACTTGTCTGTCAGGTCATGCGCCTCTCCTTATAATCTGAACACGCGTATGACTTATCAAAATCATGCATACAGGGTATGTGTTTGGTTTGTTCCACACCGTGTGACCACATGACTCACCGTGCCGGGTATGTGCGTGCTGGTCATCCTCTGGCCGTTGGGCCCCGTCGTAGTCGTGCTTCGGATTTTCTTCTTCTTTCGCA
>JAMQGT020012122.1:0-176959 GCA_024447675.2 Pterophyllum scalare | reverse complement strand
TAGTACAGCCATGAATCTTCTTGGGAATGATGCAACAAGTTTTCCACACCTGGATTTGGGGATCCTCTGCCATTCTTCCTTGCAGATCCTCTCCAGTTCCGTCAGGTTGGATGGTGAACGTTGGTGGACAGCCATTTTCAGGTCTATCCAGAGATGCTCAGTTGGGTTTAGGTCAGGGCTCTGGCTGGGCCAGTCAAGAATGGTCACAGAGTTGCTCTGAAGCCACTCCTTTGTTATTTTAGCTGTGTGCTGAGGGTCATTGTCTGGTTGGAAGGTGAATCTTTGGCCCAGTCTGAGGTCCTGAGCACTCTGGAAGAGGTTTTCTTCCAGGATATCTCTGTACTTGGCTGCATTCATCTTTCCTTCAATTGCAACCAGTCGTCCTGTCCCTGCAGCTGAAAAACACCCCCATAGCATGATGCTGCCACCACCATGTTTCACTGTTGGGATTGTATTGGGCAGGTGATGAGCAGCGCCTGGTTATCTCTACACATACCGTTTAGAATTAATGCCAAAAAGTTCAATCTTCATCTCATCAGACCAGAGAATCTTATTTCTCATAGTCTGGGAGTCCTTCATGTGTTTTTTGGCAAACTCTATGCAGGCTTTCATATGTCTTGCACTGAGGAGAGGCTTCCATCGGGCCACTCTGCCATAAAGCCCCGACTGGTGGAGGCTGCAGTGATAGTTGACTTTGTGAAACTTTCTCCCATCTCCCTACTGCATCTCTGGAGCTCAGCCACAGTGATCTTTGGGTTCTTCTTTACCTCTCTCACCAAGGCTCTTCTCCCACAATTGCTCAGTTTGGCTGGACGGCCAGGTCTAGGAAGAGTTCTGGTCGTCCCAAACTTCTTCCATTTAAGGATTATGGAGGCCACTGTGCTCTTAGGAACCTTGAGTGCTGCAGAAATTCTTCTGTAACCTTGGTCAGATCTGTGCTTTGCCACAATGGGCAGTTCCTTTGACCTCATGATTCTCGTTTGCTCTGACAGCACCTGTGAGCTGTGAGCTCTTATATAGACAGGTGTGTGCCTTTCCTAATCAAGTCCAATCAGTTTAATTAAACACAGCTGGACTCCAATGAAGGAGTAGAACCATCTCAAGGAGGATCAGAAGAAATGGACAGCATGGGAGTTAAATATGAGTGTCACAGCAAAGGGGCTGAATACTTATGACCATGTGATATTTCAGTTTTTCCTTTTTAATAAATTTGCAAAAATTTCTACATTTCTGTTTTTTTCTGTCAAGATGGGGTGTTGAGTGTACATTAATGAGAAATAAAATGAACTTTTTTAATTTTAGCAAATGGCTGCAATGAAACAAAGAGTGAAAATTTAAAGGGGTCTGAATACTTTCCGTACCCACTGTATTCAACATGAAGCTCTCCCATTCATTCACACAGCTTTTGAAGACTCTCTCTTATAAAATCTTCAGGTTTTAAGACAATGAAACTTGAGTATTAAGGTATAAACAATTAATGTGCAGAATGATCCGTCTCAGTGTACGCATGTTTTTCCATATAAGCCAAAAGATTAGGATGCTTTTATGACATGGATTATCATTAAAAATTCTAATATCTTTATCTAGAATTTTCATGATTTTGCAATTACTTGTTTTTCACTTTAAGAAAGGAACAATTTATTATAATAAAATAACATATAATAATGTAGTAAATAATAGGGCTTGATATAATGACTAATGGGTTCATATAATAAAAGCTCAATGTAATCTCTTGTTATCTGAGTCCCTGGTGGAAACTCACGATGAATTTAAAGTACACACAGCCAATTGACAGCATGATCACATGACAATGACTCAGTTATTTGTTATTTATTTTGTTATTTTGTTTACATGACAACGTTTTCAGCATCTGTAAGCATTACTTTTCGAAAATAAATGGAAAAACAATACTGTTTTATATACCCATCTAATTGTCCTCATGTAAACCTCAGCGTGTGTACTTACATCTCCTCGTCTTTCTCTGTGTGAGAAAAGCGATTAAAACAGACGTTGAAGCTGGCCCTTGAATCCGAATTGTTGCACTCCAGTTGCTGCAGTTAATGGCCTTGCAGCAGCACTTGTTGGGCTGTTGATCTTGGCTGGTTTACTTTGATTTCTCCATTGTTTTGCATGATCAGAACCACAGAATATAGCACTCCATGCTCAGAACAGCAGTGCCTCTGGGAGTAAACCAAGATGGTGGCCCTTTGATAAAAAAAAAAACAGACGGCCCGAAGCGAAGACACACGTTTTGTTTGGAACTGAAGTCAATCAGTTATTTGGCATTGAAAAGGCTTTCAATGTTGTCTTTTTCACTCAAAAAGGCCCAATTCTGTCATACTTCATACCTGCAATCCTTAAGGGAGGCTTAAGGATTGCAGTTAATGTGATGACATCAGGGGTACTGACATCAGGTTTATGGGCTTGTGGCATCGGGTTTGACAAACTTTCTGTAAAGCTCCACTTAACGTAGGAACAGTCAACTTAAACTAACTTATTATGAAGTAAATGTTATGGAGGAAAGTAAAGTCAAGAGGATAATGAAACCTTGGGAGTTTAGATTGGTTCCCTGCAACTCTCTTTTCACTGGTAAAATTAAGCTTTGATTTCACAGCCAAACTCTTGGGTCTGTCATGCTGTGGTAAAGTTTATAAGATAGACCTAAGACTAGACAGATGATAAATGTACTTTAAATACTCACAAAGATAATAAGCAGCAGGAGAAATAACTTCAGCTGACTTAGGACAGAGTTATGATCACAACCTGACAAGGACTGGAATAGATTTCTAATTTCTCATATTGTGTGTTGTCAGTTCCTTTCCTTGCCTCTTCCTCTCTTGGGTTTTAGTCACTCCTATCAGAGATGCACAACTGTGTCATCTATTATTTTGTTAAATACATCTGTAGCAGGTTATAAGATCGCAGACACCATATGTACATAACCATGTTCATGACAAATTATATATTTAACTTATATATTTGGCCAAGTCTGAGGAAGGGCAATTTTAGCCTGAAACATTACTCTCTTTCAAGGTTTTTGTATTACATACTATTATTATTCAGGAGCCTTGCTGGTGTGCCGACCTCTTTCTTAACTAATATATTTAGGACTTTTTTTTAAAAAAAAGCACAACATGTCATAATATGGCAACAATAAAAGCTCACTTGGTCTCCAGTGTTAATTTTCTGGTGTTCTTATCTATTTCTGTGTCACTATAATTTTGTAGTTTAGTATATTGATATTTTGGTGGCATAAAAGGAAGCATAAATTTTGTGGGGGTTTTGTTAGCTTAATTTTTTTTTAGCAGAGGACCTCTTCATCTTTTTAAAAATATTTTTTTTTTAATGTTTTTATTTTTCTGGTCAGTTTTACTTAGGCTGCTATATTTTTGTCTGAGTGCACACACTGAAAGTTCTTTAATGTGAAAGGATGCAATTTCTCATAATTAGACTACTAATTATTTTACAGTTTAAGCATCACTTCAGTATAATTTGTGCTCCTTTCTGCAGACCAAAACAGCACTCAACTCATCATAAACATATTTTCATCTCAACTTTTAATTTGACAATGACATGAATGTCCTTTCCACTGTTGTTTAAATCAATTAGCTACAGCAGATTGTAGTCAATAAAACCTCCATCAGTCATGATGTCTACATATTGTTTTCTTTGTAGATTTACTTCTTGTGATGAATCTGACCTTGACCCAGACTGCCGAACCATCTTTTTATTCCATTGGCAGTCTACACCACCGGAGTGTACACTAATAAATTCACCTGCCACCCAGGTATCAACTGTACAATCTCCTTTCTCAAGAGTTTTTGCCAACAGATATCTATCTGAAGATGTCTTTTGGTAAAAACTTGTGCCTGTCCCACCTACGCTCATAGTAAATACTTCCCCTTAGACACTTGATAGTTTGTCTAGGCCTTTCACATGCTCACAGTGCCATTCTAAATTTCTTATGGGAGAACCACTTTACAGCTCTTTCCAAGGTCCACCAGTAATAACAACTAAGTGCACGTAGGGATATTGTGTCTTTTGTGGCTCCTATCCATCTTACTGTCTCTGTGTGTGTGTGTTGGGTGTGGGGTTGCAAGGAGTTTCATGACCCCTGGAGTCCCTGCCTGCAATCCTGCCCAACCTGCTCAACTCATGTCCCAATTCTCCACTCCATCTTTCCTTTAGCAACCTTAATTATTTGCAGTAAACTATTCTTAGTTGTGGCAACCTCTGCATTATTTTTGGGTCCAGCAAGTTCTGTTTGATTGTGATAAACTGAATGCTAGTGTGACCAATAGAATGCTTTTGGAGCATTCCTGGAAGGCAACTTAAATAATGGGATAGTGTTATATTTGGAACTATAATAACTTGTCAAACAGGACATTGGTAAATGTGTTAAATGTACACATTTCACTTTCTGCAGTGTCACCACTGCAGCCACTGGATGACAAATGCTCCCATACTGTTAAAATTGGTTCAGCTATGGGCTTATTTAGTAATATCATCATTTCATTGAGAAGTTTAAAAGGGGAAAATGAATGATAGTAATAGCCACAAAGATTTTAAAAAGACCTGGTGTTGGTGGCTGATGTGACCACATTCACTAAAAGATTTTGCTAAACGACACTGAAAACAAGCACACAACAACTAGCAAGACACAATAATGACTGGTGATTATCAAATGTCAAATTGCCACCCTGTTGCTGAGTAAAATTATTTGTATAGCCCAATATCACAAGTATCTGAATTGACCACATTTAAAGAAAAAAATAGTCTTTTTATGCATTAACCGAGTATGTCATAAAATAACGCGGTTCATTAAATGGTTTTTGTCTCACAATCTCAAAGCAGGAAATAGCCCATTCACCCGCCGAGAATGATAATGACACAGAAATTAGCCCATAGGAACTGAAGTGCTAAGAGGACACAGCACACAACAGCTCAGTAGGTTTGATATAAGGTGACGTTTTTTTCACTCGTTACAAATTACTGAATACCAGCTGATTGCTTCTTCCCTGCATAGTTCTAGTATAGTTTGGAGCTGTGCTTTAAATCATTGTCTCCAGTCAAGCTGTGTCCAAAATGTACTGAAGGGCACTGACAAATTGAACCAGCCTTGTTCACGATATATCTTGTACAAATCTCCCACTTCTCCACAACCAAAGGCCCCTAAAACATCATATTTAATCCATCACAATGGAGATGGTATCAAACCCTCTAACACCTTTTTTTGTCTTACAGATCTTTTTCTAATTGAACAGACACCTCACACTTAAATTAATATCTGCATGGCACTTCTTTCTAATCTTTACATCTTATTTTTTTTTATTCATCAGTTGGCTTTTTCTTTACAGCTCTTCCATGAGTCTCCTCTTCACTGCTGATGTTAAAGCTGGTGTTTTGTGCTTTGTGATGAACCTTCCACTGTCTGTTTTGTAAACTATTATGATAATAGCATTAATGCCATGTGAAGATGGGCTTCTGTACGCCCACACAGATATTACCTTAAAGACTATTAATGATTAATTAATCCATTTAACTGACAGTGACATTTCTGACAACAATTTTATATTTTATGTATTAAAAACAAACCAACAAACAAAAAACATGTACAAGTTTTCATTCAAAACAAAAATATGTCTAAGGGTTCTAAAGTGGGAGTGTATTAATTAGTTTTCATACATCTTATAAGAGAAATTTTGATAGTAGCTATTGAATAAACAGCCAACTGCATTCAAGAAAGTACAATGCCATTATACAGATGACTCTGATGCTGAGAGAAGGAAAGATGAGGAAGGCTACAATGATGACTGAGACAGCAGCAGACCCCTGAAGCAGAGTGTTAGTCTGTTCCTCTGTGCAGTTTTTGTGTTGCCTGCTGAGAGGCAGGGAGACACTTTGTGGTCACTGTTCTGTTTTCCATCCGTCTGTCTGTCTGTTTTATAATATTAACATATTCTCTCTCTCCCCTCAGCCCCAACCGGTCATGGCAGATGACTGCCCCTCCCTGAGCCTGGTTCTAATGGAGGTTTCTTCCTGTTAAAAATGATTTTTGCCTTCCCGCTGTCACCAAGTGCTTGCTCATAGAGGGTTGTTTTGAATGTTGGGTTTTCTCTGTATTCTTGTAGGGTCTTTACCTACAATACAAAGCACCTTGAGGCAACTGTTTCTTGTGATTTGGTGCTATATAAATCGAATTTTGACTTCATGTTTGGAGGACAGATTCAAATTCACATGATAGATGCAGCTACTAAAGATCTCAGACAAGTTCAAATCTCAGCAACCCTGACCTGAAAGTCAAATTTAAAGTTCAAGATTTTGTTGTGCCAGCTGCTGAGAGGCAGAGGGACACTAAAGGATCACTTTTCCATTGTCCATCATAGTTTCAGTATCCCAATAACTTTGCAACATATTGACTTCAAACTCAGAGGATAGCTACATATTGAAGAGTACAACTTCAGAGCACAAGAACCGTAATCCTACCTCGTCTTATACTGGTTTAATCCATATTCAATTGTCTCTCAGCTTTCTAATCTCTGTATCTCCTGTGTGGGATATCTTTATCAATATTAAATTAAATAAACTAGAACACAGTTCTACACAGTGCCTGTTGAACAATAGTTTACTGAAAAAATTTATTGGCCAGATGAGGCCTGTTCTCTTGTTATTTCATGACAAATGAAGCAGACATAATATGTGAACTTGAGTCAAAGTGTTGTATTTTGTAGCTTTTTAACTGTAATTTGAAAAATGAAGCCCAAAGAGATGCCAGTGCAAGTGATGGAGTCCATCACAAGGCTAAATAACTAAAATAAACCCATCAGAAAGAAAACAAAAACTTTAGGAGTGGCCAAATCAACAATCTGATCGATTCTTAGAAAGAATGATTGCACTGAGGAGCTCAGCAACACCGAAAGGCCTGAAAGACCATAGAAGAAAACTAAAGTGCATGATGATAGTATTATTTTTGTGGTTACAAAAAAAGCTTCACAACAGAATTGTGCCATATGGACTGGTACTTATGTAGTGCTTTTCTACTTTGAGCACTCGAAGCACTCTTGTACAACATGCCTCATTCACCAACACAGTTCATTCTACACCTAAATGCTTTTTTATCTATCATTCACAACAGATACATCAGAGAACAACTTGGGGTTCAGTGTCTTGCCCAAGAATACTTTGGCAGGCAGACTGGAGCAGCCGGCGATCAAACCACCAACCCTTTAATTAGTAGATGGCTTGCTTTATCTCTTGAGCTACAGCCATCCCACAAAGCAGCCCCCGAACATAAACATAAAAATAAATATTTAAATCTCTGGACAATGGAAACCAAGATTAACTTTTACTTCAGAATTATAGGAAAAGAAAAGCATGGTGAAGGAGAGAAGGAAACCCACTGAAGAATGCCACATTATCTGTCAAATGTAGTGGAGGCAATGTTATGGCATAGATATCTGTGGTGGCAGGGCCAGTAGTGTTTGTTGATGACGTGACTGTTGATACAAATAGCAGAATGAATCCTGGAAGGCTATACTCTCTGTTCAGATTAAGACAAATGCTGCACAACTGCTCAGAGCTTCACAGCACAAATGGATAATGAGCCAAAGCAAAGAGTTTCTCAAGGCAAAAAGATGGGATATTCTTCCATGGCCAAGTCAGTTACCTGATCTCAGTTCATTAGAGCACGCTTTCCAGTTATTAAATACAAAACTGAATGCAAAGGCCCACAAACAAGCAGCAGCTACAGGTGACTGCAGTAAACACTTTACAGAACAGGGAGGAAGCAGTATTTGGTGATGTCCATGGGTGACGGTTGGTTGTGACACCAGCTGTCAGGAACCTACAATCAACCCCCATTTATACCTTACTTCAGGTGACCTAAATAGGTCACATGACAGGGTGGGGAAAGGTATCACAGTGGTTTCACCCAAAACCCCTGACGGTAATGACCCATGCCTTTTTTCACACCTTAGCTCATGTGATGATGCAAATGATTAAATGGGTCAATGGCACCTCCAAAGGTGACAGCCCCCACTACCCACTACCTGGGACTTTCCACCTTTTGGTTATTAGAAAGGATGAAGCTTTCAGTACCAGAAAGACTAAAGGCTGTCACCCCTGCCCCTCCCTACCCTACTGCTCCCATGCTATATGCCATGTTTCCTGCACTATCGCATAGGTTTTTGTAAACTTATACTGTGTATGTATACAAAGTATTGGATGATTTTTTTTCCCTCACTCATCCTTATATGTTTTTGCTATTGTTTCTGTCTTTTTTTATGGTAGCGCCTCCAGAAGGGGGCAGCATGGCCAGAGTCCACGTATCACTCCATGTTTGTTTGCTTGTCTTCTTGGATGGGTGTTCTGTTAACTGTAAATTTTCACATTGTGGGACTAATAAAGGTATTCATAAAGGTATTCATTCATTCATTCATTCTTGGATAAGAGGTGAAATTACTTCAAAAAAATCAAAGAAGTCCAGTCACCTTTTATTAAGACCTGGATGACTGAGAATCTACACAGACAAGTCTGCACTTCAATCACATATTGATTATTTGATTTAAAATTGACTGTCATGGTGTGCAGAGGCAAAATTACAGGCAGTAAACTAATCATGTAAATGACTGTTACATAGATTTTAAGTCAGGCATCACTGAATAAAAGAAGTGTGAAGACTCAGTGGTGACTGCTGCAGCTTGTGATTTTTTTTTTTTCTGGTTGTCTATTTGTGGTTACGGCAACCAGGCTGTCTCTCGGACAGACTTGAAGCCAGAAGGGTGCATATTTCCACATCTGTCACTTCTGGTGTAACAGTCAAACATGGTGTGTGGAGCTTGCATGTTGCATCTCCATCTGCGATCTAAGCTAATACCAGCATGCTAGTTCTCAAACAAAAACACCAAGAAGATGTTCAATCTTGTTTGGAGGGCTGGACACTGGACCAGTGAGCTGTTTGTGGAGGGGCTACCAACAAGCCCGCAACCAGAGGGGAAGAGGTCAGAGCCAAAACAGCAGAGCTAATGTTGCTTGTTTTGGCAGAACACAGGCCAAAAGGCCATGTCACAGCTAACAGTGTGTGTCTTGCAGGCTGAAGCCACCCCAGTGAAAGCTTGTTTGCAGTCTGTGTGTCCATACGGCAGGGAGAAAGAAACCAACAGCCCCCCCCACCCCCAAACCACCACATACCCCTCATCCAAGCTGTTTGTCCTACAGAGCTATGAGAGATGGGGATGAGAGTCACAGGGCCAGCTTCTGTTTCTGTGCAGGGACAGACAAAAAGTGCCATGATGGAACCTATGAGCATGGTAAGGAAACTCATGAAAAATTCAAATATGTTATGTAAATCCTCTGAGATGAATAATAATAAGTATAATTCATGACTAAGGCTATTGATGGAAATGTTTTTACCAACACATATATAAAATAAAATATTTACCTAAGCTGTGTGAAGCATCCATGTCTTTTTATTTTTGAAAGGGTTGTAAATCTTTGTGAAAGGAGTCTGATATGGGTGGATGAGTCAGTGAAGCGCACTTCTGTCCGATAATAGAGACACTGAGGTGAACTGTTGAGGATATCCTGATCTTTTCTGTCAGTAAGTGCTGCTGTTTTTGCTGGTGTCAGCCGGTGTTAGTCGCTGTTACTGAAATTTCTTTGAAATGGATCTAATGTTGTCAGACTCGGGCAATTAGCAAATAAACTCTCATAGGATGTGACAATGTAAGCAAGGATCCTCAAGCCCAAAATTAGTTAGCATAATCTTAGCTTATAACCAGCTGTTATTGGCTGTCCAGAGAAAGAAGTCTAAACTGCTGATGTATGTGCACATTTACTTATGCTAGAGCCCTGACTTCAGCTCAGAAGATGAGGCTTCAGGTGAGGAGGATGAGGTGGAGATAAGGGAAGAGAGAGCAGTGGTGGGGAGGAGAAAGAGACATGAGGATGATGAAAATATAACAAATCTTAAATGGTTACATATAGTTTGAAAGACATATTTGTGATCTTTAAATTGAAAGTAACATAACTGACACTTTTAAACTGTTTTTAGCTCAGTTTAATATTTTAGAATGTTTATTAGATTTCTCCTTTGTTTCAGAATTCTTGGGCCTCTGGAACATTCTAAAATAATTCTATTAGGTTCAACCTCACTGGTAGGATGGGGGTTAATCATTTGATTGTATAGTTTGTATTCACTGGAGATGAGTGGTTGAACAGAGGGAATGAATGAATGAATTCACTGGCACTCAAGATCAGACTGTTCTTATGTAGTAACAAAACATCAGCCTGCTGAGTGGACACAATGCTTTGAGTGGCAATAATAACCTCACTTTATCTTGCTCTTTCGCTAAATCGTCAGTGGTGAGGGAATGTGCATGTGTACTCCATGTGTGGCCACTCTGTTCACCTGTGTGTGCATGCATGTGTGTGCGTCTGGTAACCTCAGGCTTGCTAAGGCTCCAGATGGAGCAGCAGTGTCTCTCCAGTTAAATCCCCAGGTCCAGATTGGTCTCTGTGGAGAAACAGTGCCTGAGGGCCAAACTACACACTCACACCCTTCACCCCCACACCCCTTCACCCAACAACCCCAACCAGTCCCTGAGTAGGACACAGGCCTCTACCTCCCTCCCTCATTACTAATGCACCAGTTAAGGCTTCATGTTTAAACCACCACTGATCTAATGTAACACAATTTCAAACATCCAATATTTACTTTTTCCCAACTTTGAGTACACAGGTGGGGATTGAATCACGAACAGACTCATCAAATCTTCTTGTCCACTTTAATACTTGCAATTTATCTGATGAATATTGGTGCAGGGATCCTTGTAGTCTTCACACATTGTTCACACACAGTGCTTTGAGTAGTCAGTCAGACAGTCAGACAGACAGTTTTTTGATCCCATTGGCCCTGTCCAGGCTGCCCCCCATGGCTGATGATCTTTTGGGTTGAGGCCGGTGATCAGCCCACCCCCATAATGGGGTGGGGGTGGGGGTGGGGGGTGGTCCTATAATGTTGTAGAAAAACACTATAAGACTGTTGTTCACTCAAGTCTGACTTGATAATAGAATATACAGAGATAGGTGGACTTGGACATTAGCAACTCAGAATGGTGAGCTGCTGTGTTGTAAAATAATGCATATGACTGGGATGGAAGACTTTACAGAATGGAAGCAGCAACAAAGAACTGAGGTCATGGAGCCAACAACGCATGACTTGGGTAGCAGTTGGAAGAAGCAAACAGAAAACCTTAAATAACCTTTTGTAAAATATGTTTGTGTGACCACAGTGCTGTCATACAGGTAAGTTATAGTTATAACACATTTAACTGTTGTAGTTGCATGTTGTAGGGCCGTTGCTACTTTACACACCTTAAATGTGGCACTTTTCATAGCTGTAACTACATGGCAGCATAGATAGAATCACAGAAAATCTTCATGCTTTTATTTTTGGGGTTCTAATGCTTTTGAAATGTGACAGTGTGATCCTGACTGGGGGCTATATACACTCCAGGCACACATCTGTTACTCGGTTACAGGCTGTAACATAGCTAATGCAAACAAAATCTTTATGCTTTTCTTTCAGGCAAACCAGCTTGTGAAACGTGACAGTGTGATTGTGACTGGGTACCAGTGTTACACACACAGTGAAGTCACAGCTACCTCTGACTGCTATCAACAGAGAACAAAATGACTACAAATTCCTGCACCTGCTGCTGTACTACAACACAAAGTGTTGTAATGGAATATTATGCCATAATAGAAACATAAAACTACTTTAATGAATGACTTTTATTTTTCAGATTCACAGTATAGTTCAGTGCAACTACAAGGTAGAATATGTAAGGATGTATTGCAGTAAAACATTATGCTTTATAAGTGTGTATGCACTGCAGTGTGTGAGATGTAAAAATATAAACTGAAATAGAGAATTGAAAAAGACAAAAACTACTACAGTACAATATTAAATATTAAGTAATATATACTAGAAAGTGTCTTTGCAGGGTAAGAGATGGAAAAATTATTTGACTGCATGTATCAAAGAGCCATGGCTTAATGCGTTTGCTTTCTCAAGTGTTTTCCTTTGTGTTGACCCGTGTGTTTCCTTGTGTGCAGTTTTCTTCCCCTGACTCCGAGTATATTTTCCTTTTATTTTCTCCCTCTTCGGACCACAATCCAGCTACCCCTCCCAAGGACGGACTCATTCACCCAGATAGGTAAGCTTGCTCAGCCACCAATTCAAAACATTCTGTTCACCAATGCAGTGGATCTTCACCTTCCTGAGCTTTTGGAGTAATTCTGTGCTCTCTGCCACACCTTTCAACTCAAGTCACCTGTTCCCTGTGCCAGTTTCATGACCTGTGTCAGTGGATGCTCCCAGTGTTTTTTGAATCAACTGTTCCCAGTGCTTGTTCATCTTGTGATATATAGTTGCACTCCCCTCCAAAGTATCGGAACAGTGAGGCCAATCCCTTTATTTGTGCTGCAGACTGAAAACATATGGGTTTTACATTAAAAGATGAATATGAGACAAAAGATCAGCAGGTATTTCCTTCTGAATCTGCTACACAGTTCAGAAGAAAGCACCTTTTCTCTGAAGCCACCCATTTTTTCTTGTCGGCAAAAGTATTGGATGATGTGACTGACAGGTGTGTCCTGTTACATTGATTTTTCAAACAATAAATAGCGTGGAATGCCTATGCTCAGTTTCAGATTTGGGTTTGCCTGTGCAGACTGTGTATTTATAGGTAGAGGAGTAACCAACATGAAAACCAGAGAGCTGTCTATGGGTGAAAAACAAGCTACTGTGAAGCTGAGCGAAGATGGAAAAATCGATCAGAGTCATTGCACAAACATTGGCCATAGTCAACAGAACCGTCTGGAACGTCCTGAAGAAGCAAGTCATCACTGGTGTACTAAGTAACAGATGTGGAACATGTAGACGAAAGAACACAACAGCAGCTGATGAAATAAACATTGCAAGTGCTGTAAAGAAAGACCCTAAAACAACTGTTCATGAAGAAAAGTGCAGAGGCTTCACCAGAAGATGCAAATCACTAATTAGAAGGAAGAACAGAAAGGCCAGGCAAGAAATACAGAGACAAGCCTCAGAAAATCTGGGACAAAGTTTTACAGACTGATGAGGCAAAGATGAACCTTCACCAATGTGATGCAAAGTCTAAAGTTTGGAAAAAGAAAGGAACTGCTCATGATCCCAAACATACAAGCTTATCTGTCAAACACTGTTGAGGTTTCTGGGATGAGCTCATAGATCTTCATTGATGAGGTCACACATGATAGCAGTGTTGCAACGAACTCAGAAGTCTACGGAAACATTTTGTCTGTCAATTTAAATAAATATGCAACCAAACTGATTGGAAGATCCTTCATCATGCAGTGAGATAATGACCCAAAACACACTGCAAAAACTACTTCATCTGGGGCAGGAAATGGAAGGTTTTAGACTGGTATTTCCTGGAAATACCAGGAAATAAAAGCTGAGATGTTGATCTTTTGTCTCATATTGATATTTTTGATTTCAAACCCAAATGTTTTCAACCTAAAGCAACAATCAAGGGATTGGCCCCAGTGTTCCAATGCTCTTGGAGGGACGTGTACATTCATCCATCCATCCATTCTCTTCAGCATATATATATATATATATATATATATATATATATATATATATATATATATATATATATATATATATATATATATATATATATATATATATATATATATGGGGGGGGGATTATAAAGCATAATTTGTTGCAGAATTTTTAAACAGGCCTGCATTTCTTTTTTAACTCTAGAAGACCATACGCTTGTAAAAATGAAGCAGACTGAATATTGACTGTGATGGCATATGAATGAAAGAACATCATTCAGGAACTAGCTTATAGCCTCAAACAATTTGCAGCATTATGGTTTGCAAATTGTAATCTTAATGTGCTGCAAAGGAAGTCAGCCTGCTGCAATTTCCCCCACTACACTTTACGGTCACATCTGTACTAGGATGAAAACCTGGATCATTTAATGGTTCTTGGATGAAGGATATGTGCAAAGACAATTAAATGTTTATGTGCCACAATGGAGCCTTGTAGAGTATAAAGAAAAACACTGACTTAGTTCACATTAGTTAGTTCTACAAACATGATTATAAAAATGATTATTTATAATGAAATGGCAAAATGTGCCGTTTTAAGATCCCTAAATTTGCATATGTTGCATATGTAAACTACTCTGCAACGTCTAATTAACTTTTTTTTTGCAGTCTATTCTTGTTCAGTCATGCCTTTTCATGCTAAATATAAATATGTTTTTTTACACTACAGCAACTCACCAGTCCCTGTGGCTCTCACATACGTCTGTTGGTTGTCTTCCATGTTGCTACAGCTGATTATCTGGTTCATTGAGGGCAAAGCAAGGACAAGCAAACATATGGCAACTTTCAGTCTCTGAGTCTGGAAGAACCTGGCTCCCTGCCACTCTGAATATTTTCATGTTGTTTCCTTCCCAAGCTCCAAAGACCTTCTTTTAATGCTTCCTTAGTCATTGCCACCAACTTTGATGCACTACTGATGAGTAAATTCAAAGATGTTGGCTGTGAGCAACTCAACTTTGAATAGACTCCAGAACAAGATTTGTTCACCTTGCAAAATGTTCACATCACATTTCTTCATTTTTTTTTTTTTTTTTTATGCGGGAAAGGCTCTTTTATCAATGCTTTGATTTAAAAAAAAAAAAAGACTTTTAGAGTTGTCTTGCATTTACAGCAGGAAGGTGTTTATGTAGCTTAATTTGGCTTTCTTAAAAAGAAAAGTAACTGGAACAAAACACAAAGCTGTGAAAGCATCAGTTTTATCTAACTTTGGCAAACATTTGAAAATGCACCTTTGGAGAACAATGTCAATGACATATTGAAAGAGCCAAACCTCACCAACAGTTGACAAAGAACTGAGTTTTTTTTTCTTTTTAAGTTGCATAAGTACACAGAATGCTTTATTAACCCCGTTAACCCACTTAAATATGTTTTCTCTCTATTTAGCTCTGCCTTGTGTTCTCAGCCAACTCTTGACAAAGACTGTTAGACTCCTTAGCTGTGACATGTTGCTCTTTATTCACCTGTTTCTTCTTAACTGTGTCAGTTTCTTGCAGAGAGAAGTGAGAGAGAAGCAAACTATATCAATAGAAACCATAAATTCCCCCTTAGAATTGGGATTATAGTGGGGAATTCTTGGTGGAAAATATTCCTCTCCTAAGTACTGCTTGCAAACACAGCAAGAACTTTGACTCCTCCTCTAGCCCCCTAATCAGAGCTTGATTATAAGGGGCACTTGCATCCCATTGTTCAGTCTCTTGGCATTTTGGTCTCATCTTGGTTGCAGATGACAATCATGGTTACAGGCATGTGGAACATGGATTTAATGGGTTTAGATTAGCCATATTTAGTGATTCCTTTACCTAGTCTGACCCTGGTGTTTGTGGACCACATTTTTTTTGTTTGGTGATTGTTCGGCTGCCCAATGCCTGATGGCGATAAGTAGGAGTACAGTTTGTGATGGCCAGATGAACCCTGGTCAAAACCTTTATTGTCAATTCAGCTGTTTGCGATGCCCTCTTGATTGTCTGACAGCAATGTCAGCATGGGAATAATCACTGCCAAGAACAGAAACAAAAACACCTCAGCTGGAGTTTGTGAGGTTCCTTCACTCATTCATGTGTTTTTGATTAATGTATGGGTGATGGTAATAGAGGTCCATCAATATCAAAAACTTGTCAGCATGATTTCAGTCAGTGTTGAAATAAATCCAATAGGACACAAGATATTCTGCAACACCATTGCAGTATTTTCAAAAGATGAGACAGTGATTGTGTTAATGAATACTGGGGTGAGGGTGACTTTGTTCATTCTTTAAGAAACAATAATTTTTCACTGTTCTTGGACACAGTTGGTTTCTCATATTGGAAATAACCTCTCCAATTTGGTGGTACTGAGGAGGCAGGAGTGCACAGGTATCCACAGCAAGTCTATATACGCTTGAATACACTGCTCAAAAAAATAAAGGGAACACTCAAATAACACATCCTAGATCTGAATGAGTGAAATATTCTCATTGAATACTTTGTTCTGTACAAAGTTGAATGTGCTGACAACAAAATCACACAAAAATCATCAATGGAAAGTAAATTTATTAACCAATGGAGGCCTGGATTTGGAGTCACACACAAAATTAAAGTGGAAAAACACACTACAGGCTCATCCAACTTTGATGTAATGTCCTTAAAACAAGTCAAAACTCAGGCTCAGTATTGTGTGTGGCCTCCACGTGCCTGTATGACCTCCCTACAACGCCTGGGCATGCTCCTGATGAGGTGGCGGATGGTCTCCTGAGGGCTCTCCTCCCAGACCTGGACTAAAGCATCCGCCAACTCCTGGACAGTCTGTGGTACAACGTGATGTTGGTGGATGGAGCGAGACATGATGTCCCAGATGTGCTCAATCGGATTCAGGTCTGGGGAACGGGCAGGCCAGTCCATAGCTTCAATGCCTTCATCTTGCAGGAACTGCTGACACACTCCAGCCACATGAGGTCTAGCATTGTCCTGCATTAGGAGGAACCCAGGGCCAACCGCACCAGCATATGGTCTCACAAGGGGTCTGAGGATCTCATCTCGGTACCTAATGGCAGTCATGCTACATCTGGCGAGCACATAGAGGACTGTAGGGCCCTCCAAAGAAATGCCACCCCACACCATTACTGACCCACTGCCAAACCGGTCATGCTGAAGGATGTTGCAGGCAGCAGATCGCTCTCCATGGCGTCTCCAGACTCTGTCACGTCTGTCACATGTGCTCAGTGTGAACCTGCTTTCATCTGTGAAGAGCACAGGGCGCCAGTGGCAAATTTGCCAATCCTGGTGTTCTCTGGCAAATGCCAAGCGTCCTACATGGTGTTGGGCTGTGAGCACAACCCCCATCTGTGGACGTCGGGCCCTCATACCATCCTCATGGAGTCGGTTTCTAACCGTTTGTGCAGACACATGCACATTTGTGGCCTGCTGGAGGTCATTTTGCAGGGCTCTGGCAGTGCTCCTCCTGTTCCTCCTTGCACAAAGGCAGAGGTAGCGGTCCTGCTGCTGGGTTGTTGCCCTCCTACGGCCTCCTCCACGTCTCCTGGTGTACTGGCCTGTCTCCTGGTAGCGCCTCCAGCCTCTGGACACTACGCTGACAGACACAGCAAATCTTCTTGCCACAGCTCACATTGATGTGCCATCCTGGATGAGCTGCACTACCTGAGCCACTTGTGTGGGTTGTAGAGTCCGTATCATGCTACCACGAGTGTGAAAGCACCACCAACATTCAAAAGTGACCAAAACATCATGCAGAAAGCATAGGAACTGAGAA
This sequence comes from Pterophyllum scalare, assembly GCA_024447675.2. Lineage (NCBI taxonomy): Eukaryota > Metazoa > Chordata > Actinopteri > Cichliformes > Cichlidae > Pterophyllum > Pterophyllum scalare. The sequence goes on along the minus strand of JAMQGT020012122.1, from coordinate 159,546 downwards.
GTGGTCTGTGGTCCCCACCTGCAGAACCACTCCTTTATTGAGTGTGTCTTGCTAATTGCCAATAATTTCCACCTGTTGTCTATTCCATTTGCACAACAGCATGTGAAATTGATTGTCAATCAGTGTTGCTTCCTAAGTGGACAGTTTGATTTCACAGAAGTTTGATTTACTTGGAGTTAAATTGTGTTGTTTAAGTATTCCCTTTATTTTTTTTTAGCAGTGTATATGCACCTCTGCCTAGATGATACCCATAGATGAAATGTTGCTGCTCTCCCCCAGTTGCCTCGGCACAGTAATCCCATCCCTAAACATTAAATCTATAATTTGGGATTCTAGTAGGATGGACAACTGGATAACTCTTTCCCCCTTTTCTATAGGTCTCACCTGCTGCTGTTTCTTAGGCCAATTTAATTGGCCTAATATTCTGTCATTACCATGACAGCGTATTTTAATGAATTACCCACACAAGTGTTTTCTATTTTAACTGAGTTGTCTCATGTTTGTGTGCCTGCCCACTGTCACTTGTACTAATCTTACAGTAGTTTGGCTGAATTAATTAGAATTATTGTAGCATTGTGGTTGTAAACCTCCTTTTTCAGAAACATATGGTAGATGGTCTGTTCTCATATACTCACTCAAAGCACTTTTATACAGCATGTCTCATTCACCCATTCATACAAGCACTTTCTATGTCTAAGTGCTTTCTAACATTCATACACAATCACACTCCAATGAACACATCAGGGGCAACTTGGGGTTCAGTATCTTGTCCAAGAATACTCTGGCATGCAGAGTGGCACAGCCAGGGATCAAGCCACCGACCTTCCAATTAGTAAGTGACCTGCTCCACCTGCTGAGCCACAGTCGCCCCAGTATCACACTTACAGCACCTGTTCCCCCATCCAAGTACTAATCAGGCTTGACCCTGCTTAGTGTCTGAGAATAATAAAGTAATATTTTAAGTAAATGCTAACTTTTCTAGTTTAAGTTTCCTTTTCTAGCAGCTTCAGTCTAATTTTTAATCAAATTTGTTTAATAAATGCCATTCCTCTACTCCAGTGAGCCTGTGTGCTTTTGTGATTAATGGGTAATATAATTACACTTAATTAAGGTAATATTTCCCAGGGTGCAGTTCCCCAGGTGGTGGTTTCGGTCTCCTTCCTTCCAGTTTGCTTGTGACACCCCCCATCACATTTGGAACTGTGAAAGTCTGGTTATAATCTTCACTGTTAAACTAATTTTACATGTAAGGCACAATCAAGGTGCTTCTGCTTGTACTCCTAACCTAATTTACCTTCTGTGGGTTCCTGCAGTCTCTTACTAAATATTGATGTTTGGTCTCTGAGTGGTATGGAAAGTCAACACCAGTAATGATCAAGTTCAAGGGAGATGCTTGAGCAAATCATTCTGCAGCTTCTTCTTTCTAGAAGTGTACACCTTCAAGTGGTCACAAAAATGTCTGTAACATGGGTATCAATATTGATTGTGCAAAATCATAAGAAATTCTGACATGCAAGTTATTGTTGGCAGCATTTGCTTGCACACATATCTTAGTGTAGCAAAACATTGAACAGAACTGGACTAAAATGAAACGTCTCCTTTTGATGTTGTCTTTCTGTGTGCTCCTCTCTTGTGGTTGTATCTCCCTGCATACTCTCCCTCATTCTGTCTTCTGTTCTTTTGTAGCCACACTGATATTTGTCATCATAAATCATATTCAATGAGCTCACAAAGATGTCAGATCATCACAGCCACCAGTGTCTCTCGCATGTAATTAAGATGTCATGCCAGACACAGTGGTGATGTCATTACAGCTCACCACAATTTCTGATAAATATAATGGTGGCTTGTTTTTTGTTTTTGTTTTTTTATTTTTTCTTCTTTTTTCTCCCTGCTGTCACTGCTTCTGTGACACGGGACTGGTTTGATATGCATTCAATTTATGAAAGCTTTGATATTTCAGTAAAGGGTACTCCCACTTCTCAGAGTAAAATATAGACCACTTTTTCCATCTGAGGTGAACTGGGCCCTGTACGTAAAGCAGGGTTTCCCTTGCGTGTTCACATGAAAGGGATTGTGCTGTAGCATCTGACCAAACTAAGAGGGGTGTTTGATGGGTCATATGATTTCTTCCACAGAAAATAATCCCTGCAAGTGCCGCCTACTTTCGAGCTGTTATTTGATAAAATTGGTGATTAAAAATCTCTAAAGAACACAACAAAATATACCAGTGCTGTTGTTTATTTCTAAGATGACGGCTGAACATTAGAGCTCTGAAACTTCAAACTGGATCCATTTAAATATTAAAGCTTCCTGCCCACAGCCTGATAAAGGAGACGTGGAAATTGCTTTAGTTTTTCAGCAGATAAAAGTGAAATTAATTTTTGATTCAACAGCTATTCTCTGTGTGTGTTCTGTGTTCTAGTAGCTGCAATTTCAGCAGTGAATGTGACTTAGTAGCAGATTAGAATCAGGTATAACAATATTTAGACATTTTCTAAGTCATTCAATTAATAAATGTGCATTCCCCTGACAATGCAGCAACTTCCTGCAAAACAGTGATTTTAGTAAAGTAACAACTTACACATATAAATAATATTCCCCCAGCAGAAAATTTATATCATGCTTAAAAATGCTGTAAATAAAAGTACTTCCAGATTATTTTAAGCCAAAACTCTGAACATAACCTGCTCCCAACAGTTTTAGGTTTTATTCTCACAGCTGCAGGCTTGGTACTGTTTAACGGTTTGAGTATAAAGGGAATGGACCAGTTCTTATTTAGTGCTTTTCTATATAGCACTTCTTTCTATGGCTAAGTGTTTTCTCTCTAACATTCACACACATTCATACACCAATGGTTGTATTGGAGTGCAACTCTGGGTTCAGTACCTTGCCCAGGGATACTTTGGAATGCAGATTGGAGCAGCTAGGGATCAAGGCACCAACCTTCTGATTAGTAGGTGACCTGCTCTACCTCCTGAGCTACAGCCACTCTTAAAAAAAAGCTGAATATAAAAAAAGGTTATGTTTTGTCTGCAATGTTACCCAACTCAATCTCTTTGGTGTGGACTGCAGGCTCTGTAGCTGGCATGAAGTTGGAGCCCCTTGTGTCAGTGGTGGCGAAAAGAACCCTTAACCCTCTAACACTGGGCAATCACCGCTGAAGCACCTGTTACCTCCCCTTACTTGCTGCGAACTGCTGAGACATCAGATCAAATGAACTTTGAATTATTGTAATTACGCGACTGTTTGTCCTATCGGAAAAATTCACATGGTTTCTGGAAGCTGAGAAATTGGGCTTTAGACTATGCATTCTGTCTCCAGCGACAGGTTTGGTATTAAAGGGTTAATAACTTTACGCAAACCAGCACTAAGATTCTTCACACTGGCTCCATCTATTTCTACACTTTATTCTTATTAATCTAGTTTCTGGCTCCAGCATTTTCCATTTTGTACAGTAGTCATAAGTGTTGCACTGTGAATTGATTTTGTAATGTTTGCCTGTATGGTAACCACCCTTTGCACTGACCTCACATTAACTTACACCTCATAGCATACCATGCAGACATTCTATAACAGGGATGGCTCCTGCTAGTGAGCGAATGAAGTTAGACTATCGCTTCACTTGTAGTTTTTCTCACACAACTTCTGTTGTCCTGTAACATTATTAGTCCTGCATGCCTACTTAGTATCTGTATGTATCTTTTCTTTGGTGTCTTGTCTTACAACCTACTGGATAACTAAATCTCACTCATGCCATGTTTAACATGAGAACTCATAAATAAATGGATGGTACTACCTCAGTACAATCTGTTCTGATTTCACCTTGAGGCAACTTGAGCATTTTTGTGAACTAGTGCTATATATTGAAGTGAAGTTATTGTTTTGCTGGACATTGAGTTTTGGACTGCACATCTGCCGGTCCCACTCAGGATATAATGTGCAGTATAAGTTGTCCTTCCCTCCTCATAAAACCAATGGCTGAGATAGAGCTTTCAGGTTTGGACAGCATCTATAAGCCCTTGTGGTTTAGAGCAGAATTACACTTATATTCCATGTTTCTCTCAAAATGTAAATGAGCCCACCCACCACTTTAATCACATTTTGGTTGTTGGCATAGAAACTGAACATTTCACAGTATGCCCTGAAAACTCTTGTTTGTTTGATCATGTCTTAATAACATAAACAATTACATTAATGGATTGCACAGCAGTGGGGAATAAATTTCAATACAGTAGATATCCCTGTGCTGTAACTACATTTAAGGATATAATTCCTCCGCTCTTCAATGCCATGTGCCAATACAGTGCGAGCAACTACCTAACCTCTTGTCCCACAGAGGTTGATTATCTCTTCAGTTCTTTTATATCCTCACTGTATATGACTCTGGATACTGTGGCTCCTCCAAATGCACATCTTAAAGCAAATAATCTGTATGCTGGAGAGGAAATGGCATTTAAATTAAGATCTATATTTAGCTGGGAAAAATAGTTTGTCTATAAAAAAGCCCCCGATAAAGCTAGGTTATCTTAGTATTCATCACCGACTGAAGAAAATAAAAACAACCCCAGGTTTCTTTTCAGCACTGTAGCCAGGCTGACAAGGAGTCAGAGCTCTGTAGAGCCGAGTATTCCTTTAAACTTAACTAGTAATGACCATTAGAGAAAAAATTATTCATAGCCACCGCAAAGACATATCTTTATGAGCAGCTACTTTCAATAATATTGATATTTATTTAGACTGTCTCCGATGGATCGTTCTGAGTTAACTTCAAAACGTCCTCTAAACCATTAATGTGTCTATTAGACCCCATTCCCATAAAACTGATCAAAGAAGTCCTACCATAAATTAATGTTTCAATTTATCTTTATTAATTGGCTATGTACCACAGGCCTTCCAAGTGGCAGTAATTAACCATTACCACTTGACCCAGGTGTATTTGAGAGTTTCAGTCAGGATTCAGAATTCATCACAGTATAGAAACAGCATTAGTGAAGGTTACAAATGATCTTCTTTTGGGCTCTGACAGGGGACTGGTATCTGTGCTTGTCCTGCCAGACCTTAGTACAGCGTTTGTTACTGTTGACCATAATTTTTTATTACAGAGATTAGAGCATGCCATATGTATTAAAGGTACTGCTCTTGGATCAGATCTATGGTAAAGGGACTAATTCATTTAAAGCAGACTGGAGCAGCCAGGAATTGAACTACCAACCTTCCAGTTAGTAAATGAGCTGCTTTACCGCTTGAGCCAAAGCCATCCCCACGCAGTCTCACATTAAATTACTAACCAGGCCTGACCCTGCTTAGCTTCCGAGATCAAACGAGACTGGGCGTGTTCAAGGTGGTATGGCCGTAACCCAATCTATCTAAAAGACTCCAATTTGCTCATGTAAATAGGGAGTCTTCTTGCCACACTTAAGTTAATTATGTAATTCAACAGGGCTCTGTGCTAGAACCTGTTCTATTTACATTATACATGTTTTCCTTAGGAAATGTTATTAGAATGGCAGGACGGTGGCGTAGAGGTTAGCGCTACAACCTCACAGTGAGAATGACGTCTAGAAGGCCTGGGTTCGGTTCCACCTGGGCCTCTCGCTGTGTGGAATCTGCGTGAGTTTCCTCCCAAAGACATGAAGTTAAAGGGGTTAGGTTTCTCTTAATTGACTGATATATTTCAAATGTTTGTTTCTTTTAATGTTGATGACTATAACTGACAACTAATGAAAACCCCAAATTCAGTATCTCAAAAAAATAGAATATTACTTCAGACCAATACAAAAAAGGATTTTTAGAAATGTTGGCCAACTGAAAAGTATGAACATGAAAAGTATGAGCATGTACAGCACTCAGTACTTAGTCGGGGCTCCTTTTTCCTGGATTACTGCAGCAATGCGGCGTGGCATGGAGTCCATCAGTCTGTGGCACTGCTCAGGTGTTATGGGAGCCCAGGTTGCTCTGATAGTGGCCTTCAGCTCTTATGAATTGTTGAGTCTGCCGTATCACATCTTCCTCTTCACAATAGCCCATAATAGATTTTCCATGGGGTTAAGGTCAGGTGAGTTTGCTGGCCAGTTAAGAACAGGGATACCATGGTCCTTAGAGCAGGTACTGGGAGCTTTGGCACTGTATGCAGGTGCCAAGTCCTGTTGGAAAATGAAATCTGCATCTCCATGAAGTTGGTCAGCAGCAGGAAGCATGAAGTGCTCTAAAACTTCCTGGTAGATGGCCGCGTTGACCTTGGACCTCAGAAAACACAGTGGACCAACACCAGCAGATGACATGGCACCCAAACCATCACTGACTGTGGAAACTTTACACTGGACCTCAAGCAACGTGGATTCTGTGCCTCTCCTCTCTTCCTCCAGACTCTGGGACCTTGATTTCCAAAGGAAATGCCAAACTGACTTTGATCAGAGAACATAACTTTGGAGCACTCAGCAGCAGTCCAGTCCTTTTTGTTTTTAGCCCAGGCGAGACGCTTCTGGGTGTGGTTATCCCTATTGCTTGGACACCTTTTTCTACCACATCTTTTCCTTCCCTTATAGTGTAGCACCAGGTGTCTTCAATATTGAACCTTTTCACAATATTCTAATTTTCTGAGATACTGAATTTGGGGTTTTATTAGTTGTCAGTTAAAATCACCAAAATTAAAAGAACCAAACATTTGGAATATATCAGTCTGTGTGTAATGAATGAATATAATATACAACTTTCACATTTTGAATGGAATTACTGAAATAAATCATGATATTCTAATTTTATGAACAGCACCTGTATATCGAGCATTACTGTGTTTCACATTGAGATCTGATGTGTTTTCAAAGTGTTCCTTTATTTATTTGCTTTGAGCAGTGTAGTTAACTTCATCAGGGCAAGAGCACTGAATCACAGACAGGTTCTTGCACTTCTGAGTCACTGCTGTCAGAGCACTTCAAGTCAGGATCACTGCTGGAATTTTATTCTTTTCTCAAAGAGGGGAACTCTCCACACATAAGGAGACATGCTCAGATGATGTTGGATCTCTTTATATCTACCTTTATGTGATAACAAACATTCCCAGTGGTGAAGTTTATCAAATCCAGATCCAGAATCTTGATTAAATAGTCATGAAATGGTCACACTTTTACTATGCTCATTTAACATTTTCATTGACTAACTGTAACATATACTGTTACTGGGAGCAGTTTATAAAGAGATATAACTTAATATGGAGCAGAATTGAGTTTAACTTATTAGTGCATCCTAGTTTCTCATGTGGTTCCTTCGGAAAATCATTTGCTCACCCGTGCTGTGAACAAATAAAATAATGAATGAATAGATGAAAAGGGTGGTCTCATTTGAATGCATTACCAACAGGGATAGTGTATCAATATAAAAGTACATAATCATACACAAATGGATGTCTGTTGATGCATTCTAAGAATTCCTGTTATTTCCATTGTATATGAACAAAACAAGAGGAACTGGCACTATTTCAGTCCAAGTTGACACAACACCAAACAGAGGAAATTAATAGAGCCATGAAACAGTGGCATTTAAATGCCAAATCGTTGGTCATTCCACCATTAGGATGCCTACATCTATCTCTCAATTTAACTTGTCTTTGGTATTCTTAGCCTGAAGAAATGATGCTTGAAGGGAACTGCATTAACATGGCATCATAGAAAGAGGTGTGTGTGCATGTGTTCGTGTGTGGTGAGAGGTGAGGTAGCAGAGTAGTGGAGGTGGGTGGTGTAAGGGGTGTCTCCTTTAACCACGTTACTTTTGTTAAACTCTCTTCACGCTCTATGTGGCGCCAGACACTGAGGTAATTTCACACCTGACTGGCCTTTTGCCAGCTCCACCAGACAGTTCTAGGCACCCTGACAATGTTGCCATGGAGACAAGGTGGAAGCTACTGCCATTGTCAGTCCATTAAGTGACTGTTTAACATGGAACACAGCATGCTGTGTCTCATCTGTTGATGATTTGACTCCCTGGACTGTTGGAAAATATGTCATTATCACAGGTGTCCGTACAGGCGGCATGTTACTTTAGTATTTTACTATCTGCAGGCTGAGTCACTGCAGGGTCAAATGTAAAAGGATTTATGTATGCACTGAGGACATGATTGAGTATGTGGAGGGGAGACATACCCACACACTAATCCTTCTGCCTTATATACAATGCAATAAGGAAAGGGTACTGTGTCCTGTACAGCTGTGGTCAGTCTACATAAACTCATCATGAGCATGAATATCATAGTAACTTTTAATGATTTCTTTGAACTGTTCTTTTCCCAGAGTGGATTGATTGTACTGCATACATCTTTAATGACTTTTTAAAACATGTATTGTGTGCACAAATTGGAATTTATTTTGGATTCTCTCTAATCCACACAGTGTCAAAAGTATACATATACCCCACCAATATTTATGTCCCATGCAAGTTGCACCTCAACCAGACACTTTTAATAACCAGCAACAAGCTTCTAGTATAATTCTGGCTGGATATTTGACCACTCTTCTTGGCAGAAGTTGTAAAGTTAATTTAAATTAGTTGGTTTCCCAGCACAAACCCAGCTTTTAAGCATAGTCCACATAATTTCAATAGGGTTGAGGTCAGGGTTTTGAAAGGCCATTCCAGAAGCTTAATGTTAGCCTGCTTTATCCATTACAAAACTATCTTTGATGTGTGTTTGGGATCACTGTCCTGTTGGAACACAGATTGTATCAGAGCTTCAACTGTCTAGCTGTTGAGTTGAGGTAAAGTTGAAGAATTGGGAAGCAGTCCTCATTTTTTAGTATTCCATCCACTTTGTGCAATGTATCTGAACCACTGGCAGCAAAACAACTCTATAGCAAGATCCTACCACCACCATAAATGGTAAATGAACTGGTTCTTATATAGCTCTTGTCTACTCTACTTCAAGCACTCAAAGTGTTACGGGCCCCGAGGAGTGGGGTCACCGCACCAGTAATGCAATCTGAAATAATATAAAAATGGGTCAGAGCAATAATCACTATGGAGTGCTGCCGTTCACGTCCAGATTACAACTTTAATTGGCAAAAAAACACAAGTATGCAGCAATGTACAATACATTATTGCCATTAAGTATTTGCATTACATTTACAATTGCACAAATCACCTTTCATCTCGGTAACTCTCCAATTTCCATCATCACCGGGTCACAGTGAAGCATACAGCAATACTCAACTATATCATCCATGGGGTCTCTCCCCTAACCGTACACTGTTAACGCAAAAGAACCTTAACCTTAATATACTTAATATCTATATATTAATACACAAACAAAATGTTTGAATTTAACAGAAACTAAAACAAACACACTTTCTATCTAACATTCACACACATTCATACTTTGACAGTTGCTTGGGAGAGCAACTTGGGGTTCAGTATCTTGCCCAATGATACTCTGGGATACAGCCTGGAGCAGCCAGGGCCTGAACCACTAACCTTCCAATTAGTAGGTGACCTCCTCTACCTACTGAGCTACAGTCACCCCATACTTGACAGTGTTAGGTATGAAAGTCACAACTTTACTCCACCAAACATACCTCATTATTGTGGCCAAATAGTTCTATTTTTGTCCCATCTGACCATAAAATCTTTCTGGAGAAGGCAGTGGGATTCAACGGGTTACCCACTCCTCTCTGCGAAGGGTAGACACATGCTGATCCGCTCAGTGTGGACTGCGTGCAGCCCCGGACATCTAAGGGCATCACAGACCTGTTATTGCTCAATCTCGTGTGGCTGAACACCACTTGTCCCTTTAAGAAGTTGGATTCAAACTGCACTGGGTCGAGGAAGTGGTTAGCATGTCAGAGTCTTGATTGTTATTGGAATTAATGAGACAAATCACTCCATCAACTAGGAATGGCCATGCCCCGCCACTCTCAAGCACCCCACCCAGCAACTCCAAGACGGCCAGACACTCTGAACTGTTGGCATACTCTGTACTGGGTACTCTGAGCTGTCATTCGGCACATAAGCACAAACAAGAGTCAGGACCCATTCCAAAGCCTGAAGATGCATGTCCCAATAGACAGCCTTGATAGCCAGGGATTAGTTCACCCTTGGCTGCCACCCGACACACATTGCACCTGACCCCTACAACGCCTTCTGAGGGTGGTCGGACTGCAGAAGGGTGGGCCCATGTTTCCTCTTTGGACCCCCATGGGTTAAGGCCCGGCCATCAAGTGCTCTCCCTCGAGCACCTTCCCAGGCCTGGCTCCAGGGTGGGCCCCCCGAACAAACCCTCTACCTGGCAGGGTAAACTGTACCCTTGATCTTTCTTTCATAGGGCTCATTGGAATCTGTCTTTGTTTGACTCCACATCCAGGAACAATTTGCCTTGGGAGTGTCATGACTGCTGCGGTGGGCAAGGCAGAGAGGACCTCAATGCAGGACTCAAGGCAAGAGTTAGACTTGTACTTCACTTTATTGTTCAAACTCAGAATGACAAGGCTGGTCAGGGACCAGCTACACGAAAACTTGAAAACTTGAGCACACAGCAGGTAATTGAAACATTAATGACGGTTAAACAGATAAGGACCCGACAAAGGACAAAGACAAAAGCAGACACTAACTACACCAGGGCTAAAGAGGAGAGTGACAACAGGTGGGATGACAGCTGAACAGAATTACAGAGACGAGTCAAGGAGAAGCAAAGTTAAATACTAAGAACAGGGTGCACAAGACTGTCAAAATAAAACAGGAAGTAACTCAACATCGTACTTAAACACACGAAAACCTGACACACAGAGGGAATCTAAACATATGACTAACAGACACCTACTTGAACACACAGGTTGACAACATGGGGGAAGACAGACACAAGAGACTCCAAAACACAGGGGAGGGAAACTAAGGGAAAACACAGGGAGAACTAGACTCTCAAGCTATTGGGAGCAAAATAAAATGGAAAACCTAAATACAACACTCAGGAAAACAACAGGAAGAGAAGCTAAACACAAAACATGGAACAAGGGCCCAGACATGGGGAGACAGATACACAGAGGAGCACAGACAGAGGAGCACAAAGACACAAAGGGAAATCAGAATAGCATACAAATAACTAATACCAAGGACAATACAAAACAACAATAAACTGAGAAACTAAACTGAGAAAAAGCTAAGAAACACAACCCAAAAAATACAACAAAACCAGAACTGCACAAAAAGGAACTCAAAACAGTGGACCAACGGCCTAGGACCATGGCAGGGAGACCCTACCAGGGGGCAAAAGCCCTTGGACAACACAGCCACTAGGATCACTGGAACACAGAAACCCCTCCACCATGATTAGATGGCAATTTGCAAAGGGGTAGGATCTTTACCTTACAATATAAAGGGCCTTGATGCAACTGTTGTTGTGAGTTAGTGCTACATCAATAAAATTTTAATTGGCAAAATTACAGCATTAGACTTTTTAGAAAAGCCAATAATGGCATGCATTAAGGTCTGGGATTCATTAGACATGTACTTAACAAGTTTTTAATGAAGGATTGCTATATAAAAGACTATAGTTACCAAAGTCAAATGGTTATGGCCTAATGTTAGTGTAGGACTGTGAGGTGCCCCTGGTCAGAATTGATGAGGATCTACTAATATTGATCCAAAGAGGTACGTGACTGAAAGTCTGGGGATGTGCTAAAACAAATCTGATGCACCATGACTGTCACTTACATGCTTACCTGACTAAAAAGCCAAATATACCGCAAAGCTTCTGAGTCCAAGTATCAGCTAATTAGAGCTGTTTGAGCAACACATAAAGGACCAACAACATTATAAGAAGGTGATTGTAATGTTGTGGGTCAGTAGTGCCTACATATAAGAGAGAAATACTGGGTGAGGTGAAAGGACAAGTGCATTGTTGAAAACAGTAATAAAGTAGTAATTGGAATTTGGCTGTGTCAGTACAATCAGCAGTTGGAGCTGGACTGGATAAAGCAAAGCTCACTCCCTTTTTCAGAGGTCAAAATGACTGATACACATACTTCTGATTCAGTGTGATTTAGAGTTCTTAATATCATTATCTCAATAAAATAAATATTCATGAGTTTATTGGAAATCAAAGAAAAAAGACTTGAGCAGAAAGTGGAAGAAGATGGATAAATAACAAAAATGCAGCTCCTGAACACTGAAGTAAAACAGACTCTAAAAGAGTTAAAAGGTACCTCAGCCTTCCACCTAATTGGCTGAACCTGTGCCAGACACTACTAAGATTTGGTCAACAGATGTTGGGAATGTAAACTGACATACAATTGACCAATAACCTCTTTTAAAATGCAAGAAAAATCACAGTACATAAAAGCAAACACACACCTGAAAATACAGAAATTATGGTCAGGGTGGTTAAAAGACTCTGAGGTCTAAGTCATCATAGGTAATAACCCTAACCCTTCTCTCTCCTTATATTTTGGAGGAAGAAAAAAATGTAAATAGTCTTTAATATGTGTTGGTTAGAGTGATGATTTTCTTTTCTCCTGGTAGCCAAGATGTGAGAGAACAATTAAATAAAAATGAAAGTTACATTCAGATTGCCTAGGGTTAGTGTTGGGGTTACCACCGATGATTACTAAGACCTCAGAGGGTTAACCCATAATAGTTTAATTAAAACAGGAAGCACAACTTGTACAAAATAAAATTTAGAGAAAAGACAATGTAGTACAGTACTACAGCCTACAGCTTTAAAAGGGCTTCTATTTTAAACTACCAGCTTTGCTTGTGAACATCTGCATACTCTGCATTTCATTATTTTCATGTCAGGAAATTATGTTTGTCATGCTAGACAGGCTTGAAATGTCATTAAAGTGACAAAGCTCCAGGACAACTTCATTTTCTCATCGAGCTAGAAGCTATTTGGACCTGGATTAGTGCCAGTCCTGATATTATTGCATCTCAAAGGAGATGCTTAACTCTGTGAAATATTAACAAAAACCTGAACTACAAAAAAAAGAGGAAAAGAAAACTTCAGTTTTTCCAAAATAATTTAAAATTTATAAATTGTTCAGTCTGAACAAATTTACACCTAGAAAACAATTCTCATGGTTGACCATGGAAGCTAATTCAAATTTTTTTCATGTTGTACATATTATTGTGAATGCCATTTGGAGAAATAAGCACACCTTTTTTGTTACAACAACAACAACAACAACAGGTGCGTTCCATTATTTTTGTCACTGGTATGTAGGTAACCATCTGAAAACTGTTCTTTATAGAGTACTGTCGGCTAAAATATTACCCCAACAACATCAAACAGAACAAAGCTTTCTCAAAAACAAACTGTCAGGACACCGCTGTGTGGCAGGCAGGATTAGGACCCCAATGCAGGACTCGGAAACAGGAAATGACTTTCTACAGCCCTATTGCCGAAGTCACACCAAAGATCAGCCTAAATAAACAAACTACACAGAAGCTAAGAACACAATATAAAGAAAATAATAAACTGCACTGGATACACACAACATGAGGGAGAATGCAACAAAGCACCAAGGGAAATTGAGACATTAAATACACTTAAGGTCAATGAGAGGATGGGAAACAGGTAGGCACACAGCTGGGAATAACTCTTAAGTTACCCCAGATGTAAAACACTGAGCCGAAGCATTACCAAAGTAAAACAGGAAGGGAGCAACGACTGACTAGGGAGACAAACTCAGCACAAAACAAAAAAAGACAAAAGATAACAAAGCCCAAAAGCTCATGATCCAGAGACCATGAGCTGTTGGGACACAAACACTCCTAAAGGATAAAACAGAAAGTTATTTATGAGTTATTGTGTGTTCCATTCTTAAAAAAAGGTTTATCTCCCAAAACTCATATTTAGTGACACTATCACTAAACATGAGTATCATTCAGGCTTTTGTTTCTTCGTACTTTTAATGATAGTGTTTGGGATTTGTCGATGGTCTGTAATATATAAGCCTAAAAGAGCTGCATGTGCTGTTTTGGTGGAAGGAATCCATTTTGAGAAGGATGGGCTTGGATTTACTTTGCAAGTGATTTGTGAGCTTTCTGGAAGTGCGTTTTAATGTTAGGGGAAAAACTGTAGTAGACTTCAAATTGTTAAAAATGCAGCAGGAAGATGTCTTAGAAGAACCAAGAAAAATTACCAGATTACACCAGTTTAATGACTACACTGGCTGCCCATTTGTTTTAGAACGCATTTCAAGATTTTACTTATCTCTTTTAAAGCCTGGCACCAGAATACCTACTAGCACTGCTATCTCTGTACCAACCAGTGTGCAGCCTGGGATCCTCAGACTGAATTCACAGTGCACAACGCTGTGAATGTTGAAAAAAAAATCATGAGCATGATCCTGGTCTTGCTACTTACCACAGTTATCAAAGCTCCTCTGAAAAGCACTGTAAACTGCTCCTTAGAAACTAAGCTCTAATTATCAATGATGAATATTGGGTCAGCTTTAAAGACAAACTGGTGTTTGTTTTTGGGGATAGTTTGAGGTCAATGGTGTACTCACAGAGTGTCCAATGCAATTTGTCATAGTCCTTATATTGAAATCTGAATTTTTATGAACTTTTAATTCTTTATTGTTAAGCATTGTCAGTTTTAATTATAATCCGGGCTTTGGTGTTGGATTTTTTTTTACTTTGTAGTTTTTAGAATTCTTCTTACTTCCTGTTTTGATAATTGGCTTTTGTGCCTTGCTTTTAATTTTATTTGTCTCATTATCTACATTCTGCTCACCTGTGCTTAGTTTTCCCCCATCTGTGCTCACTTATCATAAACTTTGTTATAATACCACAACAGTCAACTGTGGAATATTTAGTAGCGAGGAAATTTCACAACTGGAACTGCTGCACAGGTGGCATCCTATCACAGTACCAGCTGGAATTCACTGAGCTCCTGAGAGCGACCCGTCCTTTCACAGATGTTTGTAGAAGCATCTGCATGCCTAGTTTGATTCACCTGTGGCCATGGAAGTGATTGGAACACCTGAATTCAAGGATTTGGTGGGGTGAGTCAATATTTTTGACCATATAATGCAATCACTATGGTCTTCTTCTGCTTGTCCACCACTACCAGAGGTGGGAATTTACAAAGTATAAATACTTTGTTACTGTACTTAAGTAGATTTTTCAGGTATCTGTACTTTGCTTGAATATTTATTTTTTTGATAACTTTTTACTTTTACTCATTTTAGACAAATATCTGTACTTTCTACTCCTTACATTTTCAAAACACACTCTTTAACTTTAGGTTTAACGCGTCAGAAGTTTTCATTTCCGGTCGCTGCACCTTCAAACATCAAACTGATCTGAGCCTAAATGGAGGAATAATAACAGATTAGTGACAATCATATCCATCCCCGGGGTTTATTGCATAAAAAGACATGGAACAGGCATAACCATATTATTTATGAATCATTTATAGCACTGTACTCGGGTTAAAGTGGGCTGGACCGAGTGCAGATGTCTGTACTTGATGTTGCGGTACTTCAGCATCTTAGCTAGCACTACATGCCGTGCAGGGGCCTGTCCTTCAATGATGCTTCCGATTCTTGCTCCTCTTCTTTCTCAGGTTTCTGTTGCCTGAGGTATTAACTAAGCACATGATCATTTGTGGCCATCTTCCTGATGTACGTATGAATGTTTGTTGTTTGTTTAGTTAATGATCTCTTGATTCTGTAGTTAAAAAACTGTATACATACTGCAGTCTTGCAGTATGTATACAGTAAATCAGACAAATGTGTTGTGATTAACTAATAATAATGCCTTAGACTTATATAGCGCTTTTCATGGTACTCAAAGTGCACCATTCATTCACACCTCAATCATACTTGGTGGTGGTAAGCTACTAATGTAGCCATAGCTACCCTGTGAAGTGTGGCTGCCAATTCACACCTATGGCCCCTCCGACCACAAAACCACATTCACACTTAGGTAATGTGGGTTAAGTGTCTTGCTCAGGGACACAATGATAGCACATGTTCAGACGGGGACTCAAACCCGCCACCCTCCGGTGGCGAGGTGAGCCCCTACCAACTGCGCCACTGCCACCCCTGTAGACAAATGTGCTTCCATTATCACTGCTTTCCTTTGGTGGATACACAAACCATTACTGCCATTTTTCCTAAATCCTGCTTAGCATTACCAGTCAAGTTTGCATTGTCTACATCACAAGCAGGGAATCTCATTATAGTCAAGGACCTGCCATGATCCTGTCAAGGACCAGCAAGCCATTTTAAGTGGTTGTCTGTATGACTTCAAGGCTCCCTCAGTTTGTAACTCTTTTTTTTTTTATGTCTGGTTTGATCTCACATTTTTTCCCCTGTGCTTTCCATAGCTGCTCACCTGAGAGCACTGCTTGGCATTCACTGGCCCAAGAATCAACATAAACTGTTTGTTTTTTACTCTTCATCATTGCCAGGACCTCAGAACATCTGTGACCCAAACTCAGCCTCCCTGTCTGCTCTCCACCCATCACCAACAACCTGTACTTCACTGAGGGCTTGGGACCATAGGGGTGTAACTGACATTTTGGTCAAAATTGATATTCATCAAATGAAAGCTCTTGATGTGCTCTATCTACTGTCAAAATTACAGAAGTAAAATATTAATAGAAATATAGTTATTCAAGAAAAAATGAAAAGACTCAACTTTGACTGCACACAAGAAGATGGTGCCAAAAGATGAGGAAATGTCATTTACGCCCCTGTGACTCCAAGCCCTCATCACGTTGTTTTATTCAAGCAACCTCAGGTGCCATCCTCCCAAATCCCCAACCTGATAGAAACTGCCTATTCCAAACCACCAAAATACAAACCAAAAATCAGCAACAAAACAAAACAAAAAACATTTGACCATGAAAATTCACAAAGAAAGAAGAATATAGTATCCTCAACTGCACCAAAGAGTAAAACAGTTAAATGCATACGTCTCTCACTTCAGTCCCTGTTAGCAAATGATTTAATAATTGATCAACATACTGATTTGCACTGCCTTACAGAAACCTGGTTACTGAAGGATGAATATGTTAAACAAATCAAAACACCCGAGTCACTCTAACTGTCAAAATCGTCAAAGCAGAGGCCAAGAAGGAGGAGTAGCAGCAATCTTCCAACCTTGTCCTTACTCAGAGTTTCTATCTGGTCTCTCAGACATTTTATTGGATTTAGTACTCAGTTCAGATTAAGTATTTATAGAGAGTGATTTTTAACATCCATGTAGATGCTGAAAATGACAGCATCACCATGGCATTTAATCTATTATTAGATTAATTTGGCTTATCTTAAAATATTAATGAGCCCACCCACCACTTTAATTATACTCTGGATCTTGTTCTGACATACAGCATAGAAACTGAACATTTAACAGTAAACTTTTTTTTGTCTGATCACTGACAGGGTTATTATTGTTAACAAAAATAATAAAAACTGTAATTAAAAACAACATTTTTGTTAACTGAAATAAATAAAAACTCTAAAGAAAAGGAAAAAATGATAACTAACTGAAACTGAAGCTGTACTGAGGGTTTACAAAACTAACTAAAACAACCTATTTTTTAAGCTACTTGGGGCCTGTGCAATAATCTATAGTTTATTGAATGTTTTTTATAATCTATTGAATATTTTTATTGTGTTTAAGCACCTTAAGGATTGCTGCTCAATTTCATTGTACTCTAGTACAATGACAATAAAAGCTATCTATCTATCTAAATTATAGATTAAATTTATAAAAATCCCTTCATTTTCATGTTTAGTTTATTTAAAAGCCTTGTGGATTGTTATTTGTTGCACCTTGAATCTTGCACCTTCTTGCAAACTTAAAACTAAGCATTAGACAGAAAAAAAACCCAATTAAAATGAGCAAAACCACTCTTTAAACTAATTAAAACAAACAAAAAAAGTTACAAAAAAAAACTAAATTATAATGTCAAATTCAAAACAATTATAACTGATCAGTGATCAATAACATTTACAATTATGAATTACACAGCAACAGAGAATACATTTAATTACAGTGGAAGTCTTTCTGAAAGTGGTGTAACTAACGATAAGAATTAAGGATATAACTCCTCCACTATTATCATCATCTTCAATAAATTGTATAATAGACTAGTTATTATATAGTGCTTTTCTACTGTAACTAAGCACTCAAAGGGCTTATACAGAACATTTGCATTTACCCATTCACACGAGCACTTCCATCTGAAATCTAAGCTAATTGCTTTTACTGTCTACCATTCATACTCCAACACTTGTGTCAGTGAGCAACTTGGGGTTCAGGATACTTTGACATGCAGCCTGGAATCAAACTGCCAACCTTCTGATTAGTAGGTGAACTGCTCTACCTCCTGGGCCACAGCCACCACGGAGCACAAATCCACCCACTCTGACGGTCTTTGTCTTGGGCTGGGAGGGGATGCATGGCACTACTGGGAGGTGGATGTGTCATGCAAGACGGCCTGGACGCTCAGTGTAGCCAGCACTTTGGCTTGACGCTAGGGTGAGATCAAGCTGAGTCCTGATGGCGGATTCTGGTGCCTGTGTCTGAAGAAGTGGGAGATGCAAGCTCTGGCGTCACCCCACCTGACTCTAATGCTGCCTTCCCAACCAAGTAAAATTGGAATCTTCCTGGACTACGAAGGTGGCCAGATTTCTTTCTATGATGTGAAGGGTTGTGTGCATCTCTACAGTTTTACTGATAGCTTCAGTGAGAACCTGTACCCGATCTTCAGCCCTTGCCTCCCCCAGGAGGGGAAAAATAATGCCCCTCTCATCATAACCCCGGTTAAACACAGCTGAGGCAGTCAGTCAGCATTAGGCTATATATTCCTTCCTCAACATAATCTTCAATACCATGTGCCAACACAATGCAGAGCAGCTACCTCATCTCTACTCCCACAGAGGTAAAATATTTCATTAATAGGTTACATCCTCACTGCATAGGACTGAATACTGTGGCTCCTCAGAAAAATGCCTCAAATCAGAAGTGCCTGACTCCCTGGTATAACTTACAATTGCACAGTTTAAAGCAGATAACCTGTAAGCTGGAGACAAAGTGACGTATCGCAAGTTGAGAAAATCTGCATTTAGCCTGGAAAAAGAGTTTGCTGCTCTATTAAAACAAACAAACAAAAAGCCCTCCGTAAAGCAAGGACATCTTTCTATTCATCACTGAAGAAATTAAGAACAACCCCAGGTTTCTTTACAGCACTGTAGCCAGATTGACAGAGTCAGAGCTCTGTTGAGCCAAGTATTCCTTTAGCTTTAACTGATAATGGCTTTGTGAATTTCTTCACAAATAAAATTTTAACCATTAGAGAAAAAACAAAAAGCTCTCACTGACTTATCATTATGTACAGCTACTTTCAGCACTACTGATGTTTTTTTTAGACTTTCTCTCATTCATCTTTCTGAGTTAACTTCAATATTTACTTCCACCAAGCCATCAGCTTGTCTTTTAAACCTCTGTCCCACAAGACTGCTCAAAGAGGTCCTAACATTAATTGATGCTTCAATCTTAAATATGATCAATCTGTTTTAATTATTAGGCTCCATATCACAGGCTTTCAAGGTGGCAATAATTAAACCATCACTTGACCCAGCTGTCTTAGCAAATCATAGGCCATTCTCCAACCTTCCTTTCCTCTCAAAATGTCTTGAATGAGTAGTTGTAAGACAACTAACTGATGATCTGCAGAGGAATGGTTTATTTGAAGAGTTTCAATACTGTCTCGGAGTGATGCTGAAAAGCTAATTCATGCATGTATTAATTCTATGCTGGACTATTGTAATTCATTATTATCAGTCTACCCTAAAAGCTCCCTGAAAAGGCTTCAATTGATCCAAAATGCTGTGACACTCACCAAGTGCTTGCTCATAGGAGGTCCTCTGTTTGCTTGGGTTTTCTCTTTATTATTGTAGGCTCTTTACAATAAAGCAATATAGCATGTCTTGAGATGACTGTTGTTTTGATTTGACACCAAAGAAACTGAATAGAATTGAATTAAATCAAACTGAAAGAACCTCCCAGTCCACATCTTTGTACAAGATGTAGAAAATGGTAGCAAAATTACTAAAGATGCAATTGGAAACACACAATACAACCACATGCAATGACACGAAATGACGGAACACTTTATTACTATACAACAAGAATAAACAATAAGCAGAAGACATTACACAATAACTACACCATCCACTGGGTTCAAAGATTAATATAAAATTAAAATAAATTAATATAATGTATTATGTAACCAAGAAGAACTAACTATAAAATAAAGTACACTGTTACCATGTCAACTAAGTTAAAATACAAAGAAATGTATGAAGTTGGTAAACATCATTGTGTTAACAGGCTGAACAAAATGAGTGAGATTTGACTTGTTTAAATATCACATAATCTGATTTGTTTCTGATTTACATGGATATCGTGGCTTTTGCTGACAGAGGAAAGAAACATTTTGAAGCTTTTACCATGTTTTCACTTGATGTCATTAATCTTTTCATGGAGCAGGTGTTTCGGTACTCTATTAAATTCTTTATATTTCAGTTGATCTGGAGATGTGGATTGCATGATCCACTGTACCTGATTGCCTAAAAAACTTTAAACCTTCAATACATTTCACTGATTACAATTTCCACTGCAAGGACCGCAGGACAGAGTTTGAGGTGAGCTTTAATAGTTTTGGTTGTCCAAAAACAAACCCACCATGACTGTGGTAACTTCAACGGACAACCTTCAAGTAGGCAACCATTGTGATGGTCTTGACTGAGGCATCAGCAAACATACACATTTCTCTAGACATTGTGCTAGAGGTGAAGAATGAGGAGTAACATCATATCTGAAGCCCCTGCAATAACAGTGCAACTCAATTTTTTTCTACTCTGCTTTCTTGTCATCCCTGAGTGCTGAGTCTCATTCTCCTTCCTATGAAGCTGTCTGAGACGGAATCAGCTTCTGCATTGTGACAGGTGCATCAAATCATAGGGACAAAATCTACAGAAAGCACACCTTTTGTGTGTGAATGATTTGTCATCATGTTGAACTAGGAATGTAAACATGTCAGAAACCAGGTTTAAACAAATCCCCAAAAGGGTATCTTATCCTTTGACAAATCTGTTTCCACAAAATAGCCTAGATGCAGTGGTTTGGCAGTCTCATTCATAGAGCAAACTTTTCTTTTTTTTTTTTTTAAATGTGTGTTGAGCTTACTCAACTTAACTCTGTGAATATTCACATTATGGACTAGCTGAACTTCTCAAAATTGAAAATTGGGGTCAGGATTAAATCTTATAAAGCCACCACAGACTAATGCTAATTTAGCGCTAGTGAAGCTGTATACCATTTACAGCCAGCTTAATGTACATAATGTATATTTCCCAAGAGACAAGAGTATCAAGTTTACACCAATATCCTAGGAGCATATAAAGCTGCCCCATCTCATCTCCACATCTTGGATATCTATGGCTTTACGGAAAAGTAAATGGTAAATTGACTAGTTCTTATATAGCACTTTTCTATGCTAGTTGAGCACTCAATGCACTTTACAGTGGTGTGAAAAAGTGTTTGCCCCCTTCCTCATTTCCTGTTTTTTTGCATGTTTGTCACACTTAAGTGTTTCGGAACATCAAACCAATTTAAACAATAGTCAAGGACAACACAAGTAAACACAAAATGCAATTTGTAAATGAAGGTGTTTATTATTAAAGGTGAAAAAAAATCCAAACCATCATGGCCCTGTGTGAAAAAGTGATTGCCCCCCTTGTTAAAACATACTATAACTGTGGTTTTTCACACCTGAGTTCAATTTCTCTAGCCACACCCAGGCCTGATTATTGCCACACCTGTTCTCAATCAAGACATCACTTAAATAGGAGCTGCCTGACACAGTAAGGTCCACCAGAAGATCCTTAAAAGCTACACATCATGCCGAGATCCAAAGAAATTCAGGAACAATTGAGAAAGAAAGTAATTGAGATATATCAGTCTGGAAAGGGTTATAAAGCCATTTCCAAAGCTTTGGGAATCCAGCGAACCACAGTGAGAGCCATTATCCACAAATGGCGAAGACATGGAACAGTGGTGAACCTTCCCAAGGAGTGGCCGGCCGCCCAAAATTACCCCAAGAGCGCAGCGACGACTCATCCAAGAGGTCACAAAAGACCCCACAACAACGTCCAAAGAACTGCAGGCCTCACTTGCCTCAGTTAAGGTCAGCGTTCATGCCTCCACCATAAGAAAAAGACTGGGCAAAAATGGCCTGCATGGCAGAGTTCCAAGGAGAAAACCACTGCTGAGCAAAAAGAACATTAAAGCTCGTCTCAATTTTTCCAAAACACATCTTGATGATCCCCAAGACTTTTGGGAAAACATTCTGTGGACCGATGAGACAAAAGTGGAACTCTTTGGAAGGTGTGTGTCCCATTACATCTGGCGTAAAAGGAACACTGCATTTCAGAAAAAGAACATTATACCAGCAGTAAAATATGGTGGTGGTAGTGTGATGGTCTGGGGCTGTTTTGCTGCGTCAGGACCTGGAAGACTTGCTGTGATAAATGGAACTATGAATTCTGCTGTCTACCAAGAGATCCTGAAGGAGAATGTCCCACCATCTGTTCGTGTACTCAAGCTGAAACGAACTTGGGTTCTGCAGCAGGACAATGATCCTAAACACACCAGCAAGTCCACCACTGAATGGCTGAAGAAAAACAAAATGAAGACTTTGGAGTGGCCTAGCCAAAGTCCTGACCTGAATCCTATTGAGATGTTGTGGTATGACCTTAAAAAGGCCGTTCATGCTCGAAAACCCTCTAATGTAACTGAATTAGGACAATTCTGCAAAGATGAGTGGGCCAAAATTCCTCCAGAACGCTGTAAAAGCCTCATTGCAAGTTATCGCAAATGCTTGGTTGCAGTTGTTGCTGCTAAGGGTGGCCCAACCACTTATTAGGTTTAGGGGGCAATCACTTTTTCACACAGGGCCATGATGGTTTGGATTTTTTTTCACCTTTAATAATAAACACCTTCATTTACAAATTGCATTTTGTGTTTACTTGTGTTGTCCTTGACTATTGTTTAAATTGGTTTGATGTTCCGAAACACTTAAGTGTGACAAACATGCAAAAAAACAGGAAATGAGGAAGGGGGCAAACACTTTTTCACACCACTGTATATATGTTTTGTATTTACTCATTCACACAAACATCCATTCAAGCAATGTTTTCAAAGTGCTTTCTATCTAACATTCACAAACATTAATCGTTTGATGCTTGCATCGGAAAGCAACTTGGGATTCAGTATCTTGCCCAAGGATAGTTTGGCATGCAGACTGGAGCAGCCAGGAATCAAACCACCAACCTTCCAATTAGTAGATGACCTGCTCCACCTCCTCCTAATAATAATGATGATAATAATAATAATAATAATAATAATAATAATAATATTATTATTATTATTATTATTATTATTATTATTATTATTATTATTATTAATAATAATAATAATAATAATAATAATAATAATAATAATAATAATAATAATAATAATAATAATAATAAATAAATAAATAATGAAGAAGAATGTTTGGCAGATGATTCTCTGCCAGACAGATATATTGTATTACAGAGGGTGATGTTGTATCAGCTCAGTTATGAGCTTAATCAGTCTATTGATGCTCCACTGCTTGTCCAGGAATTTATTTCTATTTCAATTCAATTTTATTTATATAGCACCAAATTACAACATTCGCCTCAAGGTGCTTTATATTCTAAGGTAAAGACCCTTCAATAATTACAGAGAAAGCCCGACAATCAAAACGGCCCCCTATGAGCAAACACTTGGTGACAGTGAGAAGGAAACCCTCAGGCTCAGGGAGGGGAAGCCATCTACTGCCACCAGTTGGGGGTTAGCACAGGTAAATCACTACCAATAGTGATAATGATCAATGACAATCTCGTGGAGTGTGGGAGATACTGTAGAGCTGTCCTCACATACTAGTTAGTGATGACCTGATGAGAATCAGTTGTGTGAAGTGAGGAAAAGTGGGGAATTTAAGTCCCCTTTAAAGCTTTAGGGATCAAGTTCCTTAAATTAACTTCCTTTAGATGAACTTGATGCCTGTGTTTCTTAGTTTGCATTTAATTTGGGGCTGCTGTGGCTTGGGATGTAGAGCAGGTCATCTACCAATTGGAAGGTCAGTGATTTGATCACTGGCTCCTCTAGTCTGTGTTTCAAACTAGCCTAGAGCAAGATACTGAACCCCAAATTGCCACCGATGCATCCATTGAAATGTGTGTGTGAGTGTTAGGTTAAAAGTGCTTAGGTATAGAAAAAAAGTGCTTGAGTGAATAAGCTTACATTAAAAAGGCACAGAGTAGAAAAATACCAGTCTATTTTATATTTTTTGTTAACACTGGTGGTCTCTCTGCGAGCTACCCAAGTTTCATTGTATATCTACAATATTAATAAAACTCTCATATCGTACAGTATGAATGCCTCTGGCCGGATTATTTGAGAGGAGAGCATCCATCACAGCTGTTCTGTCTGAGGCTCTTTTATGTAGCCACAGATTTTAGAGTGCAAGTGCTTCTTGAGTTCTTTTGATAGTGCTGATTTACTCTTCCTTTGTGGCAAAGAAGTTCAATGCATCATCAACATAAAAAATCTTTTATTCTCTCCTAACTCCTTAGGCCATTGTCTTTCTCTTCTGCAGCTCTTCTTATTACTTTTATTTGTGAATTTCTTCAAAAATACATTTTTTTACCATTTTATAGAAAAAATTATTCATAACCATCTCACAGACGTATCATTACGTAGAGCTATGTTCAATACTGCTGATATTAATTTAGACTCTTTCTCTCCGATTGATCTTTCTAAGTTAACTTCAGTAGTTACTTCCTCCAAACGATCAGCATGTCTATTAGACCCCATTCCTACAAGGCTGCTCAAAGAAGTCCTGACATTACTTAATACATCAATTTTAAATATGATCAGTCTATCTCTATTAATGGGCTTCATACCACAGGACCTTAAGGTGGCGGCAATTAAAATTAAACATTTCTTAAAAAGCCATCAATCGAGCCGTTCATTGGCTCCCTGTTAAATCCAGAATTTAATTTAAAATCCTTCTTCTCACAGACACGGTCTTGGATAATCAGGCTCCATCTTATCTTAAAGACATTTGTTGCCATATAAATAAAATTGAATTGAATTGAAAAATGATTGACTACAACTGTTTTTTCTCTTTCCTAACATTAAAAGGATTTTTTTTGACTGTGCTCGTTGGATTAACTAATTTCATTAAATTAAATTTCAATTCAATTTTTTTATATAGCGCCAAATCACAACAATTGCCTCAGACCGTACAGTAATACATCAATAGTCATAACAATGGGAAAGTCTGAGGAACTTTGTCATGATGATCTGTCATGGCTGAGATTTGTGTCCCATTTAGGTTCGTAGTAGTCTGTACTTTGCTTTGCATTGGTTTCACTTCCTGATTTCTTTCCTTTTCACGCATGTGTTATTTTCAATTTGATGTTTTTTTGGTTATGTTTAGGCACTAAATGCTATCTAAAAAACAAACTAACAAAAACCCAAAAACTGTATGTTGATGAAAGGCCAAAATATAGACTTAGGTTTACTAAAAATATTTGGATACATTTGTACAAGGCCCCAGTCATAATGTTTCTGCTGTTCATCATAAATGTCTCCTGAAGTAAAACTGCAGTTTAAAGTGAGAAAGGGTGTGTTTCACTTACTTTTGAATCTTCAGATTTTGAAGATGACTGTCTTGTTTCAAAGGGTAATTGTTTTATTTTTTTACTGTGATTGTTTGAGGCTGCTTTGACAAGTGAAAACGTGAAATTAAACTATCTCCTTACTGTAGGACAGTTAGGAAGATATTTACCTATATTTAAATTCATTAAATTTAATGTGTGAATGTGTGAAGGACCACATATTGCAGAAGCATAAAACATATTTGTAGGTGTCTGCTGGTAATTTAATTCAGCAGACTCGAGGTAAATAGGTATCTTTCACAGGTTTAAAGCGATGGTTTGATTAGAATCCCCAGCTTTCAGTGATCTATCAGCACATTGACTGGTCTCCCCCTTTAAGTACTTTTTAAAAAGTCAGTGTCTGAGATGAGCAACAAGGCTAGGGGCTTATTGAATGTAGTAGGTGCCATTCAGTTTATGTTCATGAAGAGTAACACGGATGTGTGAAAGGTCAAAGCTGACCAAATTTAAATCCAAATTTTATAAAATCTTAGAAGCAAGAAGGACTCAAGCATGATTTAACATTCTGCAGGTGAAGAAATGATATCTCTTTGTTCTTCAACTTTTGAACACAATAAGAGAGCCTGTCCGCCTTTAAAAACACAACCTTATGGCTCATTTCTGCAGGCACGTCCTGGAAAAAACATGTAAATATGGATTTTCTCAGATCTCTGAAAAGTTTACATGGACTATAACCAGAAAAGTTAAAATAATAAATGAACTGGTTCTTATTTAGTGCGTTACTACTGTACTTGAGCACCCAAAGTGCTTTATACAGCATTCCTCATCTATGAAAGTGGTGCAGTATTTTGCCCATGGGTACTTTGGCATGCTGACAGGAACAGCCTGAGATTGAACCATCGACCTTTCAATTAATTGAGCTATGGCAACATTACCCACAGACATAACCACATGACACACGAAGGCACAGGTAGGAGCACACATGTTGGAAACACTTGTATTTCAGGGTCTGAACAAACAACTCATACTGTCATTTGGGTTGGAGGACATGTTGCAATAAGTAGGAATTCTAATAATGTGAAACAAATTCTGCTACTTTAAAAACCCATGAACCCACGTTCATGTGTGTGAATATAGGTGAAACATCACATGCATGACATACAGTATTTTTATGTGTTATGTTTGTATGTTATGATCCCTCCTTGACCTCCGCGGCCTGTCCTTTGTAAAGCACCGCTTCATATCTATAAAGTCACATAGCTGCAATTCAACTCCATCCCTTGGCTCTTCTCGTTGTCCATGGATCATCAGAAAATATTCAGCAAACTCAAACTGTGTTTCCTTCACCCAGTTCTGGCCCTGTCTCTGGCTCCCTCCTGCCAGGTACTATCTGATCTGGAATGCTGAAAACACTTTTAAACATGGCTGCTGGAATCATCCGGGTAATTGCTTTGGCACTGGAATGGGCACCCCACCATCAGTACATAAATTACTATGGCCAGGAGACAGCAATGAATAGGGCTGCTATAAGAAGAGTGGTGGGGGAAAAGGAAGGGAAGATAGAAGGATAGAAGAGGGGAGTAAGAGAGTGTCTGAGGAACAGGCATCTACAGTGGCAGTAAATTGGACCAAGATCTATTGCCAGCCTGGGTGTGGGAGGGAGGCATTAAAAATTCAGTCATTTTCAAACATGGCCATCACTTTGGAGAGATAATGAGTGTCCTCAACACTGGATGACAAACCCCCCCGACCTGCTCTTTTTTTCCCTGTGCCTACATGAAAGATAACACTTCATTTAACTACAGAGATGGAGACAGAAGTGATGATGAGAATTCCCCAGCAACATCTTTCTTCTAAAATGCTCATCCTAATTAGCTCAATGCGTCACTGGGCTGAATAAACTCTCAAATATCCCCCCTTAGTCCTCTCACAAAGGAGCTTTTTGATCTACACATTGAGATTAGTGGCAGTTTCACCTCTGTGTGCTGTTTAAAGCAGTGCCAAGCTTTCAAGATGCTGCAGCTGGAGTTCTTACTGTCCACTAAATATGCTCAATTAGTAGTTAACACCTCAGTGTGCTTCTTTAATTACCCACTTGACCACTGCACACAGCATTGGTAATTAAGATTCAAACACTAAAACATTTGCATGAACCATGAAAGATAAAGTGATAAAGATTCACACAGGTAACCTCTTTTTGCCTTCCAAGATTCTGCTGGGAGAGTGCAACTTGCTGCAGCGTTCCCAGTAGTTTTTGTTTTGTGTTTTTCTTCATAGTTTTGGCTTAAGCTTGTCGGGAAAGATGCCACTCTGGACTCCACTCTGCCAACTTTCTAGCAGTACATGGACTCTAAAACATTGGACACTAAAACTCTAAACCTTCTGTATGCAAACACCAAGTATGTGTATATGTAGCCACTGCCATGCCCCCACTAGGTAGATCCAACCACAAGTGGTCCTGTTAACACCTCAGCATGTTCCTGCAGTTCAAAGACTTCCTGTTACCACCAAGTCTTTGAGAAGCTGAAGACAAGACACCAGTGAGACTCTACAGGACAGATTCAAAATGGAATACACTCGAACGTGCTCCGGGACCCACGAGGAGATGACATCAACAGAATCACAGACTGCATCACAGACTAGATACATTTCTGTGAGGATACCATCATCCCAACCAGCGCTATGCATTGTTTTCCTTGTTTTCCAACAAATCCTGGATCACCAGTGACCTGAAGGCCGTACTGAAAGAAAAGATGAGGGTCTGGAGGTCTGGGGACAAAGACGAGTTGATAAGGATACTGCAGTAACTGAAGGCGGGCTGAGATGTGTAAAAACACATACAGGCGAGGCTGGAATGTTATTTAAGGTTTTATACTTGCTTCTTCCAACTGCAAACCCAAGCCATGTGTTGTTGGCTCCATGACCTCAGTTCTTTGTTGCTGCTTCCAATCTGGAAAGCACAAAAATCTTACTCCATTCAGTAAAGTCTTCCATCCCAGTCATATGTATTATTTTACAACACAGCAGCTCACCATTCTGATGAGCTCACAATGTCCACAATTTAACGTTCAACCCCAAAATCAGCACCTATCTCTGTATATTCCATTATCAAATCAGACTTGTGTGAACAACACTCCCATAATGCACTGCATCGATGATTTCACAATCCTGAGCTCTATACAGAGCGAAGAAGGAGACCAAACTCCAGCTAAGCAACACCAAAAAAATGTGGAGGGGAATGAAGTCAATCACTGGCCTCACCCCAGAGGATCAGCAGCAGCAGTGGGGCAGCCTGGGCAGGGCCAATGAGGTGAAGCTGTCATCAGCAGGTTCAGTGCTGGACTTCCTGTTGCCCCTCCCCACACAGCACCAATCTTAACATGTCCTTAGCCATCAAAATACCCTCCACTCTTTTGTATGACTGGGTCGCCTTATCTGATGTGGTGGTTACTAATACTGGGTCACAAGAGGGTGTCCTGTTTGGTCCTTTCTCCATTCCTGTACACCAGACCTGGGCAGATTACGGCCCACTGGCCACATCCGGCCCTTTGTGCGTCCCTGTCCGGCCCGCGTGAGGCCAATCATAAATTACAATATAAATTAATTTATGTCATGCGTGAAATACAACTGTGCTGCTTTTATTTTGAAAAGCTTTACGTTCGCGTTCTTTCCGGATGTGAGCTAGTCAGTGAAGGTGAACAGCGATATGTGATGCTAGTCAGGTCACCCTCAAGATGTCCGCTCACGCTAAGAAAAGAAACGTTGATAACGAATGCTGTGTTTTCAATAAGACGTGGACTGCCAAGTATTTCTTTACAGAAATTAAAGCTAAAGCTGTGTGCTTAATTTGTGGTACAGAAGTCACTGTGTTTAAAGATTATAATTTGAATCGCCGCTACACGACCAAGCATGAGGATAAATACAGAAATCTGTCTGATGAAGAGCACGCGAGGGAGTCTGCTGCGTTGCTAACAAAACTGCAAACCCAATCAAGGACTTTTTAACCAAACTTTTCACACCCCCAGAGATGCAGCCATCAGGACAAGTTATGTAATTTCTCACAAAATCGCCAGAAAAAGTAAGGCGTTTTCCGACAGAGAGTTTGTTAAGGAGTGCTTATTGGCTTCTGTTTCACTGATATGCCCGGAGAAAAAGGGCGCATTTGAGAACGTGTCACTCTCCCGACGCATTGTGAGGAGCCGGGCTGAAGACATCGCTGGAAACCTGGAGCTTCAGCTGAAGAACAGAGCGGCCGACTTTGACTGTTTTTCTCTGGCTTTGGATGAGAGCTGTGATGTACGTGACACCACCCAGCTACTCATCTTCTTATGTGGGATAACTGCAGACTTTCAAATCATGGAGGAGCTGGCAGCCATGCAGTCAATGAAAGGGACAACCACTGGTAATGACTTGTTCACAGAGGTAAATGCATGTTTGGACAAATTAGGACTGAAATGGGAAAAGCTGGCAGGTGTGACAACAGACAGTTGTCCAAATCTGACAGGGAAAAATGTTGGACTTTTAATAAGAATGCAGGATAAAGTGACAGAAATTAACCCTGTGCAGGATTGACATTTTTGCATTGTATTATACATCAGGAAGTGTTGTGTAAGACAGTGTTAAAAATGAACCATGTTGTTGATGCTGTAACTAAAATAGTTAACTTCATCAGAGCGAGAGCATTAAATCACAGACAATTTGTTGCACTTCTGGAGGAAAATGAGATTGAACAGTGTAAGTATTCCTGTAGTACACCTTGAGGGCTTCAGGGACCCCTGATTTAGTAGCCCTTGGCCCTTCTGTCTGCCTGCAGCAGCCACATTTTGGTGGATATTACTATTTCTTTATTTTCTGAATTCCATTGAATAGAAACATTTAAATCAGATTTTCAGAAGAACTGTAATATTCAATGTTATCTATTTCAAAAAGCTAGGAAATGTGTCAAATGTAATTAAAAACACACTAGAATTCAGTCAAAGTTTTACTTCCTTTGAGGTATTCTTGAAACAACAGGAAGTAGCAACTAATTAGCAATAGCTTCATTTCCTACAATGTTGTAGAAGCGCAGTTGAGAAAAAAATGACACAGGACTTGAGGAAAGCTGTGACAACCCAAAACTGCTCAGTAAGTATTAAATTTTTGTAACGTAGTGTATTAACAAATTATCATTGCTGTCTGCCTTTTGTAATTTGTTTGAGAAAAGTTCAGTTTATCTAGAAAAGAGCTAGCTAGGAAGCTAGGTCTTGTCATTTATTTCGGATATCATATCCATTTTTTGCTTTTAAATTGTCAGTGTTGAGTGGTAAAAAACGAATTTCATTGTACAAAGGGTAAATTCTGTCAGCACTTTAGAATAAATTGGGATTAATGATGTGGTTTTGTTGTCATTACCCCTAAATCACACATGTGACTACCCGTGGACCAGTGTTATAGCTAGCGGTTGACCGCCAGGCACTGCGCCGGGCTGAGACACCCTCACACCGAGGATTTCACCGCTTCACTTTCGGAGCTCTGCTGTCACTGCATTTAGCAAACAGGAGCCTGCTTCGTGGACTCCACCTCGGCTAGATTGCTGGTTTTATCGCTGCTTGCCCCTCTATTATTTCACTGCAATTTGCAGTCTACCACAGGGCACGGACAGTCCACGATGTGCACGTTTTATCTTCTCTATGGTCTTGCACGCGCTTGATTTCACGTGCTACAGAAATTTAAATGACAACCTGCATGAACGCGAGATGTAAGAAGAAAAACGAAGGTCAAATGAAAATTTCAGGCATGATTTAACATGAGTGGATCATTGCTGACAGGTTTTTCCATGCCTCCATTGTTCTGTCAGTGTGTGTGTGTGGCTGCATGCATGCATTTTGCTCGCTGTGCAGAGAATGTCAGCTGTTATTTTTTTCTTTCCATTAGCTGTAGCCACCAGAACAATCACTATAACCACAGTTTGCTAGCAGGGGCTGTCGTTCCACTAGCGATGGTTTGGTGCCGGACACCACACCCACCCCTCCCCAGTATAAAGGGGCACCATCAGAATATTTTCTATGCTTTAATCCATGATTAGCGAATAAAAATAGACCTGCAGTAGAAACGTAATTTGGAGGATGTTCGTGAATAAAAAGCATTGCAGCATTAAGCTCATGCAGCCCCCAGTTTTTCAACAAACACACAACAGCAGCTATTTTACATGCAGTCTGTCTGCACACATGCTGCAAGCACAAAGAGGCGGAGCCCTTATTGAGACGGTGAGCTCAAGTGGAGTGAAAGATGTCCAAAGCAGCAGTGCTTGCTCCTGTAACCACCTTAAAACCTTTACTGGGAAATAGCTGGAGGTCCTTCATCAACCACCTGATCAGCAACATTAAGAACAGAGAACGTCGTAGCTGCTCCATCCACCCTGTTTCACTGTGAAACTGCAGTACGGAAGTTGAAATGTGCAGATGAATTGTTAATACAAAAATTATTTCTTATCGAATTGTTGGATTAATAGACGAAGTAAACAATATACTCAATTACTAAAATAATTGATAGTTGCAGCCCCACTTGTATTCAGAAAGCCATAGTCAAACATTAGTTTTCAGCACCAGTGGAGCTGTGAAAGACTTTCAAGAATAAAAAACTGCAGTTCCCAATGAGATAATGTCACTTCCTGTTGTTACATTAAAATTGTGATAATTTATGCTTACAACATGGTGGCTGATATTTGAACATAGAAAATGCTTTTAGCAGCTGATTGATAAAACATCTGGATTATGTTTTTATTGAGTATGCTTTTTACGTGATTTCAACAAACCCATTAGTGAAAGTAAACAGCACTCTTGGACACATTAAATGCATGATATGTAGGTGGATTATATGGAAAAATGATCACTCTATCGATGTAATAAGGCCTGATTTAGAGTTCTGTGTCGGTCCTACGTACATAACCAACAATCCTCTCTGAACCTAACCTGACATGGACCTGAAGAAATGTACCTACAGGTTCACAAAGACTGTGATTAGGCTTCAGAGGTGCTTTCTGGTTAAATATGTAGACCCCGTCACTCAATTAACAAGTGTAAGCAGGTTTTAGTGGGTGGCACCGGGCTGTAAAAAATTTCTGCTTAGAACCCTGCAAAACTTGATAACAGAGAACAATAGCTAATAATCAGTATCAATGAAAACAGCTTAAAATATCCCTTTCCAAAAAATAATGTTTATTTAATTTTGTGTTACAATCATGTGGGCTAATGTGCACTTTATAGAAAATTTTCAGTGACAAGAACAAAAAAAAAAAACTAGTCATGACAGTTAGCTGTCCTGCTGTTTGTTAGAAATGAAAGCAAACAATTATAAACTTTATAAAAAAATGTTGATTTGCTGCATATTTTCATGTTTTCCAGTTTAAGATGGCACCACGTATCAGTCCAATGAAAGATGCAATGCATCATGTTCTTTCAGGAACGGACAAAGTATTAAACATAGAGGTGAAGTACATCAACAAAGTGAAAGGTAATATGGTATATCATGTAGCAAATTAAATCAAAGATAATTGACAAATTGTCCAGCAACCAAAGATATCTGAACATTTTAGCAGCTTATTAATAAGAACATACCGTGTTTATTTTTATAGGATGTGGTGTCTTTGCAAAAGTCCAATTTACAAAGGAGAGTTTGTAGTTGAGTATCGGAGAGAAAGGATCACTGAAGAAGAATCTGAGAGGAGGAGGAGAGTGTACCACCCTGCTTGTGATGCCTTTATCTTTGCATTTAAGTGGCAAGGCAAAACATGGTAGTGAGGGCTGAAATATTTGTGCACTTTACAAATTATGATGAATGAATTTTGTATAACTTTTTCTTTTATTGTTTTTATGATTTTTTTTTTGTCCTTTTAAGCATTGATGCCTCCAGAGAAGATGGGCCACTTGGTAGATTCGTAAATGATGACTGCAGACAACCAAACTGCAGAATGAAAAAAATGATTGTGAATGACAAACCCCGCCTTTGTTTGTTTGCCCTTAATAACATCAAAGCAGGAGAAGAAATCACATATGATTATGGAGGTTCAGACTGTCCATGGAGGACACAGGTAAGAAACTCAGTAAACACTGAAGAAATGATGAGAAGCTTTGCAAAATACATCAAGAATTGTGGTCAACATAGAAAGAAAGAATAAATTTAAAATGCATAGCAAATGCAAAAATTCAATTTTACTACTCATTATTTTTATTTCTCAAAATTTTCAAAGGTCTAGTTTTGTTATTCCTTTTTTTTTTTTTTACTGACACAAGAATGTCTCTCTCTGTTCCAGAGTTTCACACGGTGTCCTGATGAAAACGAATTAATACCTAAATTGCGGCGTACTAAAAGTGTTGTAAGTTTTTTTCCTCTCTGTTCCTTTAATCTTACTATTGCAGAGAGAACAGATATGTTAAAAAACAAAACTGCAAAGAAAAAAAACTGTTTAGATGAAAAATGTGGATCTCGCAGATTCTGGCGAGCTCTTTGACTCAACATCAGGTAGTGGTGAAGAGTACGTACCAGATTCATCTGATGAAAGTGATATTGGCAGCGTGGAATTAAATGATCAGCTCAATGATTCCCATGAAGATATGTTAACAAAATTTTCACCTTCAGAACCTCTTGTGGAGTTTAACAGTACATCTGATAATCACAAGGTTATCGCAGACAACAGTTTTGATGATGAATCCTGCTCTTCTCAAGTCATAGTTGGTGCAAGCCAACTGTACCGTTCAATTTTGGGAAATAATCAGCACAATGAATGCTGATCCAATTGCAGATATCAAGAATGGCACAGTAGTGATATGGGGAAACATTTGTTGAACAAGGGTAGTACTTCACCCAGTTATCAACAGTGTGTACATCAGAAGATGAGAGAAATGGCAAGGCTGATTTACAATGCCAGGAAATACACAAGTTTAAAAAAATTGAAAGAACTCATAGATCCAAAGAACTTCATGGAGACTGTGAGAGCTGTTCAAATAACATGTGGATTTGATAGTGAAAGAACTGCATTCAAGCATAACATCTTTATACTGCCACTTATCTATATTTAAACAACCTGTGAGTTGGCCTTCTCTTCAGTCCTGTCCAAGCTGGTTTTACATGACCCAGATTCCTGACATCAGCAGTGGAGTCATAAAGCCCATTATCTTCCTGATGTTTTAATTAGTCATTTAGCAATCTTGTCCAGATTAATAACAGAACATGGTGATGTTTTAATTGTATGTACTGTAGCCATATCCTCCAAGATAGGATGCACTGAGACAGAGAAGTTAGTCTACCATTTTCTATCTGTTGCTCTCTATCTAGCATATTATTTAATTTTTTATTATTTGGTTGATCCACTGTTTATTAATTAATTTGCTGGAATTTAATTTTAAACATTTGTCCTTTATTCATTGAGTAAGAAATAATCCCTAAGAATTCCATCACTAGCTAACAAACATGGAAATTCTCTAGTTGAAGTTAGCAAACTCCTAAAGGCACAGGGTTTGATGTCAAACAATTCTGAACTTGCGAGAAAGGCCAGTGAGTTTCAAGATGTCCATCAGGAGAAGAGAACTGCTACTGCCCTAAGAAACATCAGAGAGTCCAAGTTGAACGCACCTACTCTCATGCTCTTTACTGAAGACATCCAAAAGTTGCATGCCCATCTGAATCAAGTTCAAGATGAATGTTGCAATTCTCTCTCTGAAAGCCCCTCTACACAAGCTTGGATCGAGTTGACAAAGGCATCGCTTGCCCAGATCATTCTGTTTAATCGTCGTAGAGAAGGAGAAGTTGCAAGCATGCCTGTGGTGGCCTTTTTTATCAAGAGATACTTCTCACCAGCACCAAGATGTTGACTGGGCACTCACTGAAGTAGAGAATAAACTCTGCCAGCACTTCTCAAGGATTGTCACCAGAGGAAAACAAGGGCGGCCAGTTCCAATTCTTCTAACTCCTAAAATGCTGTCCACTTTAGAACTCCTTGTTAAGCTGAGGGAAGCCTGTTGCCTTCTAAAAGAAAACTTGTATTTGTTTGCAAGACCAGAAGCCATGACATATTTCCGAGGTTCAGATTGCCTCCGTGACTTTGCAAGAGCCTGTGGCGCCAAGTGTTCGAGATCACTGACATCTACCAAACTCCGAAAACATGCTGCGACACTTTCAACTGTCTTGAATATGACTGACACAGAAGTGGATCAGCTGGCTAATTTTCCAGGTGTCAAGTTAAACCAGGCAAGATTCAAAATGGGTTTACTGCCCACCCGGCTGCTGTGCGCCTCGCACTGGAGCAAGCACTCCTGTTGCTCCATTCCCTGCCTCTCTCAGTAGCTCTCAGTAGGTAATTCCATTCAGCTGTGCAGCTTGTCTCTTTTACGGTTATTGGACATCTTTCTGCCTGTAGTTCAATAAAGGTGTTCTACAGTGTTTTGTTTTTCTATAATCTTTTTCATATGTTAGAGATAAGTTATTGATGATTTTGTTTAAGTCTAGTATAGCTAAATAAATATCTTAAGAAATGGAAGAAAGGTCCGTACTAGGTAAAATTATGTGTGTAATTTATGCAAATGATATGTAAATCTGGTCTCTGTATGTCATGTTTATTAGAAAATTAATGAGTCCTCGTAAAGCATGGTCCAGACAGCTTTTTTACTTTACTTTGGAATTTAAGTTTTTAGAAGGGGTGTATGGGCTAACACCATCCTAAGTATTGTACCAGATTTTTTAGTCTGTGAAGCTTCAGAAAGGGTGGTCCCCACAAGTGATGATTCAAAAATTGGTCCCCAGTCCACATGGAAACCAGTGTGTGTGTGTGTGTGTGTGTGTGTGTGTGTGTGTACGCTGTATGTTGGTGTGTGTGTGTGTGTGTGAGATGGAGATTCCCAAAACTGCAGTGATGACTGAGACAGTATCAAACTGTAACACCAGCAGTTTTGACTGCACAGAAATGAATGAATGAGGAGACACAGATGTGGACCAGTGCTGGTGCTGTGTTTCTTGGGTAGGGAGGGTTAAAGTGGAGGATGTCCTCTGTGTTTCATGGATGTATTGACCAGCTAAAGTACTCTGCAGAACACCAGCGGCACTCCTCAGTGTGACCTTGTTTATCCATCGCAGGGCTGGACAGAGGAAATGTAAGTGAATCCCAGTTCAGCTGAGGAACACCCACACTATGTTCTGCAGACACTTCCTATGTGCATCGATCTTTATTCTGAGTGTTCAGGGTCTAAAGCACTGCATGAATTTAGTAATGAGATCAGTCAGAGACCTTTGGCTGCCTGCAGTGCTCTCCTGCTGGTCCCAAAGCCTGAATTTGATCACTGCTGTCATGAGTTATTTCAGGTTTGATTTTTATGGAGCATCTATCAAGATCACACCTTGTGCCATAAATGTACAGCTGGAAATGTCAGACCTACTGCAGCTGAAGCGTCCGGTAACAGGCTCGTCTTACAACCAGAAACATTCAGTGCCCAGATCATTTAACATGATACAGTTCTGCTGTTTTAATACAACAAGTGACATTTTTCATCTGTTGACAGATCTTTGACATTTGTTGTGAGGGGGCCCCTCTTATAAGGGTTCTTTAACCTCTAACCTTTGACCTTCACTTCCACCCACCAGCTTAGATTTGGACTGGGCTGAAGTGTCATTCCCTACACCGCACTGTCAGTATGCAGAGTCTGGAATTCTGGGAATTCGCTGTCCTAAAATAAAATGGCTCCACTAAAATAAGACAGGCCAGAGAACTGAGATGAGAGTCGTACTGAACAACAGTCCTGCGCTGATGGTCTTCACTGGTATACTTCCTGTTCACAGGTGCTGTTACGTTCCCCTAAAGTGTCTAGGGGGTTTGGGGTAGTAACAAAAAGTGACCGGGTTGACAAAAGGAGACATGAAAGCAAAACTGGTAAAATAAAGGATTTTTATTAACGGCTGTAACAAAAAGAGATGGTCATGCTGCTATCACCTTTAAACAAAGAAAAAAACAAAGCACAGGAATGACTTAAACATAAACAACCTAAGCTAAGAGGCCTCAAGCACACGAGAACAAAAGCCCACCCTCCTCTCCACTGAGCAGGAGTAAGATGCTGCAGCAACACACAGTTCCCAAACTGTGAAACAAAGACAGTCTCTGGCAATCACTGGGCTGATCTCGCCTCTCTCTGGCCTTAAGTACCCCAGCTTGATTGCTGAGTTGGGTCAGCTGTTCCAAAAGGGGTGGGACCCAAGGCTGGAGAGAGCAAGCCACACCCAGTAGGTCAGGAAGCCACAGCAGGCCCGGCTAGGGCCGTAACAGGTGCACACAGACAGCTGCTGCCTGTCTAGTGTCACTCTTCACAGATTGATTGCATACTTTGTGTAGACACGGAGGACTGACCTCTTCTTGCAGCTCCTCAAAACAGGATTAATTCAGAACACGAAGAAACTAATCTTGAAAATAAACAAACCCTAAAATGACTCTCACGTATGAGTATTAACAGCACGAGGACACAGAGGAACAAGACATAGAAACACTGAGGAGTCGACTGTTATTGCAGCTACTGGACTGAAGCTAAACTAAAGCTCATCACTGCACTAAAGATTAAGCAAACACAAAACTCAAGGACTCAGTAATATCAGGAATAAGACACAGATTATACTAGAATAAAGAAATCAAATTAGGATTCAACATTCAGTGAGTACAAAACTCAACACTTAAAGCTCTGTGACGCCTCTGAGCCATAAAAACTGTGAAACCGTGGCAGTGGCCTCAGGTGAGCCTGTGAGCTAGTTTAACACCCACATGTTCGGGACATTATCGGCCTGGCCTCCATCTTTTCCAGTTATGCTTTATCTCATCTGTGGTCATGAACAGATTAGCATGAGTGCGTTAAGCGCTAACCTTAAAAACATTATTGTGATGTTCTTGTCTGATGTCTGATGTCATTACTAGTACATCCATCTATTTCTTCTGTGATGAAATGAAATTTGTAACAAATAAAAAAGAAATAAATCTAAATTAAATAACATGAAGTCACCACAACAAGGAGACAGTGAGTTCAAATTATTCATGTCTTGTAATTGTTGCTTTGTATTGTGACTTTCAATTTAAGTATCTCATA
The DNA here is from genome assembly GCA_024447675.2 of Pterophyllum scalare. Classification (NCBI taxonomy): domain Eukaryota; kingdom Metazoa; phylum Chordata; class Actinopteri; order Cichliformes; family Cichlidae; genus Pterophyllum; species Pterophyllum scalare. The sequence goes on along the minus strand of JAMQGT020012122.1, from coordinate 120,740 downwards.
TTTAGAACTGTATTTTAGTATTTTATGACCCTGGCTATAAAAATAGCCTTACCCCTCATTGTTATTCGTTTTCATGCTTCATCTTCCTTTAAATCAAATGAAAGGGACAATGCAGAGAATCCTCAGATGATGATGATGATGATGATGATGTGACGGTGATCCTATCTGACCTCTGCGTCTCTCTCTTCCTGCTAAAACATCCTTTTGAGTTTCGGTGTATTTCTTATCTGGCAGGTTTTTCGATCATAGACTCAGTGACCTGATCAGTGTTTTGAATTTCTGTTTTTCCTCTTTGGATCATTACCATCACTGATTAGCACCATATCAGCTTGAAGCAGTCTTGATGTTTTCCGCTGACCTCTGGCATCATCAGAGCATTTTTTTGCCCACAGATGGCTGAGTGGGAAAATCCCAGTAGATGAGCAGTGTCAGAAACACTGTCACCAACAACCACGGCACATTCAAAGTCACTTGAATCACCGTCCTTCCTCATTCTGAGGTTCGCTGAGCTGCAGCAGGTCTTCTTGAACGTGCCTAAATGCACTGAGTTGCTGTGATTGGCTGATAAGATAATTGCATTAACAAGATGCAAACAGGTGTACCTAACAAAGTGGCTGGTGAACGTATGTTTTTAATTCTATGTATTCAAATTTTTAAATTATGGAATAAATATTAGTCTTAATGTGTTTGTGTCACTGTTGAACCTGTAACTCTGAATCTAACAGGTTACATCAGCACTCCATACTGTAACACACTCCTGTTTCCAAGTTCAGTAATCACACTGTGGTTACTTATTTCATTATTGGTATCCTTACATTATTTGTTGGGTAGATCAAACAGCATATTCTATTCCAATATTTCATCTCAATTTATGCAGATGAAAAGTGTAACAAGTCAGATCATTACTTTATATTTATTATTTAAAAGGTCAGGAATGTGACAGTTCAGCAGTAAATGTAGATGCAGAGGAGCAGAGATTAGCATGCTCATCATTGAGCATAAGGGAGGAAACTGTTTCTACAGTGTAATGTGTATGGATATGGATTTGTGATCTATTGTCTGCTTTACTGCATTCATGTGTTTATTTGGGAGAAATTTTTAAATTAACCTCTCAGATTTCACTTCGTTCTTCTTCTGCTTTGCAATTTCTGTCTTTTTGCATGTGATTGTTTCATCTTGCTGTGCAGAAATAAACATCATATATTTAACTGTCACGAGGGGACAAAACTGGCACACAGTCAAAACACCACAACCACTCACGATCTCAATAATTTAACATCAACGTGTCTTCAGACAGTGGATTGTATTGTATTGTTGTATATTTTTTTTACCTTAAGTACTCTGGGATGTTCTGGCGCTCTTCCAGGTACATGTTTTCTCTCTTCCTGATAAAGTCAGCAGGTTTCCAAACCAGCGCCGTGTGACTGAAGACGTTATCCTCGCTAAACTATGATGTAAAGATAGTGCAGGAATGAAGTGTTTTTGCTCCGTGACTTCCCTGAGTACATACCAGAGTCTTCTCAGAATGAGAGATGCTTCACCTTAGATCGTGATCATGATGACGAGCATTGTTAGACACAGACAGATATCAGTCAGCAGGGAATGAGAAGGCAGTTTATGAGCAGTGAGAGGAAGCCGATGCTTAAGCCTTTCCATCCTGGAGGAGGAGGCTCAGAGACTGAGTGGTGATACTGTGACATGAGTCATTCTATAAAACTCTGAATGTGCAGTAATTTAAGATGTAATGTGTTCATACAGAATAAATTGAAATCACTCTGATTATTCATTGTATGATAAACTGGTCAAGAGTGTACAGAAAATAAATACAATAATAATTCAGTGACATCTCTGCCTCCAAACTCCTTAAATAATCTCTGTTTGGAGCCCAGTGCACCCCCCCCCCCAAAAAAAAATAAAAAATAAACAAACAAACAAACATGCAAACAACATTTTGTGTCTACAGAGGCGTCTTTTCCTCCTCAGCATATCTGGAAACGTGTTGGACAATTCAACCCTTCGCTTCAGGCGACAATATTTAGTACAGCACCACGTGCCACCTTAATATGTAGTTTTTGTTTAATGTTCAGGGGCCCATGAAGACAATCTCATCATGTAACAGACAGTGAGACATAACCCACATGGTGTAAAAATATTTATTTCTCTTTAAAAAATTTACCATGCAGTAATACCAATCTGGTCTGTTTTTGTGGACACTGTGTCACTACAACCATTGCATACCAAATATAATGTAACATTTTGTATTTGAAAAGCAGAGGCATGTGTGAATGTTTTTGTTATTATGGCCTTGATGGCTCTGCACTACTTAGACAATCATCAGGAAATCTCTCAGTGAGTATGCAAAAATTCCTCTAATCAAGTTTTTCCAGCAGCCCTAAAAATCTGTAGAGGGACATCACTGTAAAGGCTTCATTAGATATGGACAGGTGTGGTGGCCTCACCTTACAACAGACTGTCAGTCACAACACATGGTAAATGGACTCGTTCTTATAGAGAGCTTCTCTACTTTAACTTTACTTTATACAATATGTTTGCATTTACCCATTCGCACACATTCACACAAGCACGTCCTCCTACAGCTGTGCTTACTATCTGACAGTCACAAACATTCATACTCCGACGGCTGCATCAGAGCAACTTGGGGTTCAGTGTCTTGCACTGGAGCAGCCTGGAATTGAACCACCAACCTTCCATTTAGTAGTCAGCTAGCTGACATATGGAGAAACTCATAGGAGGTTAAAAAAAAAAAAAAAAACAGGAGGGTATACATCACAAGGGGCAAAACCTCCTGAGCCACAGCCACATGCATTATATTATGCAGCAGTATCATATTAGCAAATTATCAGCACTTGTATTACAATGTGCTGAAAGTGCTATTGATTAGTTAATGCCTTCTGTTCCAGTAAAGGACCACAGAGGTACAGAGAGCACGTTTTCAGCAGTGGTAACTTTATTGCTGATGTTCTGAATGGACAAACAGCCTGACAGAGGTTTTTATCAATGGAGTCTAATTAAGAGGAGCTGACATCAGAGACAACACAGATAAATAAAAAGGTCTGACCCATTTGCATTACCAGGATCATTTTCATCATAAAATATCACTGGGTATTGATTAGGTATTACAGCAGATTTATTATTAGCTTAATCATTTAGTAACTGTAGTAGATTCAGGGATTAAAGGTATGAATCAGAGAAAAGCAGTAAAGCCTCCCACTGAAGAACTAAGAATGAAGGCGCTGATAAAAACCAGCAGCTAATCTAACTGAGCTGTTTTTTATAAGAGGAGCCGAATCCCGAGAAAAGAATCAGAAACTTTTCCCATCCGACAGCGAGCACGCTGGAGTGGGGTCAGACTGCTCCGGGCTGTAGGTGCTGTTCTGGGAGGAGGCGGCCAGAGCTGCCTGAAACATTATTACCCTCTGCAGCAGGTCAAACATGGAGGCGGTGTTATCCGGCTGCTGCTGCTGCTGCTGCTGCAGGGACTGCTCGAACAGCTCATCAGTGTAATACTTTCCCCCATTCGCTGACACCATCTCATCAATCTTCCTGATCAGCTTGGCCACCTGAGCTCTGTTCCTCATCTTCTTGTTGTTGAAGACGTGGTAACGGTTACCGCACTTGTTTATGACCTCTTGAAGTTTGGGGTGCCCGGTTTGCAGATACTGCTGTATGGTTTTGTTCTTCAGCTCGTCGCCACGTGTGAACAGGACAATCATGTACTTCGAAAACTCGGGTCCGAAGATCTTCTCCAGGGCTTGCACGCAGTTTTCTTCTTCTTTGGTGAACCTGCCAATCTGAAGGACCAGGATGAAGACGTGAGGTCCCGGCGTGCACACATGGATGCACTTTGAAATCTCTTTCTTTATGTTCTCAGCACTTTTAGATGTGTCCAAAATGCCGGGCGTGTCGATTATATGCATCTGTCTGTGGCAGTGCACCCGCTCTATCTCACATGTCTCCGTCACGGACTGGGGACTCGACAACGACTTGAAATACCTCCGGCCCAGTATGGTGTTACCCACCGCACTTTTCCCCACTCCGGTTTTCCCAACCATCACAATTCTCAGAGGAGCCCCTGTGAAAAGAAATGTTTGTCACGACATGAAATTCCAATAATGAAACCACTTCAACCTGATTGATATATTTTTACTTGCAAAATGCAAAATATTCCAAGTTTACCTGCTGGGACTGAGGAGTGGTTACCCATCTCGGCACCTGTCCGAGTAAATCAACACCTAACCTTGCCTCAATTAATATGGTGCAAGTGCCCGCCCACACAAGGTGGACCGGCCTATATCAGTGAGATTCAGTGTGACAGCGTCAGATACAGAGGCTCTGTGGAAAGCTGCATGCTCACTCTTTCCTGAGCAGGAAAAATGCAGGCCGGAAAACTTATTCCACGTAAGTGACACCTGTTTATAGATTGGGAGAGGTTTCTGAGCACCTGTATTTAACATCTGCACGATACAAAACTTCCTTCTGACCAAGTTCTTACTTTAACTCGTGTCTAATAGTGTTATATTTAAAGAATGTTTTTAAGGAAATTCAGGATAAGATGTGCCTTGTGAAAGGAAACTGGCTGCTTAAGGGGTTCCACTAAGTTGTACAGTACAGGCAGCATGCTGCCGAGACATCCTGGATTATACATTGGAACGTTTCTTCTGGAGATTTTTAATTTCTGAAATGTGGCAGTTTTCATCTGAAGTCGCTACAATTCACACTTTTTTCTGCAAATGCTGAAAACTCTTGCTTTATGCTCTCGCATAATGAATAAATACATCTCCACCAGGACGCTCTGCAGCTGCGGTCCCTCCTCTTGAACCTCTGCTCTAAATCAGTTTTGTCTTTGCTTGTAAGCTACAGTTGGATAAACAGGCCTGCTTTCCTTATCTTTGTTCTGTAGGTCTCAGTCCACTGGTTAGGGATAGCAGGAAGAGCAGCATTCCTCTTCAGGTGCTGAGATTAAAAAGGAGGAGCTTTAAATTGTTTTCAGAGACTGAAGAAGTGAAGGTTTGCAGAAGCTGATGATCAGCAGCTGCTTTTGTGTCCATGGAAATGAAATGAAGTGGTGACATCAGCAGTGCTTTGGCCTCTTAAGCTTACTGCAGGTGGATGGATGCACAGCTACATGTACAAGGATAACAGACAACACTGTACGGTGTGTTTATAGTGGATACTTTTTTAATGTATCCATTATATACAGAAAAACTTTGTCTGTAATAAATGCAAATAGAAATCTGATGAGGTGATGTCAGATCAGCATGAAAGCAGAAAATAACTGGAAACATATTCAGAGCAGCCTGAGGCCTGAGCTTCTGAATCATCAGGCATCATCTACTGGCAGTAAAATCTTTTTTTGTTCTTTAAATAGTTTCACTAATTCAATTAGTCTCAAACAACCAGGAAACTGTTCAACCAAAAATATACGGAAACATCTCAGAGCCAAAGCGTGCTTTCCAGTCCTGCCCTAAACTTCAGTTCTGTTTCTACTGGTTTCTTTCCACAGCGTACCCTGAAACCTCCATCATCGCTCTGTTGGGAAAGAGGGTTCAGCTGAAGAACATCATTGGGAACATGATCCTCAACAGCAAAGATGCTTTTGTCACAGTGTCAGAGGGCTTTGAATGGAAAACAAAGAAACTATTCAAAATCATCAAAACCCCCAATTTCTTTGATGAAGGATGTCTGAACCCAGACCAGCAAATCATCGATTTAATGGCACTTTCGTATCCCGGCCCCAAGCTGTTTATACTGGCAGTGGATTCAGAAAACACCAAAGAGGAAAAAGTCAGGGCTCAAATCAGGCAACTTCAGGATGCCTTTGGAGAGAAAATCACAAGCAACTTGGCTGTCACGCTGCCAGACATCGAGAGCTTCCAGTCACTGAACCATCTCAGAGAAAGGTTTTGCATCATGTTGACAATTGCCAATGAAAATCTGGCCAGTAAATGCGTAGAGTGGTGTTCAGGCCGCCAGCCTTTCCTGTACGACTACAAAAGCTACATAGAAAACGCAGTGAGCCGAAGAAGGGCAACCTTACAGAACAGAAGGTAAATCTTTACTTCATGATGGTTTTAACTATACATTTATCTATAAGCAGCAGGAAGTCCCCTCCATTCTGGATCCAGGTTTTCCTCTTTAAGGTGTTTCTCACTCTTAATAAAAACACAGACTGAAAGGGCAGAAGCAAAGCAGCCCTGCTTCTTTATCCCAGGCAGTAAATCACAAATACTCGATTACTTTGGTGTTACCGAGCAAATGCAGCAAAGTCTGTTCTCATAACTATGTGTCTTGTAACTTGAAATAAATATAAAAAAGGATCCCCAGTTTGATTCCAGATTGAGATCCTGCATCAGGAAGGGCGTGGCAGCTAAAGTTTGTCCATTAATGTCCACTGAAAGACACATTTTCATAAGTAATTCTTGAGCCAATTAGTTTTGAAATTCTTAATCATAGGAAGCTGAAAATGATAGAATAACAAGAAGGTTTAGAAGGAAAACTGTAACCTCCAAACAAGAACCAATCCAAATGTATTCCATTAGATTTTTCCTTAGTCCAGCTGGTGTTTGGAATGCTGTAAGGAGAAGTAGTCAATTTCATTGTGTGTCAGTGTGTAAAAATCAGTGATCTGAGGTGTGTTGCCCATTAATTGAATCACATTAGAACAAAGCTTCATAAAGGCTGATAGAGGGAAACTCAGCTGAATAAATGTAACCCCAAAATTAGACTGAACTTCTATCATAGGTATTAACATGATATTTAAATCATTTTTAATCTCAGTTTCAGCGGTCATGGCAGTCCTCCATATGACCAGTGGAGAGCAGGTAAGTTTCTGGTTTAAACTACATCATAAAAAAACATTGGTTGGGTTGGTTATGCTAGCAGGAATAAATGTTGAGTCTATTTATATGAACAGAATATGAAGGCAAGGTGTTACTACTATTGTGTGACTAATTCATTGGTTAGCACCACTCTATCAAAGGTCCCTGTAACTGTAAGTCTTATCTGGCCTCCGGAGGCTGCTGAGTGGGTTGCACCACATGCTGAACCCTCTGCGTTTGTTCTCATGAAACCTTCTCTCTATGGCAGACTGGGATAACAGCATCCCTTCCTCCTGGACAGTGTTAAGCTTTTAACTGGATGTTGCAGTTTTCCTAACCATGGAAAGAATCCTGCAATTTCTGCAACATCATCCAAATTTAGATGCCTGGGATCAGTTCCAGCCCTTTGACCCACGTAACTGCTGAAGTAATGATGAAGGAATAACTCACAACATTGCTTGAAACAGTCAACTGCCAATCATTGTTGGTCCTTTACATCTCAAAGGATTACACCTCTTAAATCCTTTCGCCACCTTTGGATGTGAATACCTTCAAATTAAAGCTGACACTTATATAATGCACATATGTGCGTTATATCATTGTAACTTGATGTTTTGGTCATTTTCCAAAAATCCCATGTTGCAGACCTCATAAGTGAGCTGAAGTCACAGCAAGCCTGTGCGGGAGTGTCAGAGCCTGATCAACACACTGGTATGTTTCAGAAGATACTATATAATTTCATCAGTGTTTAGAGACAACACAATGGTTAAAAGGCTGTATACGTGCATTTTATTATGGGGATATGCATGCTGCATTTTCACAGGATCTCATTCTTTATATGTGTCCAACCCCCAATTCATCCCTGCTGGAGAACAAGCACTCGGACATCACACCTGTGAGTTTGGAAACATTGAACACAACATCCATCCCGTGTGAAATACAACATGTTAATTTTCTTCCCTGTAGGGGCAGCACAACCACCAGTAGTGGCCTCAGGATTTAAACCAGGTGACCCCTTAGAGTCGCCATTGGCGAACACAGTTTCCAAAGGTCCATTTGCCTCTGAGCCACTAAAACAGGAGAAAAAATACAATCAGAATGAACTCCACAGACAACAATCAGGTAAACTTCTCTCAGATAACAATAAGGTTGAGTTGATTCTCAAGCTCGCAGCGAATCGTCTTCTTAGTCGATGTCTTTCTGACTGAACAGGGCAAAGCATCTTGGGTTGTTTACATGCTGCTTGGTTGCACGCTCTTCCAAGGCTACTTTGTTCTGTGACTTTGCGCTTGACAAAAGTACATCACATTTGTGTGTGTGTTATCTTTTGATTAACTGGATAAGTCAAAAACATGTACCTTTATTTTGCAGACTGCAGTGCCAATGAAATATCCAGGATTGTGTTCACTGTTGTTCTGCTGGGTAAAGCTGGGACTGGAAAGAGCGCATCAGCAAACACCATCATGTCTTCTGTGACCACAAGAAATTATAAGTATTTTAAATCTGAGGCCAGCTCCCTGCCGGTCACCACCCAGTGTCACGAGAAAATAATGCCACTGCCATCTGGGATCTTACTGAGAGTGGTCCGAACACGCCGGACTTCTTTCACGAGCACGTACAAAACCAACAAGAACAAATGGAGATGTGTAAGGAGCTCTGTCAGTCAGAGCCCGGCATCGTGCTGCTCGTGTTACAGCTGAGCCGGTTCACAGATGATGAGAAAGAAATACTGGAGACTCTGGAGGACAAGCTAGGCTGCAAGATCAGAGAGAAAACAGTGGTGTTGTTGACCCACGGAGACGATCTGAAGAAAGAGCAGCACAGTCCACAGCAGTTCATTAATGAACGTGAGCCTCTCAGGAAAATCATTAACTCGTGTGGCAATCGCTATCACGTACTCAACAACAAGTCCAGGGACACTAACCAGGTCATGGAGCTCTTCGAGAAAATTCCAAACCATGAAAATTATTTCCCAAATTTTAAAAGGAAAACATCAGATTCAGAGTGCTCAGTATGCTAGCTTAGCTTTGACTTCTGTGTTTATCGGGGAAAACAGCAAAGAGCTCATTGATGTACAGTGGGTACGGAAAGTATTCAGACCCCTTTAAATGTTTCACTCTTTGTTTCATTGCAGCCATTGGCTAAAATCAGAAAAGTTCATTTTATTTCTCATTAATGTACACTCAGCACTCTGACAGATAATACAATAAAGATATTCTTTTTTAAAAAAAATATTTAAATAAAGACACAAATGGACATCGTTTCTGGTCTTTGGCTGATAAACTTTCCAGATAACGCATACATGTTAGACACACAGATAAACTTCATTGGTGGTGATGGTGACACATGCAGTTTAGCTCCCGCTCCTGTGCACGACAATGCAATGACCCCTCCTCTTTGCATCCTGAGTCTTTTTTCTCTTCTGGAAGATTAAAAAAGCTACTGTCCTGCCTGTTATGCTTGTTTTCCTCCAGCAGGTGTCACCTTTATTTCAGTTTTGGCTCTTTGGCAGATACTGGCTGCAGTCTCAGAGCTGCAGTGCGGTAGTGTTGAGTCTCCAGGTTCTGCCAACAAACCTCACAGAGCCATTTTTCATACCTTTTACTTTGAGACAACTGCATTTGAGATGAAAGTCACAGGCTTTAATTTCACTACATTTGACCAGCTGGTTTCATGAGATTGTTGCTGCTGGAAACAAAATCTTTCATCTCAGAAATTCTGATTTTTTTTTTTTGTAGCCATCTCCATAGTTGATGACCCTTCAGATTTAAGGACAATTACTGCTTCTTCTGCAAATATATGCACTCATATTTTAAATTTCTATTTGGTTTGTTGTCACAATAAGACAAAGGTACTTAAATTAAATATGTGAATGTGAAAACAACACCATCATATGGTGTGAAAGCAGTTATTACTGTCTGAGATCATTATAATAAAGAAGTGAAATGTTGTTTGGTTTATGTTCTTCTTTGTGTTTCTCTGATGGGACATCACCATCCTGGGTGCATTAAACCCATCAGCCTCTATTGTTTCTCTGTCTTTAAAATGATTTAAAATCATCCATCCTCTTCTGCTTATCCTGTTCAGGGTCGCGGGGGGCACTGGAGCCTATCCCAGCTGACACAGGGCGAGAGGCAGCTCTGAGGTGTTAGCCAACCTGTCGCACGGCTTACACACTGAGACAGACAACCTTTCACACTCACATTCACACCTATGCGCAATTTAGAGTAGCCAGTTAACCGAACCCCAGTAAGTGCATGTCTTTGGACCGTGGGAGGAAACCCACACAGAGACGAGGAGAGCATGCAAACTCCACACAGAGAGAGAGGCCCGGGCCGAGGTGGAATCAAACTCTAGATGTTTACTCTAACTGTGAGGCAGCAGTGCTAACCACCAATAATAATACATTTATTATTATTATATATACATATATTACAACATAATAATGATACATTTTAATTAGGCACCTCTGGAAATGCTCAAGGCCAACTTACATTACGTGTGTTTTTGACTTTTCTTTTTCAGACTTTTGCTTTCACATTGTAACTGGAACCTTTCCAGGTCGGCACATCCTCCAGCAGTGTCACAGCATTGGTTTCAGGTTGTGAAAGAATTCTTTTCAATGTGTCACATACCTGTTGAAAGATTTTGCTAAAGGACTTTGTGGTTTGTTAAATGTTACAAAAGGAGTCCTGAAAATGCATCACTGAGAGTGGGAGTGGGTTGGTCTGTTCAACAGTGAATGTCTTTCTCTTACTACCACTTTAAAGTTCAACAGTGCTGGTGCTAACCCCTGTTTCTACTAATAACTCAATCACATACATTTCAGTTTATTAATACTCCACTAAAACTTGTTTGATGAACTATGTTATTTGGCTATTACTTGGGTAATATTCTGGTGTTATTCTGGTAATTAGATGATAATTACTTTGTATTTATTTATTACTCTGTAATAATTCAAATAGATCCAGAGCAATCGCAAAACTGTGTTTAGTGTAACACTGTAAAAGCAGTGGATGAGACACTATTTAGCAAAACTAAATTTTCCCATCTCAGTGTTATAGTCAAAGCGCCTGTTTTGGAAGAGCGTGAGAAGTACAGTTATTATACGCCTGGTGTTGAGTGAAGATCTGCATTCAACAAGTGTCCCTGTCAAAGTGTCACTGTGTGATGAGTAATAATAGGAAGAACTGGTTGGTCTGCGTGTTTCGTGTAAATACACAGTGACGGTTAGGTCCTTTCAACATAACACAGCAACATGACAGGATATGTCACACTGGCTCTCGTCCTAATAAAGCACACGCTGTCTAAAACATAAATCCATACTTAACCATACAACTAAATGCCCTGACATGGGTCCATCAGACACAAACACATGGGTACAGTGGACATCAAGTGTGGAGTGAGGAGCACCTGTAAATGCTTTTGTTTTTTAACACAAACTATGAAAAGAAATGAAAAAATGATCCATCTTTTGTTTCATGTAACTTTTTCATTCGTTTTCTAAAATATATTCTATGAAAAGAATCAAAAGAAGAATAAATTACCATCATGGTAGTTCAGATGTGCGCTCTTAGTAACAGTAACACTTTTGTTTTGCAGTGTTCTGTAAAACATAACTTTAATGTTTTCTCAACAAAAAATGTTTTTTTTAATATCTACAGACAAGAAAACAGCATAATTCACTTACTACCCCCCCCCCCCAAAAAAAAAACATCTCTTGAAGAAAGTTCACCATATGAATTTTATAATCTGCTTGCTCTCGCTCATCAGAGAAATTTTAATGTAAGCCGAAGGTATGGGTGAGATCTTGTGATGTCGATTTGCTTTTGCTGATAGTGAATACGCACTCAGATTAACACACTATAAATCATATGTAATTCCTACTAAGTTAAACTGTTGCAACAAAAATACACAACAGGCTCACAGTCGCACTGCGACGTGTCACAGATGGAGATCCATGAGGAGGAAATGATCGAAACCGTGAACTGCAGGAAACTGAATCCATAGTTTCCCACCAAGCTGTGTCCCTGATGTCACCATTATTTATGAAGAATTAAAGAACAATGAAACTTTTTAAGAACATTTTTATTCCATCTTGATTTTGTATATGTGGATCAATAACATTGATATTTATATCGTTACCCATTTATTCATCATGCATAGATATGATGTAATATGTATAGTCTGAGCATTTAATGCTCAGTATAATATATGAGTGTTTTAAAATGATATTTAAAATGAGTGTTTTCCTAACACTCATTTTAAATATGACATTTTTAACGTGATTTTAAACAGGAAACAGATTTGGATGATGCGTACATGTTTAGAAATCAGCTGATTGGAAGAGTCACAGAAATATTCCCGTGAAGAAATTCCCACTGATTTAAACTACACAACTGAAAGGAAACTGATTTAAAACATGAATGATTACAACATTAAACGCTCATCAAATTCTGAAATTTACAATTCCAAACATTTTATGGCTGAAAGGATTTAATAATTCGTATAGTTTATCAAATAACTGATTAATTAGGTAATATTGGCTTTATTAATGTAAAGAACCCCTGTGATTACAAAACTGCAGAGCTGATTTCGGCCAGATTAAGGCTGCGTCTTGGAGTCAGAGGAAGGATCTTCGGGGTTCGGGTCTTCGCTGCCTGAAACCAGTACGGTCTGAAACAGGTGGATTCTCTGAAACAGCTCGGCCATGAAGGTCCTGTTGTTAGCCAGGTAGTCATTATCGAAAATGCTTTCACGCTGCCGCCGAATCTGCTCTGCCTTCTCGTACATTTCATCGGTGTAGTGTCCTTCTCCATTCGCTGCCACCATGTCATCGATCTTTTTGAACAGCTCAACAACCTGAGCTCTGTTCCTGATGTTCTTATTGTCGAACACATGGTACCTGTTACCGCACCTGTTCAGCAGCTCTCTGAGCTTCGGGTGGCCGTTTCTCAAATAGTCGTGTATGGTTATCTTCTCGTGAGTCAGCTTGTCACCATGAGTAAACAGGACGATCATGTAGTTTGAAGCATCAGGTCCAAAGAGTTTCTCCAGGGCGTCCACGCAGTTTTGTTCTTCTATGGTAAACCTGCCGATCTGAAGGACCAGCAGGAAGACGTGGGGGCCAGGAGTGGTAATCTGAATACATTTTGCGATTTCTTTCTTTATGAAATCTGCACTTTTTGATGTGTCCAGAATGCCGGGTGTATCGACCAAATGGATATTTCTGGCAGTCTCAAGTCTAACCATCTTACAGTGCACTGTCACTGACTCTGAACTCTCATTAGACTTAAAAGTATCTTCTTTGCCGACGATGGTGTTACCAGCTGCACTTTTCCCAACACCAGTTTTCCCAATCATCACAATCCTCAGCGGCCAACCTGCAGAAATAAATACTCTTAGACTTATTGTGTGGGTAAGGAGCATATTATCAGCCGCTTTAAAAATGACACTTTTCTGTTGTGTTCTTAAAATATTATCTAAGTGTAAATCAAATATATTTACCATCAGGGATCGATGAAGCAGCACCCATCTCTGCTCCTGGCTCTTTGGAGACTGAACAGAAACTCGGCTCTCGGCTCTTTGGTATGTTGTTCAGCAGCTCTCTGCTCTCCTCCCACTGGGTGGAGCTCTCAGCATATATCAGTGAGACTGCGTCTGCATTCAGATCCTGTTGAAACCCGACCGACAGGATGAGTTCTGCTGAGCCTCCAAGTAGGTGACTCTTATTTACATCACATTTAGCCTTAATATTTCCATAAAGATAGCAGGATGGATTTAATATTGAACATGAGAAGTTGTACTTTTAAACCTTTATTCAAGAGATATTTTGAGCTGAACTTCAGCTGTGAAGTAGCATGCATATAGACAGGAAACTGTGCAACAGTAGCTGAGATCAAATAAAAGGGTAAACTTGAAGATTGTTGTTGTCCGACTCCTGTCCAGTACAAAGTTTAGCAAAAACAAAAACCTTCTCCTTAAAGAAGATTTCTCAGTGCTGCTTTCTTGGAGCTGCAGACACAGTTAGATTATCCCCTCGTTCCTTTGCAGAGTCAGCAGCTGTAGGCGGCAAAGCACTGAAATCTGACTTTGCTGACATGTCCCAGATAATGATCCATCCATGAGCTCAGACAGTGTTTTCTGTATGCCAGCGTTGCACTGATAATGTTCATGGTGGTTTCCATGTCTTTGCCTGTGAGAGTGTGTTGACTCTTGTTTTTCATTGGTCTGAGAGAAAGGACCGTTGGATAGTAGATACAGTCCTCATTTTATATTTCACATGATTCTGCTGCTGTCCGAAACGCTGAACTAATAATTAAAGAATTATTGGTGAACTGTGTGATGAGCATTTAATTATCAGGAGGCAGAATCGGCTCTAGAGACAGAATAGGGTCTTTACCTTATTCTTAAAGCGCCTTGAGGTGACTGTTTGTTGTGATTTGGTGCTATATAAACATGTTATTTATTTATTTCAGCTGTTTCTCATACAGCTGCATATTGTTTTGACAAAATCCATCCACAATGAGCCGCAAAACTCCTGAAAATGTCTCTGTGCACTCAGTAAGTGCAGAAAGGTTTTTCTTTGTTTTTTAATGCCAAAGAGCGATAACAGAACTGACAGCTAGCTCATGAATGCCTTTGATTGGACTGATATCTGTACAGCAGAAAATAAAACACAATAATAATAATAATGTCGCCTCAAACTGCACAGCATTGTGAAACATTTTGCTTTTTGCTTCTACAGAAAAGCCCGACAAGACGACCATCGCTCTGCTCGGGAAGAATCCCGAGTTAAAGAAAACAATTGAAAATGCCATCCTAAAAAATCACAAAGTTGATTCCAAAACGTTTATAGATTTTACCCTGGAAGAGAACGAGTCATTCAGGATCATAAATACTCCTGACTTCTTGGATGAAAAATATCTGGATCAGAAGATTATTGATCTGATGGCACTTTGTGATCCTGGCCCTGACCTGTTCTTACTGGCTTTAGATCCAGAAGACGCAAATGCTCAAATCAGTGAACTTCAACATATCTTTGGAGAAACTGTCAGAAATCATTTAGTCATCATAACAGAAAATAGGAAGGTGCAGGAGCAGCTCAGCTCACATTATAATGGAAAATTAAATATCCAGACTGTGAGTGAAAACCTGCCTGATCGGTGTAAGGACGGGTTACCTGGGCAGTCATTCCAGTTTGAAAGCTACTTCCGACATGCAGTGAAACGAAGAAGAAGATATTTGGAATGCAAAAGGTAAACGTATTTTCATTTTTTTCCCTCTATATTGGACAGCCAGCTTCTTCCTCTGTGCATTTTCTCATCAGTTGTTTCTGTTGGAGAAGAAACATTTAGATCCTTAAGCTGCTGTTCCACTGTGTAAGAACACTTGAGTTATAGTGTTGTTGATTTAAATGCTTCTGATGCCCATTTTGCTAAATGCTTAGCTCATCCATGATCGAAGCGTGTTTCTTGAAATTGAGATGATGCATACATACTTCAGTCTCTTCTTAATAAAAACATCGCAGCAGTCAGTAGAAGTCCTTTCATAAAAGAAAATATATAATTACTGCAGTCAGCAAGATTTCACTGTGGACTGTGTGAATGTAACTTTGTACAAGCAGCGAAAGAACATTTCAAACAAAAACAAGTTAAACATGTTTCTTTTCTTGTGAAATGTTGTAACTTTGTTGTTGAAATATGTCTCCTATCATTAAAATATTATTTCAGCTATGAAGGTTTTCCTGATTACCACGGGGCAAAAGGTAAGTCTGGAATCCAAATAAGATTATTTTTGGAAGTCTGTTTTTTTTAAAATTTTATGACATAATAAATACTTGACTCTTTCAGCTACACTGTGCAGATAACATCTGATTAGTGCGTAGCTGTTTTTCTTTAAATTGTAACTATAATTCAGTACAAATGTTCGTCCAAATTTTATACGGCACAAACGCTTTATACTTGTTTTGTGAAACCGCAGTTTTGTATTTTTTAAGTACTTTCTCATACTTATATTTAACTTAAACTAAATAATGTAGCTTTTAACAATTAGCCCACAGTACATTAAAGCATCTGAACTTTGTGTTTTAAAATAATAGTTTGCATTACTAAACATTTTCTTAGGTCCAGATTTGTCACTTCAATCAAGCCCACAGAGAATCCCACCTACAAATGGCCTTGGTATGTTCCTGAAAACATGATACTATACATACAAAGATTCAATAAGATGAAAATCTAACTGTGGCCAGGTAATAAACCATATTTTTTTATATTTCTCCTTTGATAATATAATTTTCTGAGGTAAGCCAAAGCTCAAATTTAATGCTGGGTAAACTGTTGACAGTTTGTTTTTTTAAATGGTTCTAACTGCATTTAACAGGTAACGGCCACAATGGGTCAGGAAGTGAAACCACCATTGTGCTGCTGGGAAAGTGTGGGACAGGAAAGAGCGCATCTGCAAACACCATCCTGGCTGCCGGGAGCTCCCAGCTGTCAGGTCTCATGAAAACACTTTCGAGGAAACCCCAGCTGGATCCAAGCCAACATTTCGAATGCTGCCCGAGCTCCACACCTGTCACCACCAAGTGTGAGGCCAAAATGACAGAGATATGTGGAACACAGGTCAGAGTGGTCGACACCCCAGACTTCTTTTATGAAGAGGAGAATGCAGACAAGGCTCAGGTAGAGGAGTGTAAGAAGTACTGTCAGCCGTGGCAGTGTGTGGTGTTGCTCGTGATACAGTTGGGCAGGTTCACGGATGGTGAGACAGGATTATTGGAGAAGCTGGAGAAACATCTTGGGTGGATGATCAGGGAGAAAACAATCATCCTGTTTACACACGGAGAAGATTTCAACAACGACTTGAAGGAGTTTATTGGTGAACGGTCTCACCTCAAGCAGATTGTGGAAGCTTGCGGCAATCGTCACCATGTATTCAAGAACACCGTTAAAGACTCCAAGCAAGTCTTTGCACTGTTCAAGACCTTTCCAGAAATGTTTCCAGAATTCACAGCAAAACCAGCCACACAGTGCTCTTTGTTTTAGTGTTTGGTGACTTACACCAAATGCTCAAACAACACAAACCAGTTTGTGGAGTGTGGCAAGTGAATGTGTAATCTTTGGAAGCTCTGTGAACTTATTGTATACATATTTAAGGTGACATCTCTTTAAACACAGGATTTCTAGTTTTAAAGCATTTCTAATCTTTAGGATTTATGTGTACTACTTTGACTTCGACTGTTGGGTGAATTTAAGAAAAAATGGTTTTTAATAGTTACCTTATTTATGGCACTGTAGAAAATATAAGGAACGTTCAGGAAAGCTTGTTTTAAACATTTTGATGTAGCATGGGGTGCTTTAAGACACAGTGATGGGTAAAATAAGATGCTATAGCTATATTTACAACTACACAAAGCAAAAGATAAATTTATTAAATAAACTACTTAATTCAGCAATAACAGTCTATGTATTAAAAGTCTGTTTCAGTTTGCTTCTATTTAGTCTTTTATTGCCCTGTTGCACATATTTTTTCCATGAACCATGAATTATCATTACTTTATTGTTGGCATTTTGGCACATATACTTTGTTCCAATCAGAGAATAATTTTGCATGTTCAAAGAAATGGTCCCAAAACCAGAAAGGATTCATCAGAGGCTGTAACGACCTGGAGCACCAGCCCAGTGAGCAGAAGAAACCATAAAATTACAAATTCTTTGCAGTCAACATCACACAGAAACTTAAAATCAAATGTAACTTTGTGATTGCTGTTTGATTTTGTTACATCGTTTCATATATTCCTTTGTGCGATAGTTTCTTCTTGATCATTCTTGTTTGCTTATTATAGGTGTGAATGTGAGTGTAGATGTCGTCTCTCTGTGTTGGCCCTGTGACAGGCTGGCCACCTGTACAGGTGTACCCTGCCTCTTGCCCTATGCCAGCTGGGATAGGCTCCAGCCCCCCCGTGACCCTGACCAGGATAAGTGGAAGTGAATTGATGGATGATGGATGGATGGATGGATGGATGCAAAATGTGTTTCAGCAAGTGAAAATAGGTGAAAAGTGCTTAAGGTTCTGCCAAAAGTGTGACCATTTCAGTAAATGGGTTCAGGGTCCTGAGCATTTGGTTCAGACAGCAGGGTTTATTGTTTTGGCAACTGAGAAAAACTGTATTATCAGAATTGTCAATAACTCACCATAATGTTCAAGTGCATATCAAGAAATGCAAAACCTTTTTGCAGTGCTCAGTAAAAATATAAAACCAAACCTTTTATGCTTATAACACAAAAATGTATTAGTCAAACTGATGTGTTCTGGTGTCCAACAATACATAATATAAATAAAACTCGACACACTGAAGCAGATGCTATTTTTAACTTAGATGAGCTATCAGACTGTAATATAATATATAAATAATATTAGCATGGTGGCAGGCACTGCTGCACAGGAACAAGGTCCTGGGTTTGAATCCACCATCTGGCCTTTCTATGTGGAGTTTGCATGCTCTCTGTGTGGGCCCCCCCACAGTCCAAATGCATGCAGTTAGTGGGGGTGATCTAAGCTGCCCACAGCTGTGAATGTGAGTGGTTGTCTGGATAATGTAAGCCAGCAAACTAACTTCAACCAAACAAAAGAAATACAAAAAGACATCTGACTGTCACTCACAAAATGATTTCATTTCATAACCACAATGTTTTTAGTTGAGTTCATATTGCTTATTTACAAACAAATCACATCACTGCTTTTTAGTCCACCCCAGAGTAAAGATCCTCAGCAGGCTACCACCTGCCACATGTGACTCCATAATGACTCATTCTCTTTATATCACGAGCCTTTTTCTTCTCTTAAATATTGTCATAGAATACAGCATAATGGACAGCTGATATAAACACACATATTTAATATACACTGGAACAATAATACACACAATGGCATGTTCTTCAAACCCCAGTGAGTGCTGCACAATGGCTGATCAGGAGAATGAGACACAACTGGGGAACAAACAGATGAACCTAATTAAGACAACGAGCAACAAATGAATCTAAAGCACAAAGTAAAACAAGAACAAAAGGAAGGGAAGGAATAAAAGAGAAACACAACGGACTGAATGAAAACAAGATTTAATCTCAGAACTCTGATTATGAACAGAACTTAGAAGTAGCTGCTGGAGCCAGCTGAAGGAAAAGTCTAAATAAATATAAAAAGCAGAGGAGCTAAAATCTAATCTGAAAATCAAAACCCTGACCCAGACCTGGGACCATGACAGAGACCTTTTTGTAGCCGAGTATTCAGTTAAAAGTTAACACAATTACTTATAAGGAAATATTGCATACTAATATTTGGATTTCCTTTACATTAGTAGTCAGTGTAAGATAAACTTACATTACATTAACTTTCTGAGAGTTACACACATGCATTTTTATAAATGACAAATATATTTTAAATCATAAAACAATGTTAATACTTTTAAACTTTTTACAGTGTGACAAACTTTACTATTGCCACTGATATTAAATTAATTACAGCCATGACGATGTGTCACTGCAGTATAATAATAAAATAAGACAATTCTTTTAAAAAAATTATTTTTAATGAGTAGCTCAGGACAAATAATATAATACTTCATCTTTTGGGGCCCATTTCCTTTTAGACTTTTCTTTTCATTCTTTCTCTTCTTTATTTTACAGTCTTGTTTGGTTTAGACTGCAAAGCTCCTCAGTGAGGTGTACTTGGAGTCCAAATTTCCAGCATTTTTACATCAGAAAGCAAACAGCAGGTCTTCCTGTAGAGTCACAGCATGTATTTCAGGCTCAGTCTGTCTACTCTGCTAAAACCTGTTGAAACATTATGCTGAAGGGCTTCAGGTGTTCTGGAAATGCATCCTGAGTGGGTAGTTGGTCTGCGTGCCTCATGTTCCTTCTAACAAAGAGCACCTGTTTGTACTTGAGTCTGTGTTTTCATTGGCTCCTCACTCACATGCAAAGAACGTTGAACTTTCTGTACAAAGAAAGCCTGAATGATTAACGAGCAGCTCAGCAGCATATTTCACAGGAAAATTTTCTCTGCCTCTCACGCACACTCATATACAGATGCAGTATAAAATTAAAAACTTAACCCAGCTAACCTCTTCCATTAGACTGCTTGGCTGCTGGTAGACCCAGGACATATTCTGGAGGCTTGAGGTAATTATGTCTTGTTGTGAAATAACCCACAGCAGTCCAGCATCAGCTGGGATATGGTGTAACACCTCTGATTTATCCCCAGCTGTCATGGTCCTGGGCCGGTGGCCCAGTGTTTTATGTTTTGTATTTAGGTCTGCGTCCTTGTCTTGTGTCAAGTCTGCGTCTCTGTTCCCCTGATTCACTTCCTGTTTTCTTTTGATAGCCTCGTGTTCCCTGTGCTTTGTGTTTAGTTTTACTTCCCCCTGTGACTTTAGGTTAATTTGGTTCACCTGTGTCTCCTGCATTCCCTCATCAGTCCTCTTGTGTATTTAAGCCCTTCGTTTTCCTGTGTTCTTTGTTCAGGTCCTCGTCTGTTCGTCCATGTGATGTCGGCTAGTGTTTAGTTTCAAGTTTTCCAGTTCTTTCGAGTTTTTGAGTTTAATCTTGTTTAGCTGGTCCTGACCAGCCTATTAATAAAAAAGTGTTAAAGCACACGTCCGCACTTGCCTGCGTCCTGCTTTGGGGCCCTCCCTGCCTTGCCAGCACCAGCCGTGACACCAGCAGACTTAATTTCTTTGAGGCATTCACATCGACACATTTCAGCTGTTAAAGAGACCTGATGAAAGTGGTGGCGATAACAGTGAAACATGAAGCCCCTGCACTACATTTGATATTGTGACCACATGTGTGTGCTCCAATAAAACGGGAATTTTGAGAAATTTGGTATCAAACCAGCGGCTGAACTTTAGCACACCATAACACTAAAACAACAGTGAGGGGTCTTTTCACCTCTGCATTTCACATTACCTCCACAGAAGATAAACTGGATTTAGTCATGCTTTATACAGTATAATGACCCATTTTCTGTGTATCATGTTTCTCTTTTGTAAAACTGTGTCACAATATACAGCTAATTTTTATTTTACATTATTTTACAGTTTGCAGACAGCTTTTTTTTTGCAGGTGAGCCTCTGCCAGCTTTAATTCTGTGAATCTCTGCTAATGTTTCCTTTTTGTCTTCTTCTTTTGCAGTTTTGTTAGGTTTAGGCTACAAGAATGCTTGGTTAGGTTTAGTCTGGGTTCAAAAACACATTCTCACACTATAAAACAGTCCTCTCCGAGATGACACATCTGCCCTCTCTCGCATTTTGACACCTTTGACATCCTGTTGAAAGATTACAGTAAAAGATTTGTTGGTGTATTACATGTGACATCAAAGGGCCCTGACAATGCACTGTCATGAAGAGAAAGTGAGAATGAGAGAGTGGGAAAAAAAATTGAGAATGAGTTTGTCTGCATGCTCCACATTCTGTCATTCCTTCTGATACCTGCTCTATTACTGGCCTATCAGTCATTTGTAAAGAACATTAAACTGTACTGCATGAAATATGCTGTACAAACAAAGTCTGAATAATTGATTGACAAGCAGCTCAACAGGATATTTGACATTTTTCACAGGATGTACCTGAGTGTCTCACTCATAGACACAAAATCATATAATATACAATCTTGCAAAATCCCAGAGCATTTATAATCTATTTCTAGATTCTCTATCAGTGGGTGGCTGCCCATTGAGTCCATCTTGGGTCCCATTTTATTCACAATCTATATGCTCCAGACAAATTGTTTGGAAACATGGCCAAGATTTTCATTGCTATGCAGATGATACACAACTCTGTCTCATTTAAACCTGGCGCTACTGAAATCTCACACAATATGGTTTGTCTGGAGGACAAAGAATCTGGATGTCCAAAACCTCTCTCTGAAACTGAAATGATCATATTTACACCTTCTTCCTCCAGTACTCTGCAAGAGGCTAGCATTCTCTGACTCTGAACTTTCTTTTTTGATACATGGGTAGAGATGAGAATTGATAAGAATTTAGCAATCACGATTCCATTATCGATATCACTTATCAATTCAATTCCTTCTCGATTCTCTTATGAATTCTCATTGGGCTAGTGAATAAAATATACCACAAGTAGAAAAAAATTAAGAGAATCCCTCTTTCAAGATTAGTACTATTAATATTTTAATGTTTTAACATAAAATACAACTGCAAGGTGTGCGAGAAGCAGCCTCTGAGCCAGCCAGACTCTGGCAGTCCTCATCAAATAAATGCTACAGGAGATGGAGGTTATTGATACAGTAAAGTGAAAGCAGTAAGGAAAAATAGGGCTGCAACTATAGATTATACCATTGATTAATCCAGTGATCTGATTAGAAATACTTCTTTTGTATTAACAGTTCATCTACATATTTTAAGTTCCATACTGCAGTTTGTTGCTGTGTGATACAAACAGGATGGATGAAGCAGCTACAAAGTTCTCTTTTTTCACGTTGGCTCTTACTGATCAGGTGATTTGATTAAGGACCTCCATCAACCAAAATAAAGGTTTTAACGGTGGTTACAGGGGAAAGCGCTGCTGCTTTGGACACTAGAAAAACGTTTCCTTCCACTCCACCCGAGCTCACTGTCTGCTCCGCCTTTTTGCGCTTGCTGCGTGTGCACAGACTGCACGTATAACAGCTTCTGCTGTTGTTGAAACACTAAGAACATAATTTTGTAATGCTTTTTATCTTGACGCTTCTGTCTTGACGCTGTTGGATATATTCGGAACCAAATAAGGCAGGTGTGTGATGTAAACACGCAAATGCGTCCTCACATCAGTGGACCCAATGGGCGGAAAAGGCAAGCAGGCTAACAATTCCAAGAAATTGAATTACTGGGAACTGGTTCTCTACAAGAACCAGTTCTCGATTCCCATCCCTATACATGGGTGTCTAAAGACATGCAGTCATGTTTCATTCAGCTTAGATGGTTATAAGATCAAAAACCCCACTCATTCCTGTCACAGTCTGAAATAGTGAAGGTCATCCATGCCCTCATTTTTTCTAGATTTGATCACTATAATCCACTTTATTCAGGTATCATTTATTATACACTGACTACAGTTAATTCAAAATGCTGCTGCCAGATTTTTAACGCAAAAACCAAATTTTACTTTACTATTATATATATTTTGCTTGGATCTAATTGTCGTGACTGCTGGCTAAGGCTAATCGTAGATTTGGTAAGATCGTTATTCACGTCGGCAGTAATGACACCCGGTTACGCCAATCGAGAGGTCACTAAAATTAATATTGAATTGGTGTGTGACTTTGCAAAAACAATGTCGGACTCTGTAGTTTTCTCTGGGCCCCTCCCCAATCAGACCCGGAGCGACATGTTTAGCCGCATGTTCTCCTTGAATCGCTGGCTGTCGGAGTGGTGTCCAAAAAACAACGTGGGCTTCATTGATGATTGGGAAAGTTTCTGGGGAAAACCTGGTCTTGTTAGGAGAGACGGCATCCATCCCACTTTGGATGGAGCAGCTCTCATTTCTAGGAATCTGGCCAAATTTATCAACCCTCCTAAAACCTGACTGCCCAGGGTTGAGACCAGGAAGCAGAGTTGCAGTCTTACACGCCTCTCTGCAGCTTCTCTCTCCTGCCATCCCCCCAAAACCCCATCCCCATAGAGACGGTGCCTGCTCCCAGACCACCAAAAAACAAACTTAAAATCAGCAGAAAACTGTTTAAACATAAAAATTCAAAAACAATAAATAATATAGTTTCATCAACTGCACAAAAGAATAAAACAATTAAATGTGGATTATTAAACATTAGGTCTCTCTCTTCCAAGTCCCTGTTAGTAAATGATTTAATAATTGATCAACATATTGATTTATTGTGCCTTACAGAAACCTGGTTACAGCAGGATGAATATGTTAATAGACTCCAATTTGTTCATGTAAATGGGGAGTCGTCTTCACACAGTAAGGTTAATTATGGAGTCCCACAGGGTTCTGTGCTAGGTCCAATTTTATTTACATTGTACATGCTTCCCTTAGGCAGTATTATTAGAAAGCATTGCATCAATTTCCATTGTTATGCAGATGATACTCAGCTTTATCTATCCATGAAGCCAGATGACACACATCAGTTAGTTAAACTGCAGGAATGTCTTAAAGACATAAAGGCCTGGATGACCTCTAATTTCCTGCTACTAAATTCAGATAAAACTGAAGTTCTTGTACTCGGCCCCACAAATCTTAGAAGCACAGTGTCAAACCAGATACTTACTCTGGATGGCATTACTTTGGCCTCCAGTAACACTGTGAGAAATCTTGGAGTCATTTTTGACCAGGATATGTCCTTCAATGCACATATTAAACAGATATGTAGGACGGCTTTTTTACATCTGCGCAATATTTATAAAATTAGAAACATCCTTTCTCAGATTGACGCTGAAAAGTTAATCCATGCATTTATTACTTCTAGGCTGGACTACTGTAATTCATTATTATCAGGCTGTCCTAAAAACTCCCTGAAAAGCCTTCAGCTGATCCAAAATGCTGCAGCTAGAGTACTGACAGGGACTAGAAAGAGAGAGCAGATTTCTCCCATATTGGCTTCTCTTCATTGGCTCCCTGTTAAATCCAGAATAGAACTTAAAATCCTTCTCCTAACATACAAGGTCTTGAATAATCAGGCCCCATCTTATCTCAAAGACCTCATAGTACCGTATCACCCCAATAGAGCACTTCGTTCTCAGACTGCTGGCTTACTTGTGGTTCCTAGGATACTTAAAAGTAGAATGGGAGGCAGAGCCTTCAGCTTTCAGGCCCCTCATCTGTGGAACCAGCTCCCAGCTTGGATTCGGGAGACAGACACCCTCTCTATTTTCAAAATTAGGCTTAAAACTTTCCTTTATGATCAAGCTTATAGTTAGGGCTGGATCAGACAACCCTGAACCACCCCTTAGTTATGCTGCTATAGGCCTAGGCTGCTGAGGGGGTCCCATAATGCACTGTTTCTTCTCATTCACCTTTATTTACTTGTTTATACTTCACTCTGTACTTAATCATTATTATTAATCTCTGGCTCTCTTCCACAGCATGTCTTTTGTCCTGTCTCTCTCCACTCAGCCCCAACCGGTCGCAGCAGATGACTGCCCCTCCCTGAGCCTGGTTCTGCTGGAGGTTTCTTCCTGTTAAAAGGGAGTTTTTCCTTCCCACCGTCGCCAAGTGCTTGCTCATAGGGGGTCGTTTTGACTGTTGGGTTTTCTCTGTGTTATTGTAGGGTCTTTACCCACAATACAAAGCGCCTTGAGGCGACTGTTTGTTGTGATTTGGCGCTATATAAATAAAATTGAATTGAATTGAATATGTTAGTGTGACTCAGGGGTGTTGATTCATTTAAACTAACTGTCAGAATGCTCAAAGCTCAGGTCGAGGAGGAGGCGTAGCTGCAATCTTCAATTCCAGCTTAGTAATTAATCAAAGACCCAGACAGAGTTTTAATTCTTTTGAAAGCCTGACTCTTGGTCTTGCCCACCCTAATTGGGAAATTCAAAAACCTGTTTTATTTGTTATTATCTATCGTCCACCTGGTCCTTACTCAGAGTTTCTGTCTGATTTCTCAGACTTTTTATCTGATTTAGTGCTCAGTTCAGATAAAATCATTATAGTGGGTGATTTTAACATCCATGTAGATGCTGAAAATGACAGCCTCAACACTGCATTTAATCTATTATTAGATTCAATTGGCTTCTGTCAAAATGTAAAGGAGCCCACCCACCACTTTAATCATACTCTGGATCTTGTCCTGACATATGGCATAGAAACTGAAGACCTAACAGTATTCCCTGAAAGCCCCCTCCTGTCTGATCATTTCTTAGTAACATTTACATTTACTTTAATGGATTACACAGCAGTGGGGAATAAGTTTTATTACAGTAGAAGTCTTTCTGAAAGTGCTGTAACTAAGTTTAAGGATCTAATTCCTTCATTATTATGCTCTTCAGTGCCATGTGCCAACACAGTGCAGAGCAGCTACCTAAACTCTGCTCCCAGTGAGGTAGATTATCTCATCGATAGTTTTACATCCTCACTGCGTACGACTTTGGATACTGTGGCTCCTCTGAAAAGCAAAGCCTCAAATCAGAAGTGCCTGACTCCGTGGTATAATTCACAAACGCGCAGCTTAAAGCAGATAACCCGTAAGCTGGAGAGGGAATGGCATCTCACTAAAGTAGAAGATGCTCATTTAGCCTGGAAAAAGAGTTTGTTGCTCTATAAAAGAGCCCTCCATAAAACTAGGACATCTTACTATTCATCATTAATTAAAGAAAATAAGAACAACCCCAGGTTTGTTTTCAGCACTGTAGCCAGGCTGACAAAGAGTCAGAGCTCTGTAGAGCCCAGTATTCCTTTCACTTTAACTAGTAATGACTTCATGGATTTCTTTACAAATAAAATTTTAGACATTAGAGGAAAAATTATTCAAAACCATCTCCAAGGTTTATCTTCATGTTCGGCTGCTTTCAGCACTGCTGGTATTTGTTTAGACTCTTTGGCTCCAGTTGATCTTTTGGAGTTAACTTCAATAGTTACTTCCTCCAAACCATCAACATGTTTATTAGATCCCATTCCTACTAGACTGTTCAAAGAAGTCTTTCCAATTATTGATGCTTCAATCTTAAAAATGATCAATCTGTCTTTATTAGGTGGCTATGTACCACAGGCCTTCAAGGTGGCTGTAATTAAACCGCTACTTAAAAAGCCATCACTGACCCAGCTGTCTTAGCTAATTATAGGCCAATCTCCAACCTTCCTTTTCTCTCCAAAATCCTTGAAAGAGTAGTTGTAAAACAGCTAACTGATCATCTGCAGAGGAACGGTTTATTTGAAGAGTTTCAGTCAGGTTTCAGAATTCATCACAGTACAGAAACAGCATTAGTGAAGGTTACAAATGATCTTCTTACAGCCTCTGACAGTGGACTCATCTCTGTGCTTGTCCTGTTGGACCTCAGTGCAGCTTTTGATACTGTTGATCATAACATTTTATTACAGAGATTAGAGCATGCCATAGGTATTAAAGGTACTGCACTGCAGTGGTTTGAGAATCAGGCTTTCAAAAGAATTAAAACTCTGTCTGGGTCTTTGATTAATTATTAAGCTGGAATTGAAGATTGCAGCTACTCCTCCTCCTCGACCTGTGCTTCGAGCATTCTGACAGTTAGTGTGACTCGGGGGTGTTGATTCATTTAAAGTAACATATTCATCCTGCTGTAACCAGGTTTCTGTAAGGCACAATAAATCAATATGTTGATCAATTATTAACTCATTTACTAACAGGGACTTGGAAGAGAGAGACCTAATATTTAATAATCCACATTTAATTGTTTTATTCTTTTGTGCAGTTGATGAAGCTATATTATTTATCGTTTTTGAATTTTTATGCTTAAATATTTTTCTGCTGATCTTAGGTTTGTTTTTTGGTGGTCTGGGAGCAGGCACAGTCTCTATGGGGATGGGGTTTTGGGGGGATGGCAGGAGGAGAGAAGCTGCAGAGAGGCGTGTAAGACTGCAACTCTGCTTCCTGGTCTCAACCCTGGGTAGTCAGGTTTTAGGAGGGTTGATAAATTTGGCCAGATTCCTAGAAATGAGAGCTGCTCCATCCAAAGTGGGATGGATGCCGTCTCTCCTAACAAGACCAGGTTTTCCCCAGAAACTTTCCCAATTATCAATGAAGCCCACATTGTTTTTTGGACACCACTCCGACAGCCAGCGATTCAAGGAGAACATGCGGCTAAACATGTCGCTCCGGGTCTGATTGGGGAGGGGCCCAGAGAAAACTACAGAAGTTACAGTGGATATAAAAAGTCTACACACCCCGGTTCAAATGCAAGCTTTTTGTGATGTAAAAAAATGACAGCAAGACAAATAATTTCACAACTTTTTCCACTTTTAATGTGACCTTTAACCTTTACAATGCAATTGAAAAACAAACAGAAATCTTTCAGGGAGGTGAAGTAAAAATAATCAACTGAGATAATGTGGTTGCATAAGTGTGCACACCCTTTTATAACTGGGGGTGTGGCTGTGTTCAGATTTAACCAACTACATTCAAACTCATGTTAAATTGGAGTCAGCACGCACCTGTCACCAATTAAAGTGCCTCTGATCAGCCCCAAATAACGTCCAGCTGTTCTAACAGGCTTTTCCTGACATTTTTGTGGCCACATCTTCCAGCACAAGCCATGGTCCACAGAGAGCTGCCAGAGCATCAGAGGGATCTCATTATTCAAAGATATCAGTCAGGTGAAGGCTACAAAAGAATTTCCAAGGCATTAAATATACCATGGAACACAGTGAAGACCGTCATCATCCAGTGGAGAAAACCTGGCACAACAGTGACATTACCAAGAACAGGACGTCCGTCCAAAATTGATAAGACGAGAAGAAAACTGGTCAGGGAGGCTGCCAAGAGGCCGACAGCAACACTGAAGGAGCTGTAGGAATTTCTGACAAGTACTGGCTGTGCAGTACATGTGACAACAACCTCCCGTCTTCTTAATATTGGGGCTATGGGGTAGATGGAAGCCTTGTCTTTCAAAGAAAAACATCCAAGCCTGGCTTAATTTAGCAAAAAGACATTTGCAATCTCCCAAAGGCATGTGGGAAAATGTGCTGTGGTCTGATGAAACCAAGGTTGAACTTTTTGGACATCATTCCAAAAACAACACTGCTCATCACCAGAAGAACACCACACCTACAGTGAAGCATGGTGGTGGCAGCATCATGCTGTGGGGCTGTTTTTCTTCAGCTGGAACTGGGGCCTTAGTCAGGGTGGAGGGAATTATGAACAGGTCCAAATACCAGTCAGTGTTGGCACATAACCTTTGGCCTTCTGTTAGAAAGCTGAAGATGGAGAGGAACTTCATCTTTCAGCACGACAATGACCCAAAGCACACATCTAAATCAACAAAAGAACGGCTTCACCGGAATAAGATGAAGGCTTTGGAACGGCCCTGCCAGAGTCCAGACCTGAATCCCATCCAACATCTGTGGGCTGATCTGAAGAGGGCTGTGCACAGGAGATGCCCTCGCAGTCTGGCAGATTTGGAGCGGTTTTGCAAAGAAGAGTAGGCAAATATTGCCACATCAAGATGTGCCACGCTGATAGGCTCCTACCCAAAAAGACTGAGTGTTGTAATAAAAGCAAAAGGTGCTGCAACAAAGTGTTAGCTTAAGGGTGTGCATATTTATGCAACCAGGTTATTTTAAGTTTTTTATTTTATATTTGTCCCCTTTAAAGGTTTCAGTTAGTTTGTCAAATGCATTGTACAGGTTAAAGGTCACATTAAAGATGGAAAAAGTTGTGAAATTATTTGTCTTGCTGTCATTTTTTTACTTTGCAAAAACCTGGCATTTGAACAGGGGGTGTGTGGACTTTTTATATCCACTGTAAGCCTGATGTTTCAAAGAAGTCACGTGGTTATTGATGGTCTTATGATCTCACACTCCTCTCTGCTCTTTGTGTTTCACTTTCAATATGAGGCTGCAGGCATATAAAAACGTTGCACTCTCACTCCTTTCTGCGTTTCACTTTCAATATGAGGCTGCAGGCATATAAAACTTTGCGCACTCACTCCTCTCTGCTCTTTGTGTTTCACTTTCAATATGAGGCTGCAGGCATATAAAAACGTTGCACTCTCACTCCTTTCTGCGTTTCACTTTCAATATGAGGCTGCAGGCATATAAAACTTTGCGCACTCACTCCTCTCTGCTCTTTGTGTTTCACTTTCAATATGAGGCATATAAAACATTGCGCTCTCACTCCTTTCTCCTCTTTCTGCCTCTGCAGCATCACAGAGCTTCCTGAAACTAACAGCAGGTAAAAATCACTACTTCACAAATGTTGGAGCAGGAGAACTTTTCAAAAGTCTGTTGTTTATCAGTGATTAATGTTTGAGAATATGCCTGTAAAAGCTCTGTTTGATCTATTTTAAGAATTTTACAGTTCTTCAGTTAATGTTGTTTGTTTTAATCCAGAGACCAGACTTCACTGACACTGTGGAGATCGTCACCATGGCTTTGTAAGTACAATAAGTTCAGTTAACAGATGAAACCAAATGCAACTTCATGTTTTAATATGTCATCATATATAGTTAAAATATATACGTGTTTACCACTGTTTCAGATACACATGTAAATTAATATCCAACCTGCTTTTTTCCTTTTAATTTATCTTTTATCTCTAACTAAAATCAATAAACTTTAGAAGGAGATAATTTCATTTCTTTGTTTTGTACTTTTTAGTACAAGACAGTGAATGCACTTTTTAGTGTCAGGATCACCTAAATCATGATATTTTTACAGATGGGGTTTAATAAATTGTTCATTGGTGTGTTCATTATAATCTTTATTATTATATGAATTTATAATTATACTTATCTTTAAGGCAGTTTAGTGCAGTTCAACATGATTGACATATAATTGACATGAGACAGAAAATTTAATTTGTGCCAATAAGAAATTTAAAAATGAATTAAAATGACAAAATATCAAGTAAATTCATAGAAAAAAAATGTAAAGAAAGGTACATTAAAATAAAATGTAAAAAATTAGATGAAATAATCTTAAACATGATTTATCTGAAATAAAATCAGGCTATATCAAATTTGACCAAAAGAAAAACATCACAAAAATTTCTAATCAGTCAGTAAAAAACATAGTAAAATGGTAAAAATAGTAAAAGAAGAAAAATTGTTCTATTATGCTGAAAAACAGATATTTATTTCAGCTTTTATCAATTAAATGATTCTAGATTCTAGCTCTTTCAAGCTTTTAGAGATTCAGCATAAAATGCTCTCCTGATCCACTGAAGCAAATCAAACACATTCAAACAAGACTCATCATTACTATTACATAAAGATGTACTAAACTTTTACTCTTGCCTTTTAGGAACATCTCAGATAAATACAAGGACTTCATCTCTAGAAGTATTCGGATCTCTTCAGGACCTCCTGCTCTCTACCAGCTGAAACCAGAAAAAAAGCAAACTGATCATCTGACCAGACTGACTGTTGGTGAAAGAAATCCAAAGAAGATCAATAAAACCATCTTACTTGTGGGTGAAACAGGAACAGGAAAATCATCTCTGATCAACTCTCTCTTCAACTACAGCATGGGAGTGAAGTTTGAGGATGAAGTCTGGTTTGAGATCGTGGAGGATGAGAAGAGAAGTCAGACGGAAAGTCAGACATCAGATGTGATCGTATACGAGATCTTTGGGTTTGAAGATGGAGCTCTGCCCCACTCTCTGACCATCATCGATACTCCTGGATATGGAGACACCAGAGGCACTGATAAAGATGACATCGTCATAAGGAGATTATATGACTTGTTTCGATCAGATGATGGAGTTCATGAGGTTAATGCAGTGGGTCTGGTGATGAAGGCGAGTGAGAATCGAGTGAGTGACCGGCTGAAGTACATCTTCAATTCAGTGATGTCTCTGTTTGGAAACGATGTGGAGAAAAACATTGTAGCTCTCTTGACACACTCAGACGGAGTGACACCTAAAAATGCTCTCAAAGCTCTTGAAGATGCAGATATTAAATGTGGCAGAAATACAAAGAATCAACCCACTCACTTCCTGTTTAATAACCAACAGAAAGAACAGAGAACAGAGGAAAATGAGATGAGTTTGGAGTTTGCATGGAACATATCAGAGAGGGGAATGAAGCAATTCAGTGCCTTTGTGAAAGAAACTGCACCTCAGAACACAAAGAAAACAGTTGAAGTTATGAATTCACGCATCAGACTGCAAGCCTGCATCGAAAATCTGAAAGACAGAATTAAGACCACTGAACTGAAACAGGGAGAAGTCAAACAGATTCAAGAAGCTCTGAAGAAAAATGAAGAAGAGATGAAGAAGAATGCAAAGTTCAACATAAAGGTTAATGAGGTCTACAAAGATAAAGAATACTTCAAAGGTAAGAGGTGGTGGTTCTTCGGGGCACGTTATAAAGCAGCTGTTAACTGTACGCACTGTGAAGAAACCTGTCACTATCCTAAAGATTGCACATGGGCCAGTAATCCTGGAAGCTGTGAGGTCATGAAAAACCGCCGCTGCACTGTTTGTACCAACAAGTGTCCTGTAGATCATCATGTGAAAGAAGAGTGGATCTATGTGACCAAAACAAGGAGTGTTGAGAAGACTTTGTATGATCTGAAAGAGAAGTTTGAGAAGAATAAATCAGAAAGTGAGAACAAGTCGAGTCTTTTGGAAAATCTGAACAAAGAGATGAAACGACTGACAGACGAGAAGAAGCAGTTACTGGCTGAGTCCTACCAACATGTCCTCACACTGGAGCAGATCGCCCTGAAAGCTGATTCAGCATCCACTATTGTCCACCTGGACTTCCTGATTGAGAAGATGAAGCAGGAAGGAGACAGAGAGAAGGTCCAGAAGCTGGAGAAGATGAGAGGCAGAGTGGATGAAGGAACCAGAGCAGCTCTGTGGTACAAGTTTGGTAAACTGTTTAAGTGAAGAATGACATCATCAGCAGACAGACAAGCAGAATATTTCATCATAACTTTGACAGGCAGGATTAAATACTATAAATGTGACCATCTTTCAGATGTGCTCTATATTTTTTCTTTTTGTAATTTCTTTGAGTAAAGTCCTGTAAGAAAAAGGATCAAGAAGGCTGATCTGTACCTGCTGTTACAGCTGATTATGAAGAGGGTCCACAGCCTCACGGAGCTGCTCTGTGTTCTCTGCTGAGCTCCTCCATCTGTGTCACTGTTTTTACTCCACATTTAAACTGAACTCTGACCTCTCATCACTGACGTTCTTTGGTTTCACCTGTGTGCTTTCAGAGGCTTCATGATGTTCAATAAACAGATTTTAGGAACAGCCTCTGAGTGTTTCATGTGTTTCAGTTCCAGTTATGGTTTTTATATGCTGGAGCCTAGCTGTGATAGGATATTAGGCACAAGCAGCCATTCACACTCACAGTCACACCTGTGGCAAATAACCTAACCCCAGGAAGTATTTCATCAATAATGCATTATTCCTCCTTATCATGTAATTAATAACCATGGATATAAATGTTTAGTCTTGCTTAATAAGTTCATATATAGCATGTTCATTAACATCATATTTATAATTTAAAAGTAATGTATTAAGAAATTCTAAAAAGCACTTACTAGTTAAAATATGTTTGTGAGCTCATCTAAAGTGAGCACCATCTATACCTTACAAAGGATATAAATCAAACTGAAAGATCAGCGAGACCTCAAGACTCAGAGCAGACTCAGACTCTTCACAAGAGGAAAATGAAACAAAGCAGAAAACTGCTGTTTGTTATTCTGACTGATACTGCACGTTTTTTTAATTTGTGAAGGAAGACATCTGAAACACTATTTTAAAATTACAACATTTAACATATTAAAGAATTAGAAGATATCACATGAACATGGGCAATTTGCTTCAGGCAGACACAGGCCAGCCCAGCAGTCTGGCTGTGGCTCTCCTCCCCACACAGTGAAGCTGAACATAACATCTGTATACTGCCACTATCTACAAGCAAAAAAGATATGATGAACTGCGGTTTGGCCTTCGTCATTGGTCCATCCAGCGGCTGGCTCTCGTAGCTCAGATTTCTTCCATCAGCGATAAAATCTCTCTAAAAAAAACACTTTGCCTTTGTTGGAGGTCATTTTATGAAAATGGCAACATGTGTTAAAATCTTTGCTCTTACATTTCTGTGTTTAAGAAGTCTGTTCAGATATAAAATAAATTGGTGTTTGATAAAATGCAGAACCAATCGGGAACTCTGTGTTCTCACTCTGTCTGGGGAACGGTCAGCAACTGATGGAGACTACACAATGATGGAAAGAGAGACTCCAAGCTCATGTGATCATGCAGCTGCTGGAACATTTCTTGTTTTGCATATGATGTAACCAAGATTGATAAGCTTTGACTATATGAAACCCTGAGATGAAGTAGAGAGTGTCAATACTTCATTTCATGTCCAGCACCACACTGGGCATGGTATGCATTCTGACCCGGATTAATCTGTAAACTGTGCGGAAAATGGCTAATTCAATTTAATAAATGAACTCCTTATTCTGTTGTGTTGTGTAATTCCTGATCGATAAACTAACACACCGAAACCTGGAAGGAATAAGCAGGTTAGCAGGTTTCTTCACCTTCTTCCCTCACATGTCCCTAATCATGACTTGGCAGTTTTATGCAGCTTAGCAGCAGGACATGGTGACATTTACTCAGGAGTAAAAGTAGTTTTAAATTCTTGCTGGTACTATGAGGCGAACAATATATATATATATATATATTTATATATATATATATATATATATATATATAAATGTTTTTTTTTTTTTAACCTACCTGTATGAGGCAGAAATTAGAAGCACTTGACAATGTGGAATATATTTTTTTCAATTGTTAAGGAACTGTACACTGTACACTTAACACAACAATTATTAGAAAGCATTGCATCAATTTTCATTGTTATACAGATGATACCCAGCTTTATCTATCCATGAAGCCAGATGATACACATCAGTTAGTTAAACTGCAGGAATGTCTTAAAGACATAAAGGCCTGGATGACCTCTAATTTCCTGCTTCTAAATTCAGATAAAGTTCGTATTAGATAAAGTTCTTGTACTCAGCCCCACAAATCTTAGAAACATGGTGTCAAACCAGATACTTACTCTGGATGGCATTACTTTGGCCTCCAGTAACACTGTGAGAAATCTTGGAGTCATTTTTGACCAGGATATGTCCTTCAATGCACATATTAAACAAACATATAGGACCGCTTTTTTACATTTGCACAATATTTCTAAAATTAGAAACATCCTTTCTCAGACTGATGCTGAAAAGTTAATCCATGCATTTATTACTTCTAGGCTGGACTACTGTAATTCATTATTATCAGGCTGTCCTAAAAGCTCCCTGAAAAGCCTTCAGCTGATCCAAAATGCTGCAGCTAGAGTACTGACAGGGACTAGAAAGAGAGAGCAGATTTCTCCCATATTGGCTTCTCTTCATTGGCTCCCTGTTAAATCTAGAGTAGAATTTAAAATCCTTCTCCTAACATACAAGGTCTTGAATAATCGTCCTCCTTTGGTGTTCCTTCCTCTTGTGTCTAATTGCCTATGTGGTGTTCTTGTTCTTCTAGTGTAAGTGTTGTAGTCCATCAGTGTGCCTGCTTCCCTGTGTTGTGTTAAGTCACCATTTGTTTCCATGTCTACTTCCTGTTTTACTTTGGCAGTCCTTTGTATTGTGTGCCTTGCATTTGGTTTTGATTCTCTTCCCTTGTCTTGTTCAGTTGTGCTCCCTGCTGTGTGCTATCTCCTTGAAACCTTTGTGTATGTATATTGTCAAACTTTGGTACTGTGCTTCCTGGTTCTGAGTTTTCCTGATTATTCCTAGTTGTTGACTTATTAGCTCCAGTTGAGCTTTCCTAGTTTCATTGTATCTGATGTGCATTTGGCAATAAAGCTGTGTTTTTTCTGTGTTCATGTTTTGCCTCCCGAGTCCTGCATTTGGGTCTTTATGCTGCCGGCTCCACTGCAGAATCATGGCACTTATTGTCACGGTCCTGAGCTGTGTGCCCAGCATTTTATGTTTAGTTCGCTTAGGTTCTGTGGTCATCGAGTTCCTGTTATGTTTCCAGTTTGAATTTGCTTTTGATTCTTGGTTCATTATAGTTTCTTGTCCTGTCATTTCATATTATTATTATTATTTACTTATTGACTGCCTGATTTCCTTTTTTCCGTCTCCCCTGTGTCTCTGTGTTTAAGTGTCTGTTTTGTCCCTGGCCTCATGTGTCTTTGTATTGAATTTTATTCCCAGTGTTGTGACTAGTCTGCATCTCTGTTCACGGTCTGTGTGTTTCCTGTTTTACTTTGGTAGTCTTAGTCTCGTCTGTCTTGTCTTTAGTTTACTTCCTGGTCTCATCCTGTTTGATTATTCTCAGCCGTGTCTCCACCTTTTCCCAATCATCTGTTTGTATTTAAGTCTGTGTCATTGTCTATGTTTTCCCTGCTGTGTGTCACCCTGCCCTATAGTTTTTTTGTATTTAGTTCTGGCACCTGTCCAGCCCCGTATACCTGTGTTTATTATTTCCTGTCATTTCATTAATAAATCACCTTTTAAGTTAGTTCTGTTCTGAGTCTCCACCTTGGGGTCCAACCTTGTCTGCCAGTCAGCAACACTATGACACTCATATGTCAGGGTTGTTGAATATTTACAAGGTTCAGTGGATGGGACATGCTAGCTGCGTATGTCTTGGCTTTATTCATGCATGTTCAGACAGAGCTGTGCATCTATAAGCTGTGGTGGTTTGATCTGACTAGCTTATGCACTCCTGTGGTGCGTTTTGTTGTTTTCACGTTGTGATCAGGTTGCATGGATAGACTAGTGGACCTCACTTTCATAACATTTTTACGGCACGTCTTCTGGCGCTGACCTGACTTGTCTTTGATATTATTCCACCAATGCGCAGCAATTCTGTATGCTGCATACTGGTACTTATTACAAATGGCTTATTTACTAGTCTGTAATTAGGTGCTTTTGGATTCAAACAGCCAAGCCATGTCCAACATGTCCAGAAGCAGCTCAAACACCCTAAATTACATATTTCCTAAAAACCTATGCCCTCTAGAATGGATATGACATGTACCACACTGGACATTACTTAGATTTACAATGTGTATCATACTAAAATACAATGTTTTTCAACAGATTTGTGTACATGGGGTTGAGCAATGTTTCCCAAAAAAATGAATAATCAATTTCAGCCCTCCAGCATTAATGACTGGTTAAACTCAGGTGGCAATGAAGTGGTATAAGTGGGTCCCCAAATCAAATTTTGCTTAGGGTTGGCACTGTGTTTTAGAACAGAAGGATGACACATCATTTTATGGAAATGAAAATTATCAACCTGCAGAGGACTGAATTCAAAAGCACTCCAAAAATAAAAGTGAAAAATGATGCAGCATGTTAGCCACTGTTCACATTTTATTGCAGCAACTCAAATGACTCTCAGTAGTTTGTCCAGCCCTCACATGCCTCTATGCATGCCTGACAGCATCTGGGGCTCTGTGACATTTTCTGCCTTTAGCTACTCTAAAAATTTCCTGCCTGGCAGGTTCTTCATTTGGGCCCATGCTATAAAGATCATGCATTGTTTCTTTTTGTTTTTTCTTAAGGTTAACAAGTGTCTTGCTTTGACAACAGGAGTGTGAAAATTCAACAATCTTGACAACTTGTCAAGATTGTTGAATGAAGAGATAGTTGTTCTTG
Source organism: Pterophyllum scalare (assembly GCA_024447675.2). NCBI lineage: Eukaryota > Metazoa > Chordata > Actinopteri > Cichliformes > Cichlidae > Pterophyllum > Pterophyllum scalare. Next base: position 83,564 of record JAMQGT020012122.1, on the reverse strand, counting down.
GCCTGAAGCCCTACATGCTTCTTGTAAATGAGCACACTGGGAACCTGAAAAAAGAACTTGAAGTTTGCAGCTAGCACGTTATTCCCCTCTTATTTAAATGTAGATTGTATACTCTGAGAATCCGGCAACCATCCCAAAAGAAGTTAAAAAAAAAAAGGTAAATGAAGCACGTGTGAGCCACACAAGCTGATTAATTTGGACAGGCACATACACAGCGTTATATTAATGTGATTTCATATTCACCTACATACACTATATTGCCAAAAGTCTGTCTTCAGATGCATATGAACTTGATCCATAGGGTTTAATATGATGTCGGCCCACCCTGTGGAACTAAAACAGCTTCAACGTTTCTGGGAAGGCTTTCTACAAGTTTTAGGATTGAATTTTGTTCACCGACAGGCCTGGCTTGCAGTCTCTGCTCTAATTAATCCCATGTTTGTAGAAGCAGTCTGCATGCCTAAGTGCTTGGTTTATACACCTGTGGCCATGGAAGTGACTGGAACACCTGAATTCAGTGATGGCTGAGTGGATACTTTTGGTAATATGGTGTACGTACAAGTACAGCATCCATATAAACCCTGCTGTTGCTGTTGCACCGCTGTAAATTGTTACTCAGTATCACTGGGGTACAATGTTTAAGGATGGCAGTAGTAAGGATATTAATAGCAATTACAACCAGATGATGAATAAAAGTAGTTCATCTGGGCCGTGATCCATCACAATTCCCAAGTTATTGCACATAACACAACAGTTGTGATCTTGCACAGAATACAATGAACACAATGAATGCCATGCTCTTACAGAACACACAAGAACAGTACAGCAGGACATTTCACATCCTGCTCTAATAAAAAATAAAATAAACACCACATCAAACTAATAGTGTGAAAAATACACATCTAATCATGCTACTACATAGTTTCAACCAAACAGTGATCCATCACCTATCGCGGGGGTTACGTTCCACAGACCCCTGCGATAGGTGAAAATCCATGAAGTAGTGCTGTTATATTTATTGTATATTTATTTTGTTATTTATATATATTTTACAGTTTATAAACCCTTCCCACACTCCTATAAACCTTTCCCACTCTCTCACTGCATCTTAAATGATGAAGATAATGAATTATTTAGCTGTGCAGTACTGATAGCGATGAAGGTGGTGCAGTATCCTCGCCCTTTGCCACTACTTCTACTTCCGCTAAAGGTTCAGGTGTAACTTATCTCTTCATTTGAGTGATAAAGAGATACGTTACGGGGTGTTAGAGAAATACCTATATAGCACAAAATCCTGCAATATAGTGAAAACTCATGAAAACAGAATTAGTAACAGTTTTGTAAAAAAGAAATCTGCAAAAATCTGAAGTCACAATAGGAGAACCTCAAGTAACAACTGTATTTTTAATGCAGCACTTCTTTAAAGATAGGTGTGGGTGTAATGGAAATCACTTGATGGACTAAGGGACAGTTGTAAATATTATTGTCTTTGAATAATTTGTCTTCTCCACTAAGTGCACACAAAGGCTACAGGAACAGTGTTACCATAGTAGAAGGAGTATAGGTTGGAGTAATACCAGATTATCTGAAAAGGAATTATATTAGACCCTATTTCTAATAATACTAGTAAAATTTACAATCAAAAAAGATAAGCAGAAGAAAAAGGATGGAGCAAAAAAAGGAAAAAAAGAACCACAGTTTGTTTATTTTTAAAGCCAGAATTATTAGAACTGCTTTGAAAGAAAAGAAAGCTGTAGACAAATGCTATCAATGCTTCTACAAAAAAAAAAAGAAAACTATACAAGTACAAACAAGGGTTTCAGAAAGTTCGTTGGCATTCTTGGAGTCTGGAGTGAACTTTACTATATATATATATATATATATATATATATATATATATATATATATATAGCTTTGTTGTGTTTGTTTGATTTTTTTTATTGTTTAAAATGAATACAAACAGTACCACATATTGGAAACACTGAATGAAAAATTACATTGCACAGTGCTGCAGTGGCTGTAACTCATGTTGAGCATCAACAAAAACACAATCTGAAATGCTCCATTCTTGCCAGGTAAAATATTCAGATCATGAAATATAAAAGCAGATATCAATGAAAACCAAAATGAATGCAGTCTTTTGTTGCATGTCAAACAGCATTCTGTCCTCTAAGCTTCTCTCATTGCCTCTTTGCATCATCCTTGAAATTACTGCCATCTTGTGGCCACTTTTGGCTATTGTCTCAGGAAGCAGGCTTAAGTCTGCTTGACTTGGATCCCACTGGATTCTGTAGCATGTCTCAGCTTCATGGGCCTGTCTGTATCATGGGCCAATGAGCAAGTTGAGAAGTCAGGAGCTTTTTCTGGTTTCTTTCAAAAACCTCTGGCTTTTAATGGGAAAAGTCTGATGGAAGACTAGTGTTCTAAATGAGCTGCTGCTGAGTCTGCATTCACTGATCTGAGAGCAGCTACCATCTGTTTGTTCAAATGGAGCTAGCATTAGCAAGTAAATAAGCATATGTGAGTTATCATCGTAACATATGTCTGCTTTTTCTTCAGCTCCTCAGCAGAGACGGATGCACTTTTCTTATCTCCCCAGCCCTTCCTTTTTATCCTGCTTTGCTGCTTAGAGCCTCTCTTCACAAAGCTTCTGAATTAGAATTTCTAATTATGGATCTGGTCAGCTGGTCTTTCACTACCATTATTTTGATCAAGTTTTCAACATGAGGAGATTGGGGAAAGGAGAACCCTATTCCCTCTTATCCAATTGACATTCCTGCCTGACTATATTATGGATTCCTGTGTGGGTGGAAGATGACCTGCCTGGCTGTACTGTCAATGGAGGCCATACACATTCAGCTTACTGACACTAGGATTTCTCCGAATTGGACCTGGAGACTCCTGGCTTGTCGCTACAATTCAGGATGTCTGGGCAGCTGTTGGGCCGTGGTAAGGCTGCTTATGACGGGTTATGCAGATGGATTGAGACTCCAGCTCAGACTCAGTATACCTGGAGCTGATTGGAGGGATTAGATCTTGGAGAGGTATCTGTTTCTGCTCGACAAAGGATTGAACAAGAGGATTCGGATGATTGGATTGGAGTTTTTCGCCACTGAGAGGTACCAGAGTACAAACAAGACTGCTGCTTATCTCAGTCTTCTCCTGGATGTTCTGTAAACAGATGCTCTACGCCCCCGCCGTCCTGTCTTCCTCTGATCTGTGTTGGACTGATCTCCCTGACTTAGCTGCTGATGAACAATTTTATTTTATTTCTATATTTTTATGCTTTTTTTTTTCAAATCAAAAGGCAGTTTGTTAAAATCTGTTTGGTAGAGAAACATGGTCATCACGAGACACTCCAGACATATGATTTTATAGAATATGATGTATTAATGTTTACCATTTTTCACTTAAGGCCTAAAACACAAACAAGTCTGAAGATGACATTTTTCATGATGGCTTAAAAATAAAGATTAAAATATGAACCCTGTCTATCTAAGGGATCATTCACAATTATTTTCCAAAGCATACAAACCATACAACAGGGGAGGGGGGCTAACACCCAACATATGCTTATCAAACAGTTAGACAATGTCAGTCAGAACTATGTAATTTGAGCAGTGCCACCTGACCACCAATGCCTGAGGCATCCACTTATGCTCACTTGTACACCACTGTACTATTGCATGGTCTGCAGCAGCGATATTGCCTCCGGTCTGGTGGATCAGTTCAAAGGCCTGATTGAATTCTCTAAAATAGGCCATCATCAATTCACAAAAACTCTACTGATGATGTTAGACAGGGACAAGCTGTGAGTGTGGCACAGCAGGTGCAGAAAGCAGCCAAAGCCACCGGAGATAAATTTAACATGGAACAGGAAGCATTGTTCCAAAAATGGAAACTGTACACAGTAAACGATGATGGACTTTAGTCAGAAGGTATGTACATTAATTCTACATGTTCCTGGTGTGTTTTCATCTATGCCCGTATATTTGTGTGTATTTTTGTTGCGGATGTTTGTATTAGAAAGCTTACTGTCGGCTGTCTCAAAAATCGCTAGAAGTTGCTAAAGGACGAATCGAGGTCCAGGAGGGTGGGGTGTCCATAACGTACACAAAACACATCAACAGCTGCATTTTCAAGTTTCCAGTGTTGTGCTAAAAAGTAATATCTTTGCTGTGGTGCACAAGATTTATGAAGGGCTTATATATAAAACTTGTTTTGCAAATAATTTGATGACTCTGCATTATTGTATCTATAATTATAATCAATCCAATCCTTTTTGGATAAAAAAATCCCCAAATTTATTGTCAATGATAGTTTTTACCCTCATTAATAAAGAATATATGAAAGCCACTTTGCCAAGAAGTGATTGCAGCTTCAGCCTTGTGACAGGAGTGTTGTTTCTCGCTCAGAGTGACATAATATCATAATTCATGAGAGAGGTGTTTGACACATGTTTCACAGAATTTTAAAAATTAAACATTTCTAATAATTAATCTACAGCAATTTAAATACAACTACTTTTTGGCACAAGACCAGGTATTCAGATTACAAATCGCTCCACTGCCACTGTGTACAGTGTGGTGGTCCATTTTGCGTACATGCAGTGCAGTACACATTTGTATTAGTTTACTGTATCCTATAAATAAACTTATAGGTATGTCTGTTTATTAGTGCAACAATACAACGTTTTAATAGATAAGACTATATTTGATACCAAAATTTCCAGCATATTTCAGCACCAGGATGTTTTCAATAATTCCTATTACATTAAAATACCAATGAACCAGGTGAAATTAAATGTCATGAAAAAATATCAACATTGTCTGTACACACCTTTTTTGGGGGGGGGGTCTGAAAAAGAGTATTCTTTGCACACTTTTGAAAATATTGATGATTGTGAATGACGCCTAAACTTTTTTATTAAATAAAAGTTTGATCATGAGTTTCCTTATTAACATGAATGGCATAGCAAAATCCACATTTAGAATGATTCCCATTAAACATTTTCCAATAAATACATTTACAGTATTACTGATTTAGAAACTGATTTAAAATTTAACATTTAAATGGTGAAGGTATTAATCACTTATTTCGCAAAAAGTCAGAATTACAACATATTCTAAACCATTTATGGCTAAAAAGATTTAATAATTATTAAAATTATGTAGCTGCTCAAATGACAACTGATAAAATTAACATAATGATATCTTCTTTATTTACATTTTTTTGGTGAGCCACTGTAATTACAAAACTAAAGAACTGGGGACTATTTAGACTGAGGTCCCATGTCTGAGTTGCAGGTATGGTCAGTGTGTTCCTACTCAGCCTCGTCCCTGGCCAAGATCGTCTGAAACAAAATGACTTTTTTCCTGAGCTCAGACATGAAGGGTACGTTGTTGGCCAGCTGTGTGGATTCTCTGCCTGTTTTCTGCTTCAGGATCTTCTCTGCCCCTTCAAACATCTCATCAGTGTAGTAAGTTTCTTTATTTGCTGCCACCATGTCATCGATCTTTTAATCAGCTCAACAACCTGAGCTCTGTTCTTGATGTTACTGTTGTCAAACACATAATGTCTGTTGCCACATCTGTGCAGCAGGTCTTTCAGCTTCTTGTGGCCTGTTCTCACATAGCGATCTATGGTTACACCTTGTTTAGTCAGTTTGTCACCATGAGTAAACAGGACGATCATGTAGTTTGATGCCTTTGGTCCAAACAGCTTCTCCAGGGCATCCACACAGTTTTCTTCTTCTCTGGTAAACCTGCCGATCTGAAGGACCAGCAGGAAGACATGCTGGGCCCGGAGTGGTAATCTGAATGCATTTTGCGATTTCTTTCTTTATGGCATCTGCGTTCTTAGATGTATCTAGAAGACCAGGCGTGTCGACCACAGTGATGTTTCTTGTACAGTCTGGAACGATTCCTATCCCACAGGTCTCCGTCACCGACTCTGAGCTCACATTAGACTTAAAGAGCTCTTTGCCCAGGATGGTGTTGCCAACGGCGCTCTTCCCAACGCCAGTTTTCCCAATCAACACAATCCGCCTCGGGGGCCCTACAGAGAAAAAAATACAGTGTTATTATCACTGCTTGAATTAACATATTTTCAGCTGCAATAAAAAGGAAATGAGTGACACCTGATAAACACTGACTGCAGCATAAAGAGGAAATCTAAACAAAGGAGCCAACTTTACCATCAGGGATTGCAGCACCGTTGCCCATCTTTACTCTTGAGTTTTTGAAGAATGAATAAAGCTCAGCTCTGCTCTGTTTTAATGTAAAGCAGCTCCCTGCACTCCGCCCACTGGGTGGAGCTAACCTCCCAGCCTGCAGTATAATAACAGGAGTGCATTTCAAAGCTGATTCAGATTCGGGGAAACCTGCACACTGTTTCTCTGACGAGACTGAATTCTTCAAAGGCTCAAAGTAAGTAACTCTTATTTATTTAGTTTCATTATAAAGCTTCACACTCTTACAGCAGACTGGGTTCAATAAGCATGAGCACTAGAAACTCCTCTTGAAATCCTTTATTTAGAAAATCTGAAACTAATAATACATAAAGAGTGTTTATTTTCCTTGAACTGCCTTTTGTGTTTATCAGTTATGTACGTAAGTAGCTGCTGCTTTGGTTCAAGTTCAGCTAAATTTAATCAAACTAGAGCTGCTAATTAGTGCCAGTGGCACAGTTTGGAGTCATGGTCCATTTTTTACTCACTTTCATTGTATTAATTTTGATAGTTATTTGTGCCAAAAATATGAACAGTGATGGTGCAAAATATTAATGATTCCAAACAAACTAAAAATTGACTTTAAGCAGTCATAATTTCCATTTTTAAGGAAAACTAAACTGACTGTAATGTGTGTGTCATCTTGTGGTTCCCCACAGTGTCAAATGTACTAGCCTCTAATCTAATAACTATAATTTGAGCAGTTGGATTGGAACTGTCATTTTTAATTACACAACAGCATTACGGACTGCATTCAGCCTTTCAGTAAGCGGGTGTGTGTTTGGGTGTTTTTGTGTCTGTAATATAGCAGGAAGTACCATTTAAAAAAAAAGAAAAAAGTCCACAGATCATTTCAAATACATTTTGGGTCATTTTGTGTACATTTTTTCCTCAACTATTTCTGATTTGCCTACAAATGTTATGGTCCAAACAGAAGATTGGTGTGATTTTAGCTTCCTGTTTCAGCAATCTTTCTGCATGAATATCTCTAAAACCATTAAAAGATTAAAAGTCTGAAATTTTCACTGTTTTTTGTTACCATAAACCTGAATCAGGAACTCAGGACTTTTGGACAGATACATAATAACTGTCTTAGAAGTTTTTAAGAAAAAAACCCAGAAATAACAAACAGACATAGGTTAGCTGACCATTTTTCAGAACTATATATCTTGAAAAGTACCTGAGGATAAAAATTTCACATCATCATATATGTCCAAATTTTGGACCATAAAATTTTTTGATTTGAGTTGAGATGCAATGACCCTTTTGTTTTTCTTTTGTTATTTCTATTATTCTTCTAGTGGAAATGGCACATTTTCCCTGTGCCTGCATTCAAATATTCTTGTTAGATGACTTGATTTCAAATTTCAACATTAGTGTGGATGTTGTCTTAAGAGGTTTCTTTCTTCTGACCTGCGTGTTGCTCTGAGCCTGTCTTCCTCTAAAAGACAACCTGTAAGTTCATTTTTGCAGGTTTTACCACCAATACCTACCTTTTAAAATAAAATTAAACAACCTCTTGCAGTTGTACACTAAAGGGCATGAGAAGAAATACATAAACATGGATTTTCTCAGATCTCTGAAAAGCTTGTGGGGAGTAAATGGTATTAGATGCCGCAGGAAAAGCTTAAACATTAAATAAATTGACTGGCTCTAAAGTAGCCCTTTTCTACTGTCCTTGAGCACTCAGTGCTTTATACAACATGCCTCATTCACAGTCATTCATACAAACACTTCTGAATTTTGCCCAAGGATACTATGGCATGTCTTGAACCACCAACCTTCCAATTAGTGGGTAACCTATCTCCTAAACTACAGGCACATTACACACGGATATGACCAACATGCAAAGCCAAGGCCAATCAAAAGCACCCCGATAGCTCAAAAGTAACTTGTTAGCTACTTTCATTGAGAGCCATTTAACATTTACACAATACAAACTACAAAACTGGGGGTGTTGTACTGCATGACAGTTAATCTTTTATTGTATTTATTGCCACAAATAGATCATTTTATATTAAGCTTTTTAGCCTCACATAGACAACAAAATTAGCACCTAAGCTGCATTTACCGTTAAACGGACCTGACGCCTGTACAGCACAAAATGGAAAAACATGGGATTTCTGTGAATTATACAATATATCAGGCCCAGATAAGAGGAAGAAAATGGATGGATTAATAAAATGTTCTGAAAAACATTATTTTTTCTTGCTTCCACAGAACATTCTGACGTGCTTACTATCGCTTTGTTTGGAAAGAAGCCTGATTTCATGAAAAAGATTGAAGGTACAATCCCTGAAGAAGCCGCTACCTTTTGTGAAACTTCAAACTTTGAACTGAGAGAAAATGACTCGTTCAGGATCATTAGTGCTCTGAATTTCTTTGAAGTATGTCCACATCCAGAACAGAAGATTATTGACTTCATGGCACTTTCATATCGTGGGCCTCATCTGTTCATACTGGCAATAGAGTCAGAAAATGCACAAGAAGACAACGTTGTGGATCAGATTCTTAAACTTCAAGAAATCTTTGGAGATGATGTTACAAAAAATGTAGTTATTGTTTCAGAAAACCAAGAAAGCCACAGTTCACTCGAGTGCATTAATAATATTTTTGGTGTGCAGATGACAACTGTGAGTAAGAATCTTGCCTCTGAACTGAAGCAGTGGTCCTCCAACCATCAGCCATTCCAATTTAACTACAAGAACTACAACAAAGACACTGTGAAGAAAAGGAAAAAAGAGTTGGAACGCAAAAGGTATTTTTTTCACTATGTTCATTATGGGAATGGCAAACTTTAGGCCCCAGTCACACCAGCATTCTAACTGGTTCGCAACCACCTGCCAACCACTGGTCACTGGGGAACAATGAGTATTCCCAGACCAGCTACAAGTGAGTCTAGAATTTGCTGGCAGCAGTGAAATTATTTATTATTAATTATTAAGCTTTTCATACATGCCTTAACACTAGTGAGTGACGCCATGGTAGGCGCCAGTTGCTGCACCGAAAACCTCCTTGAGATTGCTTTGGTTGATAGCATATTGCCTTGTCTTTGTATGGAAGATGCAGAGTAGTCTGTAAAACACAACCACTTGCTGTCTGTCAACTATTCATGATTTTTCAAGATTTTTGGTGCAGCACCTTTTGTGTAGATGATGTCACCTGCTGACCTTCAGTCACCACTCACCAGCCATTCAGGGAATATACTTTTTCCCCTAGTGACTGATGTTACCAAGAGGTTGCTGATAGGCCTGTGTGACTGATAATAATAATTACCAGCTTATTTTACCCTTTTTTTCTGTGTTAAATATATTTATATATTATTAGTTGTGATGTCACAGCCACAGTAATTATAACTGTCATTTCAGACATAGATTCCTTCCTCAGAATATCCCTCAGACTACAGGTAAGTCTCCATATATGTTATGATGCAGATTTGTCTGTTACTTACTAAATAGTCTAATTAACACGAATGTAATTATGACATAAATATACAGTATGAGTGTGCTTCTATTCATTTGTTTACTTAAATTTCTATTACTTGGTCCATTTGTTAGAATTTAGTTAGCTATTAAAGTGTATTTTCTCTCTTTATGGATTGACTAACAATTCATTAAATTCTAAATTATAAAAGTATAGGCTCATTGTAAATAGCAAAGGTTAATAACATCAAAGATTACAAACATCTTCAAAGCGTCCATAATTTCTGATGCCACACAGAGGAATAGTTGGGAGCTCCAAATGTAACAGAACATCTGTTCTAACTACATCTTCCAGGTGGAGGTGCACACAGTTCTTTAGAAACTGTGTTCAACATTGTTCTGCTGGGAAAAAGTGGGACTGGGAAAAGTGCGTCGGCAAACACCATCCTGGCTGCAGGGAATTCCCAGAATTCAATCTTTCCAACCCTGGTCATTGGGATCTCACAGCAGGATTCAAACCATCATTTTGCTTCCTACCCAAGCTCCACACCAGTCACCACCAAATGTGAGGTCAAAATGATGAAGGGGGGGGGCAACATTTGCAGTTGTTGACACTCCGGACTTCTTTATGAAGAGGACCATGTGCCGGAGGAGCAGCTGGAGGAGTGCAAGAAGTACTGTCAGCCGGGGCGGTGTGTGGTGTTACTTGTAGTACAGCTGGGCCGGTTCACAGAGGGCGAGAGAGGAATATTAGAGAAGCTGGAGGAACATCTCGGCTGGGAAATCAGGGATCGCACAATCGTCCTGTTTACACACGGAGAAGATCTGAATGTTGATGTGGAGAAGTTTATCGGTGAGCGGAGTCACCTCAAGCAGATCGTGAACGCTTGTGGCGGTCGACGGCATGTATTCAAGAACAACGCCAAAGATTCAAAGCAGGTCATCGAACTCATCAGGAAATATCCAGACTTGTTTCCAGACATCCCAACAAAACACCAATCTTCCCACTGCAGTCTGAGTTAGCTTTACACCAAAGACCCAAAACATGATGCACTATGAACTTAGTGTTACTGTATGTATTTATCCTAATGATCAGAATATATTTAACCTAACAAAACAGAGCATCTTAAGGTCGTATTCATTGGAAAAGTCATTTTAAAGGTCTGGTGTATCAGGAGGTGCATTAAGATACAACACTGATGGGTTATGGCCACTTATATCTATGCAAAGCAAAATGGAATTTATTAAATTTTAAATTCTACTTAATCAAGCAATCATGTTGAGTCTACTTATTTCAGGTCTGTCAGGTTTGTTTTGTTTTTTGTGGGGGGGGGGGTCTGCTCTATTGTGGCAATTTTGTCTATGATGTATGGATTTTTATCATTTCTTTATTATTATTTTATCACATATTAAATACTTTCCAGTTCTCACAGAAAATGAAAGCTAAAATAAATTAAACAAGTGCTTGCTTGAAGACAAAAAAGAGCAAGGGGAATCAAAATGACAAGGTCAGTGCAGTGAATAAAACTTTGATAAGAAAAATCAATACTGTTAACACATAAGCAAGTACAACATTGCACAATTACCTGAAAAATCCTGTCTGAATAAATCACACCTGCAGTGCAGCATGAATGGGTTGAATCTTTATTCAGATGTCAGTTTGCTTTTCTGATAAAGATATTTATAGTTGTGTTATGAACGTGTGCATGACACCACTACTGATCTCTGCTAAATAACTTTCAAGACAACATATCCAGCAAATGTAATAGACAATAAAACTTCCTCTTTTGGCCGTGTATGTGTAATGTCCTGCTGTATTATTAAAACTGCCATGAAACCGTCTTTATGTTCAAGTGCATGTAGAAAATATAGAGTCCTTTTCAAAGGCTTTTTGTAGTACTTAGTAAAGATATAAAACTACAACCTTTCTAACATCATAAAAGCACCTGTTAGATCAGGGGTCTCAAACTCCCGGCCTGTGGGCACTTTCAGCCCCCCAAAATGATGATGAACCCACAAAATGATGTCAAAAGTATAATACAATTTTGGCCCTTTAACTTTTACTTTTTTAAAATTTCACTTTCCCCATCAATCAAGCCAACCATTTCTGGTGTAATTTAAATATGAGTCTGAAGAACATTTTATTTAACAAAATGGGCAGATTCTTGCTGTTAGATCCATAACTCACTCTTGACATGTGTCACGACACTAATGATACATTACTGCTAAAATTAAACCCACAATCTTCACTGGGTCCCATACACGAGTACACAGTGGATTTACAGTTATTAATATTTAGAAATATATCAGTTTTTGTGTAGGATGTATCAATTATTCTGCTGTATTTATCCGCTCTGAAAAGAAAAAAAAATATATATATATAAATATAAATAAGATAAGATAAGATAGAACTTTAATGATCCCACATTGGGGAAATTTGTGCATTACAGCAGCTCATATACAGAGAAGAATGAAAGGATGAATAAAACAAATGAAATAAAATAGAATAGTAATCACTATATACATAAAATATATATCAGTGTCAATACACATATACATATACACACATCAAACACTATATACAGATATCAAACACACTATATACATTTGTAGCCGGGTGTAAGGTACACCGCATACACAGTATGCATTATATGGATGAGAGTGTAATAAATAAGATGTATATGTGCTGTATGGATAAAGTGATGGCAGTGGAGGTAAAGTGTCCAAGTGACTCATGACATCATGATGTGTTGTACAGTCTAACTGCTGTTGGGATCAATGAGATGTGAACCCACGGTCTCATGGGGGGTGCACACACATATATTATATACATATATATATATATATATATGTTCAGAGGACCCGAGCTTGGAGGTCAAAAAGACCGAGATGACAGAGCCAGCAGTGGCCCCCAGGTAAATTGAGTTTGAGACCCCTGTGTTAGCTGAACAGGTGAAGCCCACTGAAACATGAAGCTCCTCCTCCTACACATCAGCACAGAAATACAATCATCACACTAAAGCAGGTGCTATTTCACATCAGCAGCCGCAGCTGACTGTAATAAAATGAACTTCTTCAAATATTGTGGGTTTTGTAGGCAGCTGGGGGCATAGAAGACATTAGCCTCATCCGAGTACTTTTGTAGTCTTACCAAAATAAAAGCTACTTTTAATTTTAGTTTAAATACATATTTTCACATCATAAAGCATTTTTCCAGGATGACACACCTGCTTGCAGCCTCACGGCATCTATTTCAGACGTTGTGTTTCTGATTCGAGTCTGTCACAGACGTGCTGAAAGATTTCACTGAAGAGCTTTTTCAGTTTGTTACAATGAAACAACAAGAGGCTCTGACAACTCATCACTCATGAGTGGGAGCAGGTTTCCTCAGGCTTGTGTTATCAGCAGCTCGGTCATCCATGTTAAACTGCACTAACCTGCACGACAGGTGCTTCGTAAAGTCTGATTGATTGACAAGAAGCTCAGCAGGATTTGTCACATATTTCACAGGATATTTATGACTGGCTTTCGGTCACACTCACAAAACATTTCACAATTTAATTTTGCTTTTCTCCATTTCAGCAGTTTTATCCATCCATCCATCCATCCACTTCTCCTGTTCAGGGTTGCGGGGGGGCTGGAGCTTATCCCAGCTGTCATAGGGTGAGAGGCAGGGTACACCCTGAACAGGTCACCAGCCTGTCACAGGGCCAACAGAGAGACAACATCCACACTCACATTCATACCTATGTGCAATTTAGAGTAGCCAATTAACCTAACCACAGTAAGTGCATGTCTTTGGGAGTACCCGACACATGCAGACACATGGAGAACATGCAAACTCCACACAAGGTGGAATCAAACCCAGGCCTCCCAAATGGTATTCTAACTGTGAGGCAACAGTGCTAACCACTGTGCTGCCCAAGTTTAAAGAACTGATATGAATCCTTCACAATGTTTTTTATCTAGTGTTTCTGACGTATGTGATGTCATGTAAATCCAAGGATATGCAGAGTAAAAGTGTACTGAGGCTAAATATACTTAGAAATAAGTGCCATAATAATTTATATTCAAACCTCGTCAACTGTGGTATTTCAGGACCAGCTCCACCATCCACTCTCTGCCAGATTATCTACCTATCTATCTTAGAGTGGGAATCTGGCTCAGTTTTGCAACCTGTCCTAGTGTGCTAACATCCTTCCTCTTTGTCCTCTCATTCTCCAGCTTGCCTCACGGAGTGGACTGCCTGCTCACCCTCCCTCAGCACCTCTTTCCAGCTCAAGGATCGGCTAGCTAATCCGGACCTCAGACTGTAAGGCCTCATTCACATCCCCAACACTAATCCTCCTCTCCTCCCTTTTACACTATCCCACCTAGACCTGCAAAGCTTGGTTAACCCTGTACCCCTGGCTCAAACTATCGAGCTCTGAGTTAACAAAATAAAGATTCAGTGATTCCCTCTGTGCTCCCTTGATTGAGTTCTGCACTTGGGTTCCTCCACAGCCATGAAACTTTCACTTTTTTGGTCTTTAGTTGACATTAATTAAAACTAATTTGTTGTAAGACTCCAATATGATAAAGAAAGCTGGTTATGAAGTTTTGGTGTGGCATGAGTCAGATCCAGGCAAACGTTTTTCTGTGTATACAAAGGAAAATTGTTGGGACAAAAGGGGAAAATCAGCAAACAATAAATTTGTTGTATCAATGATTAGTTTACTTTTTTATTATTTATCACATGAACCACCTTCTAGTCCTCAACAGTTACAGAGAACCCAGAGATCACATATAAACCACAGCATTCATGTTAAGTTCATTAGAAGCCCACACTATGATGAAGCAAGATGTTTCACTGAAATCACCAGAGTGCAAAAGCAGAGCCAACAACCCTCCAACACAACCCCACAGCAGGTGTCACGCGTCACTTTTCTAAAGCATTTGGTCGTCTGGATATCACAACGGGGACACCTGGTGGTGACCGATCATAAGATGAATGTGAATTTTTGATAAACATGCAGTATGAACATATTCAGTCATACAGGGTGCTAATGTGTTGTTAGAAATACTTTAAAGGAAATTACATTTTACACAGCCACTGGTGCAGATAAACTGCAGTGTGAGTGGGTGTTGGAGGGAGGTGGGGGAATCCAAGCCTCATCCAAGTAGTTTTGCAGCCTTACCAAAATAAAAGTTACTTTTAATTTGGGTTAAATACATATTTTCACATTATGAAACAAACTCTTCCAGGACGACACACCTGCTTGCAGCCTCACAGCACCTGTTTCAGGCATTGTTTCTGTTTCTTCTGTCACAGACGTGCTGAAAGATTTCACTGAAGAGCTTTTTCAGTTTGTCACAGTGAAACAACAACAAGAGGCTCTGACAGCTCATCACTCATGAGTGGGAGCAGCTTTCCTCAGGCTTCATGTTCCTTCCAACAGTGAATTCCTGTTTGTACTTTAAGCCAAACACGGTCTGTGTTATCAGCAGCTCGGTCATCCATGTTAAACTGCACTAATCTGCACGACAGGTGCTTCATAAGGTTTGATTGATTGACAAGAAGCTCAGCAGGATTTGTCGCATATTTCACAGGATAGTTACAGTGGTGTGAAAAAGTGTTTGCCCCCTTCCTCATTTCCTGTTTATTTGCATGTTTGTCACACTTAAGTGTTTCGGAACATCAAACCAATTTAAACAATAATCAAGGACAACACAAGTAAACACAAAATGCAATTTGTAAATGAAGGTGTTTATTATTAAAGGTGAAAAAAAATCCAAACCATCATGGCCCTGTGTGAAAAAGTGATTGCCCCCCTTGTTAAAACATACTATAACTGTGGTTTTTCACACCTGAGTTCAATTTCTCTAGCCACACCCAGGCCTGATTATTGCCACACCTGTTCTCAATCAAGACATCACTTAAATAGGAGCTGCCTGACACAGTAAGGTCCACCAGAAGATCCTTAAAAGCTACACATCATGCAGAGATCCAAAGAAATTCAGGAACAATTGAGAAAGAACGTAATTGAGATATATCAGTCTGGAAAGGGTTATAAAGCCATTTCCAAAGCTTTGGGAATCCAGCGAACCACAGTGAGAGCCATTATCCACAAATGGCGAAGACATGGAACAGCGGTGAACCTTCCCAGGAGTGGCCGGCCGCCCAAAATTACCCCAAGAGCGCAGCGACGACTCATCCAAGAGGTCACAAAAGACCCCACAACAACGTCCAAAGAACTGCAGGCCTCACTTGCCTCAGTTAAGGTCAGCGTTCATGCCTCCACCATCAGAAAAAGACTGGGCAAAAATGGCCTGCATGGCAGAGTTCCAAGGAGAAAACCACTGCTGAGCAAAAAGAACATTAAAGCTCGTCTCAATTTTTCCAAAACACATCTTGATGATCCCCAAGACTTTTGGGAAAACATTCTGTGGACCGATGAGACAAAAGTGGAACTCTTTGGAAGGTGTGTGTCCCATTACATCTGGCGTAAAAGGAACAGTGCATTTCAGAAAAAGAACATTATACCAACAGTAAAATATGGTGGTGGTAGTGTGATGGTCTGGGGCTGTTTTGCTGCGTCAGGACCTGGAAGACTTGCTGTGATAAATGGAACTATGAATTCTGCTGTCTACCAAGAGATCCTGAAGGAGAATGTCCGACCATCTGTTCGTGTACTCGAGCTGAAACGAACTTGGGTTCTGCAGCAGGACAATGATCCTAAACACACCAGCAAGTCCACCACTGAATGGCTGAAGAAAAACAAAATGAAGACTTTGGAGTGGCCTAGCCAAAGTCCTGACCTGAATCCTATTGAGATGTTGTGGTATGACCTTAAAAAGGCCGTTCATGCTCGAAAACCCTCTAATGTAACTGAATTAGGACAATTCTGCAAAGATGAGTGGGCCAAAATTCCTCCAGAACGCTGTAAAAGCCTCATTGCAAGTTATCGCAAACGCTTGGTTGCAGTTGTTGCTGCTAAGGGTGGCCCAACCAGTTATTAGGTTTAGGGGGCAATCACTTTTTCACACAGGGCCATGATGGTTTGGATTTTTTTCACCTTTAATAATAAACACCTTCATTTACAAATTGCATTTTGTGTTTACTTGTGTTGTCCTTCACTATTGTTTAAATTGGTTTGATGTTCCGAAACACTTAAGTGTGACAAACATGCAAAAAAACAGGAAATGAGGAAGGGGGCAAACACTTTTCACACCACTGTATGACTGGCTTTCGGTCACACAAAGACATACGCACTATGCAGCGTCACACAGTTAACCTCTGCCAGAAGATTCCTCAGCAGCCGACGCTCCAAAGTGTACAACTAATTATTTTTAATTTTACAAATTCATAATTTATGAAACTTACAGAAAGCCAAAACACATAGTCCAGCTGCAGTACTGTACATGTAACTGAGTACAATAAACTGCATTTGCTCTGTTGTGTTGTGGTAGAGTGTTTTTAGTGATGCTGAGTGATGGAGTCTACGCTCAGCATTATATTTTCTCCTCCATTAATATAATTTAGACCTAAACATTGTTAAACACACACAGCAGATGTGTAACACTGTTGATAATAATGTGACATCAGTGATCATTAGCAGCACCAGGGAGAACAGCTTCTTACTAATATACATGTCAGGATATGTAGGAGAACATGAACTCCTGTTGGTGCACCTCCACCCGTGTTCATGCACCTGTCATGGCCTCACATGCTGTTTTTATCACTTCTGTTTAATATTTACAGATGAGCTTCACTCTTTCCTTCACTTTCTGAAAACTACTTTCAGTTACTTCATTTGAAATACTCAGGTTAAGTTCTTGTTTCCTTTATCAGAACCCCGTGTGAATGATGAAGCTTCAGCAGAAACTTTGCAGAAAGTTGGTGACCTCTGTGCACTATGACCCTCAGCATCCTCTGACCCCACTCTGTGATTTTACGTGACCTACCTCCACTCTGTTATAATCCCACTAACAGCTGACTGTGGAATATTTAGCAGTGAGTGGACTTGTTGCACAGGTATCATCCTGTCACGGTACCACGCTGGAGTTCACTGAGCTCCTGAGAGCGACCCATTCTCTCACTGATGTTTGTAGAAGCAGTCAGCATGCCCAGGTGCTTGGTTTATACACCTGTGGAAGGGACTGGAACACCTGGATTCAGTGATTTGGATGCAGAGAGAGTATTTTTATGGTGTACATGGTTTCTCCATTTCAGCAGTTTTATCCATCCATCCATCCATCCACTTCTCCTGTTTCAGGGTTGCGGGGGGGCTGGAGCTTATCCCAGCTGTCATAGGGTGAGAGGCAGGGTACACCCTGAACAGGTCACCAGCCTGTCACAGGGCCAACAGAGAGACAACATCCACACTCACATTCATACCTATGTGCAATTTAGAGTAGCCAATTAACCTAACCACAGTAAGTGCATGTTTTTGGGAGTACCTGACACATGCAGACACATGGAGAACATGCAAACTCCACACAAAGTGGAATCAAACCCAGGCCTCCCAAATGGTATTCTAACTGTGAGGCAACAGTGCTAACCACTGTGCTGCCCAAGTTTAAAGAACTGATATGAATCCTTCACATTTGTGTCTGAACACTTTATACTCTGCTGGCCCACATTTTTGCAATATTTTTTCCAAAGTCTGTCAGATTTTGATAAAAGTACAAAGAAAAGGGGACGTCTAAGTCTTAAAATGGTGAAAGGGTTTTTATTTATTGATAACAGAGATGAAGATATGTTTCATATTTTGACATAGGTGAGTCTGTGTTGTGAAAAATGCCTTTACTGTTTTCAGAGCTGCATTAAGAGCAATGAGAATTGCACCAAATCGATTAAGAAAAAGTGAAACTTTGTCAGTTTCACTTTCAGAAATATGTTTTATGAATTTATGTTTCTGTTTTGTGAGCTCATCTATTTACATTAGCCAGCTGTTTTTTCTCTGCCTCCTCAAACATCTCATCAGTGTAGTAAGTTTCTTTATTTGCTGCCACCATGTCATCGATCTTTTTAATCAGCTCAACAACCTGAGCTCTGTTCTTGATGTTACTGTTGTCAAACACGTGATACCTGTTGCCACATCTGTGCAGCAGGTCTTTCAGTGTCTTGTGGCCTGTTGTCACATAGCGATCTACGGTTACAGCCTGCTGAGTCACCTGGTCACCATGAGTAAACAGGAGGATCGTGTAGTTTAATGCCTTTGGTCCAAACAGCTTCTCCAGGACATCCACACAGTTTAGCTCCTCAGTCTTAAAAATGCCGATCTGAAGGACCAGCAGGAAGACATGTGGGCCCGGAGTGGTAATCTGAATGCATTTTGCAATTTCTTTCTTTATGGTATCTGCATTCTTAGATGTATCTAGAAGACCAGGCGTGTCGACCACAGTGATGTTTCTTGTACAGTCTGGAACGATTCCTATCCCACAGGTCTCCGTCACTGACTTTGAGCTCACATTAGACTTAAAGAGGTCTTTGCCCAGGATGGTGTTGCCAACGGCGCTCTTCCCAACGCCAGTTTTCCCAATCAACACAATCCTCCTTGGAGGACCTACACAAAGAAATAAATGTAGTGTGTCATTATTACTGTTTGAATGAACATATTTTCAACTGCAATAAAAAATGAAACAAGTGGCACCAAAAAGAACACTGACTGCAGCATAAAGAGGCGGTCTAAGCAAAGGAGCCAACTTTACCATCAGGGATTAAATTGCTGTTGCCCATCTTTATTCCTGAGTGCTTGGAGAATGAAACAGAAGCTCAGCTCTTTTTTAATGTAAAGCAGCTCCCTGCACTCCTCCCACTGGGTGGATCTAACTGCTTAGCCTGCAGTATATCAACAGGAGGCCATCTGATATGTATCAAACTTTTTTTTCACACAGGGCCATGATGGTTTGGATTTTTTTTCACCTTTAATAATAAACACCTTCATTTACAAATTGCATTTTGTGTTTCTACTTGTGTTGTCCTTGACTATTGTTTAAATTGGTTTGATGTTCCGAAACACTTAAGTGTGACAAACAGGAAATGAGGAAGGGGGCAAACACTTTTTCACACCACTGTAAAAACCACAGCATTCATGTTAAGTTCATTAGAAGCCCACACTATGATGAAGCAAGATGTTTCACTGAAATCACCAGAGTGCAAAAGCAGAGCCAACAACCCTCCAACACAACCCCACAGCAGGTGTCACGCGTCACTTTTCTAAAGCATTTGGTCGTCTGGATATCACAACGGGGACACCTGGTGGTGACCGATCATAAGATGAATGTGAATTTTTGATAAACATGCAGTTTGAACATATTCAGTCATACAGGGTGCTAATGTGTTGTTAGAAATACTTTAAAGGAAATTACATTTTACACAGCCACTGGTGCAGATAAACTGCAGTGTGAGTGGGTGTTGGAGGGAGGTGGGGGCATCCAAGCCTCATCCAAGTAGTTTTGCAGCCTTACCAAAATAAAAGTTACTTTTAATTTGGGTTAAAATACATATTTTCACATTATGAAACAAACTCTTCCAGGACGACACACCTGCTTGCAGCCTCACAGCACCTGTTTCAGGCGTTGTTTCTGTTTCGTCTGTCACAGACGTGCTGAAAGATTTCACTGAAGAGCTTTTTCAGTTTGTCACAGTGAAACAACAACAAGAGGCTCTGACAGCTCATCACTCATGAGTGGGAGCAGCTTTCCTCAGGCTTCATGTTCCTTCCAGCAGTGAATTCCTGTTTGTACTTTAAGCCAAGCTCGGTCTGTGTTATCAGCAGCTCGGTCATCCATGTTAAACTGCACTAATCTGCACGACAGGTGCTTCATAAGGTTTGATTGATTGACAAAAAGCTCAGCAGGATTTGTCGCATATTTCACAGGATAGTTATGACTGGCTTTCGGTCACACTCACAAAGACATACGCACTATGCAGCGTCACACGGTTAACCTCTGCCAGAAGATTCCTCAGCAGCCGACGCTCCAAAGTGTACAACTCATTATTTTTAATTTTACAAATTCATAATTTATGAAACTTACAGAAAGCCAAAACACATAGTCCAGCTGCAGTACTGTACATGTAACTGAGTACAATAAACTGCATTTGCTCTGTTGTGTTGTGGTAGAAAGAGTGTTTATAGTGATGGAGTTCTACGCTCAGCATTATATTTTCTCCTCCATTAATATAATTTAGACCCAAACATCGTTAAACACACACAGCAGATGTGTAACACTGTTGATAATAATGTGACATCAGTGATCATTAGCAGCACCAGGGAGAACAGCTTCTTACTAATATACATGTCAGGATATGTAGGAGAACATGAACTCCTGTTGGTGCACCTCCACCCGTGTTCATGCACCTGTCATGGCCTCACATGCTGTTTTTATCACTTCTTTCTGTTTAATATTTAAAGATGAGCTTCACTCTTTCCTTCACTTTCTGAAAACTACTTTCAGTTACTTCATTTGAAATACTCAGGTTAAGTTCTTGTTTCCTTTATCAGAACCCCGTGTGAATGATGAAGCTTCGGCAGAAACTTTGCAGAAAGTTGGTGACCTCTGTGCACTATGACCCTCAGCATCCTCTGACCCCACTCTGTGATTTTACGTGGCCTACCTCCACTCTGTTATAATCCCACTAACAGCTGACTGTGGAATATTTAGCAGTGACTGGACTTGTTGCACAGGTATCATCCTATCACGGTACCACGCTGGAGTTCACTGAGCTCCTGAGAGCGACCCATTCTCTCACTGATGTTGGTAGAAGCAGTCTGCATGCCCAGGTGGTTGATTTTAAAAAGGCTGTTTTTGTGGATGAATGTAGAACGCAGGGATGCTCAATAGAAGAGGAACCCTGAGGGAACTCCATGTGACTTTTGTTTGCTCTGATTCATAATTACCCTTGAATAGAGAATAGCCCCTACCCTGTAAGTATGAATTTAACATTGTCAGCATAGAACATTGAGCTCTGTTTTAAATCTGCTCAGTCTTTTGAGGCACCAAACCTGGGTCACCTGCACGCTCATGGCGTCTGCTTCAGACTTGCTGAAGCTCTTTTCAGTGTTTTGTTCTGGTTTTGAATGTGACGCCTTTGGCTCCCGTCAGAGATCATTTAGCTGAGGAGGACTGGTTTGTCTGCATGCTTTGTATCTATAAAACCAACGAATGCCATTTACTCTCAGGAAACCACAGGGACAGCACAGGCTGTTGTTTCACATCGAGAAATACAAGAAAAATCAAAAATAATTCGATATAATCATATCCTCCGATGCAGCTGACCACTCTTTTAGATGCTGTAGCTCCCTCTAGCACCGTGAAGTGTGCCCAGAATGTAACATTCATAATGTGCAAAGAACAAAACAGGAAATTTAAATGCATGCTCATTTTAAGAAGTTCAAGGAACACAGTTTCAGTGAGTGGCAGAGCAGAAAGCCTGAAACATTTCTGGAAGGTCATAGAGTCACGCCCCATCAGGGGGTGAGGGTGGCTCAGCCTTTCCTGTCTTTCTAACTGTGAGCTCTCGAATAAAGACCAAAAAATAAAAAAAGATGTTCTACTGAACCAAGAGCTGTTCCTGTCAACAGTAATAGCAATAAGATTTTAACACAAACTAAAGAAAGAAAAAAACACACTGGTGAACCTCAGCTTTGTACATGCCAAAGAGTCAAAGCAATATTTTAAAAAATGATAACACCTGAGCTCTGTTCTTATCTCTGCAGTCATATCCGGTCATGCCCTCACAAACCAGCTCAGGTCTAAGCAGCTCTTCCAGGGTTTGCACACAGTTTTGTTCCTCTTTGCTGAACCTGCTGCTCTGCAGGACGAGCAGGAAGATCTGAGGACATCTGGAGGCATTTTTCAGTCTCTTTCTTCGTGGTGTAAAGCAGAGACCAGAGATTTTTCTGTGACAGTCATGAATTCAAATATAATTGAATTTCTAATATAGGAATCTAATTTAAATAGCATTAGCTATAGCAGTTATTGTATCTAATAAACATTCCCAGCAGTCTGAAGAGGAAGCTGAAATGATTGACTTGTATTTAGTCTGGGACTTTTTGGGTGCATTCACCTGTTTGAGTGTGAAGCTCCGCCCATCTCAGAGGCGGGTCTGTTCTCTCAGTTTGAACAGCCTGAGTCTCAGAGCTGTTTCAGAGACTCTGCAAACCTGCACAGTTCATCACTGAGCAGCAGCCAAGATGAGCTCAGCTGAGCGTTCATGTAAGTGACTCCTTTTTATCCTGTTACTTCTGACACGATCGGTCACATTAAACTTCTCGTGTTTAATATTAAAAAAGATTTATTTATTTAGAAACAAAAATACATTCCGGACTCAGAAATTAAGGAGAAACAAATTACAGTATAAGGATATTTAACCTTAAATAAAAGTATTCAGATCTGCCATTCCTAACTGTATATATGCTTATGAATAATTAAACTCGGTAGCATTTCTATTCTTACATATCCAGGAACAGAAATCAGCTGATTAAATTCTTTGGCAAACTGCTGTTAACAAGCCTTGCATTTTAGCTAAGCTGATATTTTTATTGAATAGTGACCCTGAAGGCAGCTTTAGGATAACTCCAGATTAAATTTAAACACTCACTTATTTAGACTTTCACTGCTTTTGTTAAATTTTCCCAATAAGCAGCTGACAGACTTGATATCTCACTCCAGTTTTACCATCCCAAAGAAAAAGCTGGGTTTTTTTTTCATAAACATCTTGTCACGTCTGATGCCAAATAACTGATTGTTTGCTCTGATCAGATCTTCAAGGTGAGGGGAACCCTGGATTTAACATCATTCTGCTGGGAAACTCTGGGACAGGAAAGAGCGCCTCAGGAAACACCCTCCTGAAGGCTGGAAAGCGCCGGCATAATCCAGATCAGCTTTTTGCATCTCACCCGAGCTCCACACCAGTGACCACCACGTGTCAGCAGATCCTGGTGAAGTTGTTTGGGAGACATGTTGGAGTGGTCGACACCCCAGACTTCTTTATTGAAGACAACCCTGCAGATGAGGCACAGATACAGGAGTGTAAGAAGTACTGCAAGCCGAGGCAGTTCGTGATCTTACTCGTGATACAGCTGGGCCGGTTCACCGATGGTGAGGGAGGAATATTAGAGAAGCTGGAGAACAAGTTTGGCAGGATCAGGGATAACACCATCATCCTGTTTACACATGGAGAAGATCTGCACTGTAACGTGGGGGAGTTTATCGGTGACCGGAGTCAGCGCAGGCACATTGTGGAGGCTTGTGGTAATCGTTACCATGTGTTCAAGAACAACTCCAAAGACTCCAAACAGGTCAAAGCACTCATCAAGAGATATAAGCTCATGTTCCCAGACTTCAGAATCGAGGAATCCTTTCCGCTGTTCTGCTGCGGTTAGCTTTGATTGATTCACCTCGAACAGCCACATGTTTGTTAATACGCAACAATGTTTCCAGTTTTCACAAAATAACCATAACATGCAGTTTGTGTTAGCTTTGGCTGACTCGCCCTCAGTGTCTGAGTAAAAGGATCAAAACTATCTACAAGTTTGTGCAGAGTGTCGAGTACACATGCTGTCTCAGTGTTCATGAACAATAATTACTATTATTTGATTCTGTTGTAACCATTTTATACATTTGCTTTAATATGTATTCTAAACTGCTGAATAAAGTTACTGAACATTTGTAAACTGATGTCAGATGTGACGATAATGGATGATTTGTGTTCAGTAAGTGTGTAAGTAAGTAAATGAATCTGAAACTGATGTTCATGCAAAGTAAAACTGCCAATAATAAACTGTTTAATCCGGCTCTCCTGTTGAGTGTTATTATTTATTCTGTTGTGCAGATTTTGTCACCATGGTTTTTATTATTAGTTTATATCATGAATGAAGCAATTTGGATTTAAAAATTTATCTCTAAACTAAAACTTAATTTCCTTTGTCAGTCATTGAACACGGCAGCTAATCAGCTATCACAGCATCACAACATACAACAAAGGGTATAAACCGAGAGTTGGATCTCTCTAAGTCATGTTTTCAGTCATATTTGTTACTATCTATACATTTGTAGATAGATCTATGAGCTGTTTTCCTTCGCACGATCTCTTTATGAACACGATTCTTTTCATCGGTGCAGTCATGTCAGACTGAGTCTCTGTAGCTGTCAGAGTGAAACAAAGTCTGTCTAAAGTATCTGAGCAACTAAATGATTCCTTAAAAACAGCATACATCTTGATCACAACCTGATTATTGATGTAGAAACAGGGTATTAATAAATAGGCTAAATATACGTGCAGTAGTTATATCTTCAGCTCTCAGTGCTCCTCCTCAGCCTCTGCAGGTGAACCTTCAGGTGGCACAAACCCCTGAACGTACAAGTGCTAGCACGCATTGCTAACAGGTCTCAGCAGAGCGCAATGGTCTGCATGTGAGCCTCAATAACTTTATTTATCATATCATTTCAACAGCAAATAGCTAAGTAAGAACCACGAAGAAGAAATTATAATAAATATAAGCCACAGAGAATACTGTAACTTTCTTTGATTGGCATTCCTAGGTGATGTAATCATTGTCTTTACCTTACAGTATAAAGCACTGTGAGATGACTGTTGTGGTTTAGCGCAATATAAATAAAACTGAATTGAATGTCTTTCTTCAGTTATTGCATTTGCATGATTTGGGGAAAAAACTTGACCTCTGACCTTCAGTTCAATTCAAACTTGTTGAAAGTTGACCGCTTGTTTAAAGACCTCTGGTGTCTGCGGAGCTAGCACCTTAGAGGAAATGAAACATGAGTCAGCACTGAGCAACTTCATCCAATGGTAACGAGGTCAGTGATCATATCCTGGTTTTCCACTTTTCGGGATATTTGAAAGTAATTAAATGGCAACATTACAGATTTTGACAAAGATCATACCTACCTGTAGCAGGTAAGAAATAACTGTGACATCATCTGTAAATCATCTCTCTGGTACAACTTCTGCCGACTTTAAGCTCTTGAGGCTGCGATGAGCTGTATAACTGAGACTCTACACAGACCTCTAATGTAAAGCTTCTGTTATTAGATTAGGCAGATTTCTTTAATCGCAATAACACTTTTAAAAAAATTATGCCAAAAACTGTAAATATGGATAACGCAGACAGCTGAAGATAAACTCTTAAATGCGTTTTAAGTGACTGTGTGGATAATCTGGACCACTTATCTGTGAAACACTCTGTTTAATATGGAAAGGATGTTTTTGTGTTGGTCCACATTACCAGTGGACTAAATGACATACCAAAGCCTCTGCTGCCATCTAGCTGTAAAAACTGTGGAGTTATATTTATGGCACATTAGAAAAAACATCATCTGAGCCAATAATTTAATTCGTCATGTGCAGATTTGCTGCCTCAGTTTTAGGCCTGAATCATGTTCCTGTGTCGGGTCTTTGCAGGACGTCCTCCGTCGGCCTCTGTTGTTCACTGTCATGTAAAAGCTTAGCTACATCTGAGAGTTAAAGAAATACCCATTAACTCAAACATGTTTCACTATTACTTTTTTATAATTTTATTTTCAAGGAAAACTAAAGCAGATTAAGTTAGGTGTTTTTTCATATTCAGTCAAGCAGGATCGTATCTCCATGCATGCTGCAGGACTTTCCTCCTCCTGTAGATGTTCGTTTTTGTTCCTCTTGCAAACAGTGGGGTCTAAGAAATCTCTTATTTTTTATATGCATGTGTAAAGTGTTGGCAATGATATACTGAAACACTGTTCGCTGTCTCCGGAGTCATCAGTAACAGCCAGCAGGTTCCCGGACTCCTAATTTGCATAATTTTACTGACTCTGTGCATCACCTTTGAACTCTGCCTCACATATTATACACAGGCCTTCTTTCCTTTTCCTGTTTTCAGTTGTAGTTTGTCTTTCAAAATAAGAGCATAAATTGTAAAACAAACTCTCAGGTTCTCCCATAGATTAAACTTCATAAACATTTACAGAAGGAATAAATGTGAAAACTCAAACATGTCTCAGCATCTGAAGCTCAGTTACACTCCTCATCGTCTGCACACACAAACACTTCCTGTTAGACCGAATGTAAACGTTCCTCTGAGCGTCACACCTGGAGAGTAAGGAGTGGGCGGAGCTGCAGGTGAGCCCTGGTGTGCGCTCTTTCAGTGAGCGGGACTTTGCGGCGGTTTGAGCGCTTTAAAGGAGGATGAAGACGTCGGTGGTGTTCCTGCTCCTCCTGAACGGTAAGAAGCTCTCTTATTGAGACTGTTTCACCTGCAGCAGGTGAGGCGCAGCTCGCTCCTCTGACTTCATGGAAAACACTGAGTTAAAGCAGATTAGCCGGTGACGCTGTTTTCAGGAGCCACAAATGAACGTCGTCTACTTTGACTGTAAATGTCATTTATTATAAACACAATCATTCTCGGTGTTTTGGACAAAACAACAAACTATAAGAGCTACATAACCAATATCAGGTCCGCTAATCACAGCTTCCTTAAACGCAACACAAACTCAGAAACATGAACATGTTTTTTTTCCATCTGTCCTTTAACAAAGAAACAAACTTCATTTAAGCTTAAATGTTAAACTCTTACTGTGAAAAGCTTCACAGACTGCAGTCATTTGAGTTCACATTAAACTTCCTCTTTATAATTCTGCTCATGGATAAATGGCATACATGGCTTTGAAGTGGACCTCTTCAGCCTTTGGTGGGATAGGAATTTAAAATAATCCCATTTTAGGTTTTTCACAATCCCAAAAGGAGAATCTTTAAAAAAAGGGGGGGGTACTCTTTGGAAATTGATAACTGATTATTGCATCTGTTATCAGAGAAGAGGGAAGTGAGTAGCACTGTACCTGTGATTGGGGACTGATGGGTCTGTGGTATAGTGGCTGCTGGGGGCTTCCCATGATGCACTGATGCATCCACCTTATTTACTTGTTTATACTTCACTCTGTATTTAATAATTATTATTAATCTCTGTCTCTCTTCCACAGCATGTCTTTTGTCCTGTCTCTCCCCCCTCAGCACCAACTGGTCACAGCAGATGACTGTTTCATTTTGTTTTCTCCATCCTCACTGAAGCCGAACAGCAGACGTCATTTCTTCTTTGGTCCCAGCTGCTCCAGTTGTGGAGTCGGCTCAGTGTTTGAGTTTTCCTCTGTGATGCCTCCATGTCACAGACTGAACAGAGTATATAGTGGACGAAGTATTAACAGAATTTAAAAGATAACTGACATGACCAAGACGATGCTGATTAGAGGCTCAGAATGTCAGTTTTGAGCCCAGCCCTGGAGGACTGTGTGCAAAAATGGCTGTAAATCCTAAACAGTCGACTGCAGTGACTTATTTAAAGTGGAGTTAAAGCTGAAAGTCTGCAGGTCTGTCACAGTTTTAATTTGTGTTTCTGTTTGTGTGTCCTCACAGTTTCCCAGCATGCCCTGCCTGTGGTGGTGGAGGTGAATGAGGAGGAAAGGTCTGTCCTGCTGCCCTGTCAGTACTCAGGTATGACACCTGTGGACCCCACAGTGATGTGGACTCGCAGTGATCTTGATCCCAGATCTGTCCACCTACAACGAGAAGGAGGAGAGGATCTTACAGGGCAAAACCAGCGTTACAGCGGACGCACATCACTGAGGCCTGATGCTCTGGATACTGGAGACTTCAGCCTCACTCTGAGGAAGCCACAGCTGAGTGACAGCGGCAGCTACACCTGCTCCATCAGTGCTGCAAAAGGAGAACGGAGACTGAGAGACATACAGCTGCAGGTCAAAGGTCAGCAACAAACACCTGCTGTACTTACAGATCAAAGTCAGTATTGTAGACAAAGGTCAGAGGCCACCCTAAAGGGTAGTATTTCCTGAATTGTTCTGACACATGTGATGAAGCAGAAAAGAGGATCTGACTGCTCCAACTGTGGAGGCTTTACTGCGTGTGGAGGATCAGACTCACTGCAGTTACACTGTATACACAGTAAAACATGGATTCATTAGGACATTAACTTTGTCTTCGCTCTCCCGCAGTTTGTGTTTAGTTGTTGTGTTTCTGTGTGCACTCCTGCTCTCTTTCCCTTCACCCCCAACCGGACTCTCAGATGGCTGCCCCTCCCTCACCCTGGATTTGTTGGAGGTTTCTTCCTGTTAAAAGGGAGTTCCTTCTTCCCACAGCCACCAGGTTTGTCTATTGGGGATCATCTGACAGTTCAGGTTCTCTCTGATGTTGTTGGGTCTCTAACGTTACACTGCATTACTGAGTTGAGTGATGAAACATAAATAGATCAAATAAGTTTTTAGTTTAATTTAGTCTCAAATGCTGTGTCAAACATTACTGTAAAGCGTTATTAAAACAGAGGAATGAGGGTTTCGAGGAAGCTTTATAATGAATCCTCTTGTGCTGCCCTGATAAAGAATCTTATCAGTAATGATTTTATGTCAGCTGTGTTTCTCATGGTCTGATATCTGAGAAGATCTGAGCTAACAATCAATCCTGCTGCTGTTGCTGGATCATCTATACACATCCTGCTGCTTTCCCCACCTGTTGGTTCAATTAGCAATGTCTTCCTTCACCTGAGTGCTTCGTTTAAGTCCTTCTGCTTGCCACATAGCTAATTAGTTATTCCTTTTTACAAAGATTGAATGTACAGAGGTGTGTGTGCTCTGCTCAGAGAGGCTCAGCACACACACCTCTGTGATCCCTCATTAGTAAGTATAGCAGCATTTCATCAGTTCCAGTTTAGTTGCCATTCAAACAAAAGAGAATATGATTATTTATGATTATTGGTTACAGGATGGAGTCAGAGGTCAAGAGTGCAGTTAACTGTGCTCCAGTATCAGTGCTGTTTCTGCAGCTGATATTGTGGTTTATTGTCTTCTCAGACCAGCAGGTGGAGGTGAAGGCGGAGGAAGGGTCAAAGTCTGTCACCATGCCCTGCAAAACAAAACCTGACCTGCCCGAGGACGCCACAGTGGAGTGGACTCGTTCTGACCGAGGACTTGAGATAGTCCATGTGTCTGTGAACAGAAGTGACCACCTGAAAAAACAAGACAACCTTTACTGTGGCCGAGCAAAGATGAATGAAGACCTGCTGAGAACTGGAGACCTCAGTCTGACCCTGAAACACCCCACAGTGAGAGACACAGGAGGATACATCTGCACCATCTACAGGGACAAAGACATCCTGAGACAGAAAGTAGTGCTGCAGGTCAGAGGTCAGTGCTGTGGGTCGTAATAAACCTTGGGTACAGAGGAAAGGTTTCCACCTCCTAAAAACCACACAGGATTCAGCTGGTCATGACCAGGTTCTGCCTTTTTAGATTCTGACTCTGGGCTCTGATCTCCTCTGATTCTTGTATTTGATACTGCTGAACCACTTTGAAGGCCGTGTTGTTATCAAGGACACACTCTGGACACACAGCCAGCCTCTTTAGCAATGACCTTTGTGTCTTGCCCTCCTTGTGCAAGGTGTCAAAGGTCGTCTTTTGGACAACTGTTGAGTCAGCAGTCTTCCCCATGATGGTGTAGCCTACAGAACTAGACAGAGACCATTTAAAGGCCTTTGCAGGTGTTTGGAGTTAATTAGCTGATTAGAGTGTGGCACCAGGTGTCTTCAATATTGAACCTTTTCACAATATTCTGATTTTAGAGATACTGAATTTGGGGTTTTCATTAGTTGTCAGTTATAATGATCAAAATTAAAAGAAACAAACATTTGAAATATATCAGTCTGTGTGTGATGAATGAATATAATAAATAAGTTTCACTTTTTGAATGGAATTACTGAAATAAATCAACTTTTTCATCATATTCTAGTTTTATGACCAGCATCTGCATAATATGTACATAATACACTTTCCCTTGTTGTATTTTATGACTTTATGAATTATTTATAATTAACTTTATATATATATATATATATATATATATATATATATATATATATATATATATATATATATCTTATATAGTACATCCATATAAATATTTAACACTACCTCATTCATAGAGCGCTTTTTAAGTGTTTAATATTTTTTCTTGCTTTGTACAGTATTTGACTAGTTTTTAACTTTACCAAATTTCAGCATGTTTGACCTTAAAAATAAAGTGTTTGAATGCTCCAGATATCCAACATATTAAATATTCTTATTGCTCATTCTGTAATGTACATATTGGCTGTAGAGTGCTTTTCCATCTGTTATCCCATATTTCCACACAATAATTCAAATAAGATAACACATTGAACAGTATAAAATAAGAAGGATTCCTGGTTCAGAACATGTTCTGTTATTCCTTACAAGGTGATGCTCTTTGCTATTTTTGCTTTTACATGATTAACACGAGGCTTCCAGCAGATTTTATGATCCAACATGAAGGAAATCAGTGTTTCTGTTAGCAGAGGAGCTGAGCTCAGAAGCTCAGGATCTACTTTTAAATGGTCCTAAAGTTATATTTACAGACCTCCGTGTTACCTCAGATATTGACACACTGTGTGTCCTCACAGTTTCCCAGTACATCTCAGTTATTGAGCTATATAAAGGAGACCCTCTCGTCCTGCTGCCCTGTGAATTTCACACTTTTGACCTGATCGACCCTTCAGTGGAGTGGAGCCGCTCAGACCTCAGTCCTCCAACCCTCCACCAGCTGCAAGGAGATGAACTCAAAGAGCAGAACCAGCGCTACAGCGGCCGAACATCCATGAAGACCGATGCTCTGGATACTGGAGACCTCAGCCTGAAGCTGAGCGACCTCCAACAGTCTGACAGCGCCACCTACACCTGCTCTGTTAGCGCATTTGGACTAGGACACCACAGAGTGAGAGAGGTGCAGCTGCAGTTCAAAGGTCAGCAACAAACACTTGCTGTTGGTCCATCTCACATCACTCAGAGAAAACTTTATTTTAACATTGTCAGAACAACCATGTTGGCTCTTTGATTGGAGTACAGGGCTATTCATCAAATCCATGTAATTCAGTCAGAGGTCAAAGGTCATGTTGTTCTTTGTGTTTCTCCACAGAACGGTTTCCATCCTGGGCCAAAGCTCTCCTGGTTCTCCTGGTTCTTCTTGTGGTTTCTGGAGGTCTTTCATTTCATTTCCGGCAGTACTTCATGTCAGGTGAGTCTCTTCGACTACACTACCCATAATGCCGATGGTTAGCAGGTGTCCTCATGGGGCTGCTTAACTGTCGCTCACACAAACTTCTTCCAGAAGCTGAAAGAGTTCCAAACAGCTGATACAGAGAGCTGAAGAGAAACTTCCAGGTTTGTTCCAGAAAACCTCCTTTAGACTCAGTCCCTGATGCACAACATGACTAAACAGTGTGTGCACTTCACTGCACTGATCTGACACACAGCTGTTCTTCTTCTGTGGTGGTAAACAGCAGGCTGCCATGGAGGCTCAGTGTGTCTGTTCTTCTGCTCTTCATCCAACATGTCTGCAGCTCTTTACAGGACACTGTTACCAAAGAACAAGTCAGGAACACATCAGGAACAAACTGACGCACAATCTGAGACTAGAAGGAGGGGACATGGGGGTCATGTGACAATCAGACCTGCTGCTGATGTCATCATGTTGTGCTTTTTTGTCCTCTCAGGTTACAAGGTGGAGGTGGATTCAGGGGTGGAGTCTGTCCAGCTGCCCTGTAAAGCTATAATTAACTTGCCTAAAGCCTGTAAGGTGGAGTGGAAGGACGGAGACAGCAGGAAGGTCCACGTGTATCAGAGCAGCTCTGACCAGCCTGAAGAACAGCATGACTTTTACAGAGGACGAACAAAGATGGAGAGAAACCTGCTGAAACCTGGAGACCTCAGTCTGACCCTGAAACACCCCACAGATGAAGACAACAGGACCTACACCTGCTCCGTCTACAGCAGGGAGGGAAACATCCTGCTGGGGAAACAAGTGGAGCTGACAGTCAGAGGTCAGTGCTTCCTATTTGAACCCCGCTGTAGATCCTGACAGGTAACCATGTCACACAGAGCTCAGACTTTGAATCCAGCTGTGAGTTTGGATTTCACATTGAATCTACTGTTTGTGAGCTCATTAACAGCAGTTTATTTAGACCTGCTGCTCCTCACAGGACAGCCACTACAAACATCTGATTGGATAGAATATGATGCATTACTGCACATTCAACACAATAGAAAGGATTTCCAATGAGCTCAGCCTGAAACATGTGCAGCAGTAATATTGCTCCATATCACACTGATGCCAAAATATTTGTGCTTCATCAAGTCCAATCTGCTCCTCACAGCCTGAATAAAGTCCTGTCCCACTAACAGCAGTTTATTTAGACCTGCTGCTCCTCACAGCCTGAATAAAGTCCTGTCCCACTAACAGCAGCTCCAACAGTCTGTTCACTGCTTTCTTCCTGTCAGTCTTCATCTTTCTGCTGCGTCTCCTCTTCACACTGACCACTTTCTATCTAACAGTGAGCTCCCAGTGAAGCAGCAACATTCAGCCTGTTAGAGGCAACACAAATGTCTCCATCCAAGCTCATGTTGGGCTTTGTTGTCCTCTCAGTCCCCCAGGTGGAGGTGGGTTCAGGGGCGGAGTCTGTCCAGCTGCCCTTCACAACCGCACTTCACCTGCCTCAAGATGCTAAAGTGGAGTGGATGGAGGACAATTACATCTACAGCAGGAAGGTCCACGTGTATGAGAGCGGCTGTGACCAGCCTGAAGAACAGCACGAACGTTACAGAGACTCCCCACAGATGACGACAACAAGACCTACACCTGCACCGCCTACAGCAGGGAGGGAAACATCCTGCTGAGGAAACAAGTAGAGCTGAAAGTCAGAGGTGAGTGCTGTAGATACAGGTCAAAGGGCAGAGGTCATCTAGGAGTTTGTTCTCTCAAAGTTTTTAGTTTGAATCTATTTTCAGTTCCTTCAATTAATCTAAATTCTTTGATGTATTTCTCTCCAAGCCAAAAATGTGGGCAGAGCAGCTGTGTGTTTAAATGAGCTAAGAAGAGGATTAAAAATGAGTTTCAATGATCATCAATTCCAAATCAAATCCTCTGCAGGATTTTAGTTTGGTGTCAAAGGTTAGGGTGGAGCAGCCATCAATCTGAGGCTTTTATTGTGAAGTCCAACAGTAATGAGTGTGATTGTTGTCCGATCAGTATGTCAGGTGGAGGTGGAGGAGGGGGCGGAGTCTGTCCAGCTGCCCTTCGAAACCACACAAAACCTGCCTGAAGATGCTAGAATTAGGTGGTGGGACGGCTCATCCAGAAGAGTCCACGTGTATGAAAGTGGCTCTGACCAGCCTCTCAAACAGCACCAGGCTTACAGAGACCGAACGAAGATGAATGAAGACCTGCTGAGAACTGGAGACCTCAGTCTGACCCTGAGACTCCCCACAGAGAGAGACAGCGGGAGATACAAATGTGGCGTCATGAGGGACGACTGGATCAGCAGAAGAAAAACAGTGCTGCTCAAAGTCAAAGGTGTGTGTGTGTTTTTCTCTGTGTGTGTGTGTGTGTCTCTGACTGTCTTGTGTCTCCTCTGCAGGGAGAGCTCAGGTCCAGGATCAAACAGGGATCATCAGGAACAGAAGCAGCTCCATTGATCCGACTCCTCTGATGGCTGATCAATCAGTTTGATCTGTTTGTTCTTTGATTATTGATCAGTGATGTCAGAGTGGAGTCAGTGTGATGTTGTTGTTGTGTGTTTGAGCCTTTTAGTGTCCATGAAGGTCTCTGCTGCCATAGATCCTCTGAACAGTGACAGAGGTCTCACTCTGGAGGAAACTCTCAGCACTTTCCAGCAGCTCCTCCATCATGGAGGACGTTCCCTCACTGGCACAGGTGGATGCTCTGAGGAAGAGGAGCGTTCTCACATTGGTCTTCCTACAACAACACCTTGATCACATGAGCGGAGGGGCGTGGCCTTCAGTGGTCACGCTCCACATGTTCCACTTTGAAGGCTCATCTCCAACAAAGCAGACCTGTGATCTCTTTAACTCACTGTGATGGATTGTTGCCATTTGTCTTTGTGTGTCTGGCTTTACTTGTGTGTCTGTGTGTCTTTGGGATATTGGATAGAGTCATGTGACCTGCCCAGAGCCTACAGGTGGAAATGAGCAGTTTAGCTCCAATTTGGCAGCTTTCCATCTTCTCTGTTTATATTGATGTCCCTGAACATGCACTGTCCCTGTGACATCAATGCAGATAAAAACAGATGCTGACCTTTGACCTGAGCAAGTGTTGTTCTTCTTCTGTGGTGTTTCTGAATAGCAAACCAGTTTGCTCCAGCAAACTTATGAAAATGTGTATGAGTCGGTGACCTTTGACCTTTCTTCACTATGACACCACAGAGAGATGGGTCCAGTTTGCTTTTAGGTGAACATGTTTTCATGGAATGATGAAATAAGGAATATCTGTGACAGCTGTTCTCTTAAAGGTTCTTCCAAGCTAACCTCAGAGGGCACTTCCCATTTTATACACATAACATTTCAGAGCTGCATTGCTACGGCTACAGCTCCGGGTTTGAGGTTAGGACTGGGGGTTCGGGCTTAGCACCTATCAGACTACTGATCATGACATGTGGACAGAGCAGCTCTGCCTCACAAGACTGCTCACATGAAATAATCCATTTTTTTCACTATTTTTCTATCTGAAAATTTTTACATTGGTACGCGGTTGAGTTTTTGAATGCTCGCAGTGCCAGTGACAGTTTATACTGTTCCTGAAATATCCGACTCGTCCAGGGCAGCAGGTCTCAAAAATGAAAAATATGCTAACATGTAACCAAATTATTTTCTGAGTTATTATTTGAGTACCGTGTGGAAACTAACACCTTGTAATATTTGGTCAGTCCAGCATGGAGGTTGTAGGACATTGGTCTTCATTTTTCTTTTCATTTTGTGACTAAGAATTTCATGTTAAAATATTTTGTGTTGCTCTGCATTTTTGTGAAATATAAATCTGTACCTTACAGAAAATTTCTCTATTTGTCTTTTGCAATGTGAAGTCTATTATCAGCATGTCCTCAAACATGGAGCTTTTATATAGACATTAATGGCTGTATATTGAGTTATTTTGAGGGAAGAATAAATTTACACTGTTATATAAGCTGCACACAGACTACTTTTCATTGTGTCAAAGTGTCATTTTGTCAGTGTTGTCCCATCAAAAGATATACTTAAATATCTGCAGACATGTGAGGGTGGACTCACTTTTGTGATACACTGTATAATCAAATCCCCAAATACACCTGACTGAATTTTGCATGCCATAGAGGTCTTAGCACAGTTTTTTTAAAAAATTTTTAATAAAACACCTGAGCTCTGTTTTTCATCTCTACAGTCAGATCTGGTCATGCCCTAATAAGCCAGCTTGTCACCATGACTGAGTAGAACATGTGGTTTGATATCTCAGGTCTAAGCAGCTCTTCCAGGGTTTGCACACAGTTCTGTTCCTCTTTGGTGAACCTGCTGCTCTGAAGGAGGAGCAGGAACATGTGAGGACATCTGGAGGCATTCTGAAATCTCTTCATGGCGTAAAGCAGAGACCACAGAGATCTTTCTGGGGCAGTTTGAACAGCCTGAGTCTGACAGCTGTTTCAGAGACTCTGGACAAAACTGCACAGTTCATCACTGAGTGGCTGTCAAGATGAGCTCAGCTAAGCATTCATGTAAGTGACTCCTCTTCATCCCATTACTTCTGCCACCATCTGTCACATTAAAATTCTTGTGTTCAATAATAAAGAGAGCAAGTTTGGCAGGATCAGGGAAAACACCATTATCCTGTTTACACGTGGAGAAGATCTGCACTGTAATGTGGGTATAAATGCAATTTATGTTTTACCCATAAACTCAAACATGTTTCACTGTTACTTTATTTTCTAGGAAAACTAAACTAACTTAAATTATTTTGAGGTGTTATTTTATATGCAGTCGAGCAGGAAAGCATCTCCATGCACGCTGCAGGAGTTTGCTCCTCCTGTAGACGTTCATTTTTGCTCCCCTTGCAAAAAGTGGGGTCTAAGTGTCATGTCGGGCAGTGTGAGGGTCGGGGATGGACCCATGTGCAGGACTCCAGAAACTAACTTAAAGACATTTATTGTAAAACAAAAACCAGAATACAAAAATCCTCATGAGAGCCAGATGAAGAGCAAAAGTCAAAAACAAGCGAGGCACCACACAAACTCTCCAACATAACAACAATGCGACAACAAGCAGAGAAAACACAGAACTTATATACACAGGAGGGCTAACGAGGGAAAGTGGAAACAGCAGGGAGCACAGCTGAACACAATGACACTGACGAGACAAGGGGAAGCAAAACTAAATACACTGCACAAAACAAGAAGGCAATTAAGACAAGTCATATTTTGGAAAAATTTCATGTTAATTATTGCTTATTGTTACGGACCTTATACTCCTTATTTTATTTTATTTTTTGTCTCTTTTTCTTCTGTAACCCTGGCATCAATATGTTCTGCATATACTTGTTAATTATCAATAGAGTTTAATTTTAAAAAAACTACACTCCACAAGAAAAAAGACACTACCAAAATAAAACAGGAAGTGGGACATAGGAACAGAGACGGAGACTTGACACAGAACACAAGGAACCAGAAATAAACTGAGGACCAAAAACAAGAGAACAAAAAACAAGAGAACAAAAAACACTGGGCCACCGGCTCAGGACCATGACACTAAGAAATCTCTCTCCTTTTTTTATGTGCATGTATAAGGTGTTGGCACTGATATACAGGAGAGGCCCTGAAACACCGTTCACCGTCTCTGGAGTCATCAGTGACAGCCAGCAGGTTCCCAGACTCCTAATTTACATCACAGCACTCAAACTGTAGATTTTCTTTTTTCCGTCATTACTTTTTATTGAGTTTGCCTTCCAGTAAAAGTAGTCTTTATGAAAACTTGCTGCAGTGAGCTCTGTTAATGTTTCCTGTTAGTGTTTATCTGCAGCTGGATGGAAACCAAAGCGACTTTGATTTTTGAATATAAAACAGCGATGACAATCTGTTGTTGTCCTCTTATACTGGTCAGGGTTTATCGTTTTCATAGTAATAAAGATAAGCGGGAATAAAAGGGGTAACTCTTCCTACTGGTCCTCATGAACTAACAGGGCGGTCAGATAATTTATCTAATATAATAATGTCATATTTGATCACATAGTATTATATGACATTATTATTATCTATTATTACTTACAGTCTCCTTGCCTTTCTATAATCTATTGTGGAGCCGATCAATGGAGGGCTTCAAAAACAATACATTTTAAGGTGTCCGTGTAACTGAGCCAAAGCAGTGATGTGTCAGTTAAAACTCAAGCAGCTGCATTTGGAGTTGGAGAAACTTACGAGTTTAATGATTTACTGTCGTCTGACATGTCTCACAGATTTATTTACTTAGAGTAATTCTGTCTCGAGGTCAGCGATCACACTGCACGTGTACTGTGCCCAAGTCCACCTGAACCACACCCAGAAACTCATCTTTAAGAAGCTGTGCTTCTTGAAGCGGTGCTCACTAAACCGTGCCCAAGCACAGTAGCTGTCACACCGGCCTCATGAACTGGGCTTCGGGGGTGAAACACACAAGAGCCCGGTGTATGGGAGCTGTGTGAGGACACCAATGACAGGGTGTCCCAAAGCATCATAGGAAAACAGGAAGTGAACTGGTTAAAAAAAAAACTGCTCAATTAAAGCAGAGAAGAAATGTCACAGAATTTTTTATTTTATGTGAAATACAAAAAAAAAATAAAGACAAATTTTTAATAGCTTCAATAGTTTAGAGCACAGGGATAAAAGTTATTAAACCCCAATTATCTACAGTAAATTGTAACCATTCAACCTCAAATGAACCTGTGTGTTAATTTTAGATGTGTCCACTGTATGAGTTTGAGCCCTCTGCTGCTCAGTCTGCAAAGCTTTGCTCCATCCATCTCAGTTACAATGTAAACTCTGATAAAAGATCATATTCTGATGCCACGAGTGCTAAACTGAAGTGCTTGGATGTCAACAGTTATGATTATTAAATATCAGATTTTGGTTTCATATTCCTGAAATAATGACATCCAGTGTTTTGTGTATTTACAAATCAGCATGATGTAAACAAATGTATCTCCAGTAACAATAACAGCACCTCATCTGTCACTCTTTGCTTCATTCTTCTCGTCCTTAAACAAATTCAGAGTTCACAAACTTTAAAAGTGATTTTCAAGTTAAAATGGGGACTGAGATTTCAACAGTATGTGAATTCATTTACAACAACACACCTTTAAGTGATTCGTACCCAAACATTTAGAAATGATAAGATTAGATTCTGAACACTTTGTGACTGAAAGGATTAAAAAATGATTGCCATCATATGGCAGATGAAAAACTGTGGGGCACGCTCCACTGGTGGGACACATGGTCATGAGAAAAGTCATGTGGAACAAAGGTTGAACATTGGATTAATTCTCACGGCCGAACAAGGAACCGTCAGCATGGAGCGAATAACAAATTTCTCCACTGTCTTTTGTGTACTTAGAGCTGTCGTGCCGCTTTGCCACTAATCCCCATCCCCCTGCCCCCCGGACCACGCTGAGCATTGGGCATGAAAAGCTCTCATCCTGGAGAAGTGGGGCGTGATGGAAGAAGTTTGAGAACCACTAGATTAAATAATGGTCCTGGGGTTCAGCCTAGTCCTCTGAATAAGCCAGCCTTTGCTGAAACTGGATGGCTTTCTGCCGCAGCTCTTCCATGAAGGAACGGTGGCTCAGCAGCTTTTCTGCTGTCTTTTCGTGCTGCAGAATCTTCTCCGCCTTCTTGAACATTTCATCGGTGTAGTGGGAGCTTCCATTTGCTGCCACCATCTCATCGATCTTCTTGATCAGCTGAACCACTTGAGCTCTGTTCTTATCTTTGTTGTTAAAGACATGATGCCTTTCACCACACCGGGCCAACAGCTCTTGGAGTTTCTTATTGCTATTTTTCAAATACTCTTGTATGGTCATCTTGTTCAGCTTGTCACCATGAGTGAACAGGACGATCATGTAGTTTGAAGCCTCAGGTCCAAAGAGTTCCTGCAGTGCTTCCACACAGTTTTCTTCTTCTTTGGTAAACCTGCTGATCTGAAGGACGAGCAGGAAGACGTGAGGGCCTGGAGTGCTCATGTGGATGCATTTGGCGATCTCTTTCTTTATGATGTCTGCACTTTTAGACGTATCCAGAATGCCGGGAGTATCGACCACATGGATGTCTCTTTTGCAATGGTGAACTCGTTCTCTTGCACAGGTCTCTGTCACTGACTCTGAACTCACTTCAGACTTAAAAAACTCTTTTCCCACAATGGTGTTGCCAACCGCGCTCTTCCCAACACCAGTTTTCCCAATCATCACAATCCTCAGAGGATCACCTGCAGAAAGAACATTTTTTGGTTACTCTTATTGTTTGGATGAATCTATAGTACCAGTCAAAAGTTTGGACACACTCCAAACACCCATGATTGGTATTCTAGTCTGAATGAAGCCTATTCATAAGTTAATTCTCGAGCGTTTGGACTGCAGGTCTATTCTTTACATCACTTCCTCTTTCACGTCGTTTCTTGCTCACCTGTGTGAGCCAATCAGCCTCTGTTTCCTGTGATATAAATCTCAGTGCTTTTCTGTTATTCTGTCTTTCTGTACAACCCGCATCCTTCCCTCTCCTTTCATTCTGCTGAAAGTCTAAATTTAGTCTGAAGTAAATCAAAGCTCCAACTTCACCTTTTGGTATCGACTTGCTGCTGCCCATCTCTGATCTGCTCCTGACTTCATGGAGAATGAACTGAAACAGCGCTTCACTGTTCTGATGTTAGCGTGAAGACTCTGCCCACAGGGTGGAGCTAATCTCTCAGCCTATATCAGCCTGACTCTGACTTGTTTGAAAGGTAGTTCAGAGACTCCTGCAGAGTTCATGATTAAGCAGCACCAGGATG
Organism: Pterophyllum scalare; assembly: GCA_024447675.2. Lineage (NCBI taxonomy): Eukaryota > Metazoa > Chordata > Actinopteri > Cichliformes > Cichlidae > Pterophyllum > Pterophyllum scalare. The sequence continues at coordinate 43,028 of JAMQGT020012122.1, read as the reverse complement.
AGTTCTGCACAGCCCCCACGTAAGTAACTGAGGTCCAGCTTTGTTACTCTTAATTCTTTATTGACAGTAGATACAAGTGTGTGTGTGTGTATGTGTGTGTGTGTGTGTGTGTGTGTGTGTGTGTGTGTGTGTGTGTGTGTGTGTGTGTGTGTGTGTGAATCTAGTGTTGAAACTCTGCTGGTGTTAAAATGCCAGGTGAAGCTGGAAGGTGCTGGGTGTGGTCCATGAGTAATAAGTAAAGGGAGACACAGATATGGAGTCCAAGAGGCCACAGACACACTTTACACTCCTTTCATACTCTGTTTAATTTGCTGTGTCTTTATATTGTTGTCTCTTTCTTGTAAATGTATCATATATATAAAAATTATTTTACCTTTTTCCACAGCAGTCTCCAACAGTACTGTAAGGCTCTCTCAGTTCCTCTTATTGTGCACTTTGAGATTTCTTTAGTCTGTACATGAAAAAAATATGCAATAAGAGGTTTTTTAAAAAAAAACCATCAAGGCCACAACACTATTAACTACAGTAGATTGACAAGAGGAACTCAGGAAGAACATTTTCCTGGAAAACTAAGTTATTTTGTTCCTGCAGAATATCCTGGAAAGGTGACCATCGCTCTGTTTGGAAAGAATCCCGACTTAGTAAGAAGGACTGGAAGTGCGATCATTGGAGGTTTCAATGCTTCAGTCACAGAAGTGGGAAACTTTCTCAAGAGCGAGAACCATTTTTACAGAATCATCAGCACCTCTGATTTCTTTGATGAAAACTATGATCACCCAGACCAGCTGATAATTGATTTCATGGCTCTTTCTGATCCTGGACCTCGTCTGTTCATACTGGCAATAGATTCAAGAAACACACAAGTGGAAAAAGTTGTGGCTCAAATCTCTCGACTCCAAGATGAATTTGGGGAAAATGTCACAACAAATATTCTAATTGTGTTAGAAAACTGGGAGAGCTACAATTTACGAGGCCGCATCAAGGAAATGTACAATATCCAGATGGTAGCTATAAATGAAAACCTCGCTCTGCAGTGTAAAGAGTGGTGTTCATACCATCGGTCATTCCGGTTTCACTACAACAACTACCCCTATCACATCGTGAAAAGAAGGAAGGATTACTTCATGCGGACCAGGTAAAAACGTACTCTTCTGTCCTGTTTTATTAACGGCTTGTGTTTTCTCTCATAACGATCTCAGTCATGGAAGATGTACTGAAATTATTTTCATTTCATTAAAAGCCACAATGTTCAAATATCCATCATCCATCCATTTTCTTCAGCTTATCCTTTGTCAGTGTTATGGGGGGCTGGAGCCCATCCCAGCTGCCCAGCTTAATGTTTGAATGGAGAGCAACTCAGTAAAATCTATCAGTGAAACTTTTGTTTTTGTTTTATTAATAAATGTACTTTCTCTAAGGATTTTTTACGCATTTAGCATTGCCTTTATAGTACTGAGTGTAAATTTTCTCTTCTTTATGTTCTTTTGCATTATAATTAGTTAATTAGCATAATTAGTAATTCAACTATTTTTTTGCCAAATGTGTTTCATCAGGATGAAGAAGAGTTCTCCAGGTGAGCCTTATCAGAGCAGCATCAGCAGGTGTGCTCCTGGAAGGCCAACACAAGACAGCTACAGGTAACCCTCAGTCCTAAAGTGGTGTCAACATTTCCTCATATCAGTCAATTTAAATTTGTGCAGCATCTGAGTACATGTGCAACACTAATGGAGCTTCATGGTTTCCTCTGTTGATATTTAATGATCATAATCACCGTTTCAGGCAATCGTGGCCTGCTGAGATGTCTCCTAGGAACGCAGGTGAGTTTCTCAACCCCACATATTTTAGCAAACTGTATTTCATGCTGTAAACGATATAATAAACTGTGAAATTAGTAAAATATTTTTAATAGCATTTTTTTTAATGAAATCTCAAACCAAGCCTGCAAAAATGCAGAATGAAAAACATTATTTTCGGTTAAACACTTTGATATCAGTTCAAACACTAAGGTTAAAAAAAAGAGAACATTAACCAAATGTACTTAATAACAGGAAAAATTTTTTAATAAATCTCCTACAATATCCAGCTCAGCGGGACGGTTCAGATATTTTAAGACTTTTTAAGAACTTCACTAAGTTACGTAAGGTGGGGAGCAGGACCACCAGCACTCAATCAGCTGCCATTTTCAAAGCAACTTTGGTAAAACGGCAGTAAGACGGTGAGCCTGCTCCCAGGTTGAGACTGAATGAGCAAGATGGCAATTTATTTGTGATAATCCAGCAATTAATTTTAATGAAGGTGTGAAAATTGAAAATATGTTGCCATCCACACACACACAAAAAAATCCAATCTAAACAGAAATTCACATCCAGAGTTCAGGCAGAGCCTCACAGATCTCCACCACAGAAACTCCTCCACATGTTGTTGCTGCAGAACCGCTGTTACAGTCAGTTGGAAACCAGCTGATAGCAGACTGATGCTGACTCTGTATTCATAAATTAGCAGAGTGCCAAAGTTTGGACTATATTGTTGTAAAATGACAGCAGTGTAATATTCACCTTTCCTCAGGTCCCAGTTATCAGAGTCACCCCAGCTTTCAGTCGATGGCCCCAGCTGTGGAAAGACCTCCTGCACAGGACCATGGTATGCTTCAGAAAAAAATACATGCAATTTTGAAAGGACAGGAAGTGAGAACATTTAGATAATAATTGCAGTACTGAGATACTGAGACTGATATGGAAGATTTTTCCACCCAGATCAGCTGTTGATAACCGTTTATAAAACAACTGAATATTTGGTCTGGCTCCATCTTCCAGGCGCCACTGGATCGAGGAACCGTCTATTTAACATGGTTCTCCTGGGAAATAGCGGGACGGGAAAGAGCGCATCTGCAAACACCATCCTGGCTGCCGGGAAGTTCATCAGTGGTTCAGGCCAACATTTTCCGTCTTATCCGAGCTCCACTCCAGTCACCACCAAGTGTGAGGACAAAATAGTGGATATTTTTGGGACACATGTCAGAGTGGTCGACACGCCAGACTTCTTTTATGAAGAGGAGCGTGTCAACCGGGCTCAAGTAGAGGAGTGTAAGAAGTACTGTGAGGAACAGCAGTGTGTGGTGTTACTTGTGATACAGCTGGGCAGGTTCACAGATGGGGAGAGAGGAATATTAGAGAAGCTGGAGAAACATATAGGGTGGAGGATCAGAAATAGCACCATCGTCCTGTTTACTCACGGGGAGGATTTGAAAGGCAGTGTAGATAAATTCATCGGTGATCGGAATCACCTCAAGCACATCGTGGAGGCCTGTGGCTGCCGTTACCACGTATTCAGGAACAGCTCCAAAGACTCTAAACAAGTCAAGACACTCCTCAAGAACTTTGGAGATATGTTACCAGAGTTCCCAACAATAGGAGCACCTGGAATGTCTTGTTTCCGTTGACCTTAGCTGACTCACTCAGAGTGCATCGAAAACAGACTGCTTTATTAAAAAAACAATTTCCAGTCTTCACAGAAAACAATCCCCTGCACAGAGAAACTTGTCTTATCATTGGCTGATTCATATTGAATGATTTCAAATTATCTACCAGTTTGTGTCGGGTGGCAAGTATGACTGCTGTGCGAGCTTCCTGTTCTTATATACTAAGTGATATTTTGTGCTTGAATAAGAAAATGTGCAACACTTGTCTTCACTAATAATAAAATCCTTGTTTCCACTTCCTGTCCTGCTGGATCTCAATGGGCTGATGTAGTTGGGAAATGTAGTTTTTCCATGAGTTTCATGCAGCAGAAGATGGGGAAACCAACGGAGGCTGTTTGACCACTTTTTCTGAATTTCATGTCTCTACAAAGCAAAGCCTTAGATGAGTGTACAGGACAGTAAATAAGAATGATTAATAATAATAAATTCATACTGAGCCCGTCTCAGATTTAGAATCTCAGATTTATACAAAAGTGCACAAAAATGTAGGTTAGACCCATGTGATGTCAGAACACTGGAGCCTGTAGGGAAGTATTATGTCTTCCAGTCTGTTTGAATTTTAATTTATTCCATATAAACTTGGGTCCCTGATTTGTTTGTAGCTTTGTCTCCATATAACACCACAGATTTAACTTCAAACAGGCGCTATGAGATTTCTGCACTTTCAGCATTGACTCAGGTGGTTTTACGACACTGAATTATCTGTTTAGTTTATAACAAGGAGCAGGGCTGCTTTAGGTTTACACACCCAGGGAGACCAAAGCTGATCTGCTCAGACCGTATCACTGAATAAAGGTGTGTCGCATTCAAATTTACCATCAGTGTCTCGATTATAGCGCTGTAATAGTTAAAAACATGATCACAACAATATGACTGTCACACAGTACAAACAAGAACCTGAAAAATAAGAACACAAACACACATGCAGCCACCGCTCAACAACAGAGAATATTCCCATGACCTTCAGTGCAGCTTTATAGGAATACTCGTCTCGTGATTGATTGATGCCTCTGCTTTATCACAGCTGACCCCCCCCCGAAAAAAACTAAAGCCATGGAGATTTTTTTTTATTGAATTGACAAAAGTTACAAAATCTTTAATACAAAACTAATGTTAAGCTAAGATCATATTTAGGTTATTGTTACTCCTAATTTCACACAGAAACTGCTGCTTTTGATTTTGTCCTGCAAAGAACTGTTACTGCTTTGTGTAAACTCTCCTGTTTTTATCTTATCTTTTTATCCTTTTGTAATTTTTATAGCTCAGTTTTTATGTCTTACAAGAATAAAAGCTAAGCTTTTATTACACATCCTGCATGCAGACGCCCAACTCTGCACAGCTCAGCAGTTTCAGTCTTTACTGAGACTATGATTGAGTCATGGTTTATAAAAATGTGCCACCGTTACTCAATTTATATGAAACTGAGAATTTAGTTCTGTTCATGTTTCCTGTTGTTCCTGTGCTGGCCAGTGTCGACCTTTCTGTATCAAAGTAATAAAGATCAGTGAGAAAACCGGTCAAATACTGACCTTAGTTTGCAGTCATTTGGTGTCTCATGGAGTAATAAGATGGCAGTCAGGTATTTTGTGACATGATAATGCCTTCATAATGTTTTAACAGCAGTATACATATGCAGTAATGTGCTCGATGAGTATATAAAACAACTGATAAGTTTTTTTTTATTCATTCAGAAATCAAAGAGTCAGTGGCTTCCAAACAGCTGAGGCAGAATTTGGATTTACTTTTCAATCAGACACAGAAGTTACTGCTTTATTTATAAAACAGTAACATTATATTTGCATAAAATATAAAATTTAAACTACTGTTTTATTTTGAAAATGAGTTCTGGGAGCCAGAGAATTGTTTGTCTAATTTTCTAATAATGAAGTGTCTTTACAGTATCTTTAGGTAAGTACTGTTGCAATTTGGCACGACAGATAAAACTGAATTAAATTAAATTTTTTCTAAATTAGTCGTCATTTTCCTTTTGGCACTTAAACCCAAAATAATCCACATCTGTTATCTAATGTAATTTATTTTATAAATTTTCCCACAATGCTCTGACTTCTTCCTCAAAACATGAAATGATGTCATGTGTAAATACTTCTCTGTCAGCCACTGCATTTTGGCCAATTCATGATTGTAATTTTACACAACAAAAGAGGCAAAGAAACTTCTTCATTTTGAAAATTGTTTTATACTAAAGAACATCACAAAAATTAATCTGATGTAGTTTCATACCACACAGACAGACTTAAAATGTATATACATTTTTCTCATACAACACGGTTATACACAGAATGACAGCTCATCACATAAAAATCATATTCAGTTTTTAACTCTGGGATTACAAAACTAAGAGCTAAGGGTCGTTTACATTAATGACTCCATATTGACTCAAAAGACTGGCCAGTATGATTCTAGTTTTCAGTCCAACCGTCTGAATTAGACAATATTTGCTGGAACAGGATGACTTTCTGCCGCAGCTCCGACATGAAGGACTCGTTAAAAAGCTCGTCTGCTGTGCGATTCTGCTGCGCCTTCTCAAACATTTCATCGGTGTAGTGCGATCCTCCGTTTGTTGACACCATGTTGTCGATCTTCCTGATCAGATGAGCCACCTGAGTTCTGTTTTTATCTTTGTTGTTAAAGACATGATACCGTTCGCCACACCGGGCCAACAGCTCCCTGAGCTTTGGATGGCCGTTTTTCAAATAGTCACTGATGGTCATTTTGTCCTTATTCAGCTTGTCACCATGAGTGAACAGGACGATCATGTAGTTTGAAGCCTCAGGTCCAAAGAGCTTCTCCAGGGCTTGCACAGAGTTGTTTTCTTCTTGGGTAAACCTGCCGATCTGAAGGACGAGCAGGAAGACGTGAGGACCGGGTGTGGTCATGTGGATGCATTTGGCGATCTCTTTATTTATGGTGTCTGCATTTTTAGATGTATCCAGAATGCCGGGAGTATCGACCACTTGGATCTTTCTTTTGCAATCTCTAACTCGTTCTATTTCACAGGTCTCTGTCACTGACTCTGAACTCACTGCAGACTTAAAAACTTCTTTGCCAATAATGTTGTTGCCAACCGCACTCTTCCCAACACCAGTTTTGCCAATCATCACAATCCTCAGTGGATCACCTGCAGAAAGAAAACATTTCTGTTGTACTTACTGATTGGATGAAAATGTTTTAATCACATCTAATATTATCATCAGATACATTCTTTTTCAATTCATTTAGCTGAAAAAAAAGTTTAATTAGAAGTCTAATTTAAGTTTCAGCTTCACCTTCAGGGACTGACTCGTTGTTGCCCATCTCTGCTCTGTTTAGAGAATGAACTGAAGCAGCATTCCTCTGTGTTCATGTTTGACAGATTATTGCAGTCTGCCCACAGGGTGGATCTAACCTCTCAGGCCGTATCAGCATGAGCTATCTGAAAGCCAGTTCAGACGGAGAAACCTCACATTAAACAGGTGAGGTCTTCTGAGCCTCCACGTGACTGTTTTATAGTTTAATTACTTGTCAAGGTCCATCACATTTATGAATCCCTGTCAGCTTTAATAATTCTATTTATTCTACATTTATATACAAGCTTAAGTTCATATATAGACCAAATTTGAGTTGACAGATACTTTGTGTGTGCCATCTGTAGTTAAGCTGGATTTAATGTATTTTTCTGTTTGATCAAAAAGTTAAGTGGTTGAATATTATCCACCCTAAATTTCTGATATCACTTATCACCTGATGCTGACCTCGTTAATCCAGGCAACATCCAAGCTGGTGTGGCTTCAGTTCTATCTATCTCTCGTGCCCTGGCTTTGATTCGAACCTCTGAAAGAGACAGATAAAAGTCAATGATATAGAAAAAATAGCTAAATAAATAAATAATAGGTTGGGGAAGTATACAAGGAAGACATATATAGAGTAATACAATGAAAGAAACATGACGTGAAAAAGCTGGGTGGCTTTGTGGGACAAGGCCAGCAGTTGCATTGAAGTCTGTGTAGAAATAGCAACTTAACTACGTTTTATTAGTTGCCATGGTTGGCAAGACTTGAATGTTTGGACCAGAATTGCACAACAGTGAGTCACCCTCAGACCTGGTCAGATGGAGCCAAGTCAGTGCATTATACCCACAAAAACACCCCACAAGACCCTGAGGAAGGAGCAGTTTTATTTTCGTTGACAAACTATTTTCTTTGTCAACGACCCTTTTTTCATGGCGAAAATGAGACGATAAATAAGAACTACCTAAAAGGATAAAAACAATGACTACATTAATTGACACTTTTGTCAACGAATGAAAGAGAGGCAGAAAATGCTTGACTAGACTGACTAAAACTCAAAATTTGCTGTCAGAATTAACACTGGGAAGGAGCAGGAGAAGTCAGCAGTGACCTGGGATGCCTATGCTGCTCACTTCTTAGGAGTCAGTCAAAATTAGTGTACTGCAATGATCTTGGTGAGGCACAAACACAGATGTATAGATTTCAATTCAGTTACATTTAATTTTATTTATATAGTGCCAAATCATGACAAACAGTTGCCTCAAGGCACATCATATTGTAAAGTAAAATGCATACAGTAACATACGGAGATGTACAGGGGAGAGGGGAAAAAGAAAGGTAGTGGGGGGAAGAGGTTGTGCTTAATTAGAAATTCCTTAGATGTGTTATTTACATTTTTATGGTATGAAGTAGTGTTTTATTTATAATTCATGACACAAATAAATACACATAGGTAATTATAGTGAATCATGGCATTAATTGGTTACTAAAAAAATCTGAAATACAATCAAATCACTATCCCATCAGTGGGTGCTGCCCAGCCACTAACTTGAGGATGATGGACACACTTGCTTTATAAGCCCGAGCAAGCATTATGGCGTGGGCCCTTGGGCTTTCTTCAGGTCATCAGATGGGCACCCCCTTCAATTAATCCACAACACTTCCAGAGGGTCTGACAGCCAAGCCCAGTGTCCTGGAGCAGCTCCTCAGGCTCCACCGACACTTCAAGATATTGCCTTGGCTTTTATGGCCCCTATTTTGTTTATTTCTTCTGTTATTTGCCAGTTAGTTTGTCTCTGATTAGTTTTATTTAGAACTTTTTCACTTGTTTTCCTTTTTTTTTTTTTCTTTTTGAATTGCTGGAGGCTGTGGTGGTGGCAGAACTGGTGGCTTGGGTGGTGGTATCCCCCTGTCCCCATTTCTTCATGTTTCCTGTTTCCCTGGGATTTTGGTTCTTCATTAAAGGGTGTGGTCATCATGTAACTGGGTGACTTAGTTTCCTTTGTTTATTTGGGATTCGGTCCTCCTGTGCACTGGCCCCTGGCCCCCATAGGGCCCCAGCCACTGATTAAGATTTTCTGTTTCTTATCTTTTGTTCTCTTTTTCTTAAAATAAAAATTGTATTGTTTTTACATTGAAACTGGCCTTATCCATGGGCAAACCTGTGGGTCCCTATTAGTAAAAGAACTTAATTCCCTGGGCTGAAATTCCCAGGGTGGTATTCCCTGGCAATTTGGTAGGATTTTGTCAATTATCCTGTGATGTGCAATTAAAAATTATTCCTGGTCTTTTTCACTCATCATATCCTCCCTCTCACTCTCTCTCATGCGCTCTTGCGCCACACTTGGCGTTGTAGGCAGGATCAACTTTTTAAAAGGCAGAGACACGTGTTCTTGTTTTTTTTCCTCTCTAGTTGTTTTTGTTGTTGTGTATTAATATTGCATTGTTGTTGTTTTTCTTTCAGACACTGGCGAATTGACTATTCTTTTTCACTCATCACATCCTCCCCCTCGCTCGCTCTCTCATGCCACATGTCCATGGCTCATAGCCAAGTTTCCGACTGCCCACCCTTCACACTCTTTCGGTCATTCAGCTGGACTCTGTACCATTTCCCCAAACTCTCGCTGACAGTGGGGATGAGTTCTGGATGCATGCTTTTTGTAACACAAAGCTCCTGGACTTCGATGGCTCGAATTCCATCCTGGTACCTGTAATGACATTGCATAAATCCATCCACCAACACACTCTGAATGATCTTGCACTTATTGTTAGGTCATCCATAAATGACTTACCTAGAGCCTGCTGAACGCCGTTTGCCAGAACTGTTCCCCTTCTTTGCTTTTCCACCGTCTTGACCAGGAGGTTCACTGCAGCCGAGAACAAAATTACAGAAATCATAATAATGCCTTTCTCCAACCACCAGCTAGTTGTGAAGCTGCCACAAGTAATTCCCATCCTGAAATGCTTAAAGTATTCTTGCAGAAGGTGCTGCACTCTCACTGAAACATGGTATACTTGGAGTCTGAGCTCCACCAGTTTGTGTGGGACAGTCCCATAAGCATTTGATGTATCAAACCAGTGGACTGCAAGAGCCCTTCTTCAATATGCATGTTGTTCCGCAAAGGTGGTGAGTCTGCTTGCCAGAATTCCAAAGAATAGGTTGAAATTAGTTACTTTTGATTTGCTCTTCCAAAGAAATGTTTTTTTTTTTAGAAGGAAGTCATTTTTTATCAAGACACTTGATGGTAAGTTTTGTTTCCTGTTAGATTTTATCTGTAGCTTAATGGAAACCAAACATACCTTTGGCTTTTGGTGGAAAAACATGATGATAAACTGTTGTATTATCCTCATGTGTTGCTGTAATTTTTATAGCCCAACGTTTATAGTTTACAGGAATAAAAACTGTAAACTTTTATTACATACAGTATACAGACACCCAGCTCCACGCAGCACATCACTTTCAGGATTCTTATCAACATTGTGCTGAAAGCATCCTTTTTGTTTCATCAAAATGCTTCCCCATTACTTGGTTTTGATTTTGTTTTCCTTTAGTCTTCACCTGATGTTAATCTGTTTGTTGTTATTTATTAAAGGGGAAGAACTTTATCACTGATACCAAACTACATTCAGATCAGCCCTCTGATACAACCATCTTATGACAGCTGTAACTTCATGATACTGAGAAATGCTGTTTAACCATAAAACCATAACTGACTTCATGACTTAACAACATAACGATATCAGCTGATGGTCCACATACTGGAGGCTAGAGTACTGCAGGGACCTGAGTTCAAGTCTGCCCAAGACCGTTTCCTGAAGGTCACTCTGAAGGTCACAACTCTATTTTACTTCTTTTTCTGAGAAGCCTTTCAACCTCTCACTACTTTGATAATTTTATTTTGGCTTGGATTGGTTTATTTGGCTGGTGGCAGATTGGTGGGTTCTGGTGAGTGTAGCAAGACAGACCCTGAAAGGATAAAGTTGGAGTTAGGTTTTCAAATAGCAAGAAAAGGTTAAATGGATGGTAAATAGACTGATTCTTATATAGCTACTCTACTTTGAGCACTCTTTATACAACATACCTCATTCACCCATTCGCACAAGCGCTTCTTTCTATAGCTAAACTTTCTATCTAACATTCACACATATTCACACTCCGACAGTTGCATCAGAAAGCAACTTGGGGTTCAGTATCTTGCCCAAAGATAATTTGGCATGCAGACTGAAACAGCCAGGAATCAAACCACCAACCTTCCAATTAGGTGACCTGCTCTACCTCCTGAGCTACAGCCACAGCCCCAGTGGCACCAGTGACTTCTCATAATGTTTTCTGTTGGCTTTTCTCTCCAGGTGAAAAGACATCAAAGACACTTTGATTTTTGAGTATAAAAACATGATGAAAATATGTTTTTGTTGCTGGTTTGTTTTGACCTCTCTTTTTCATAGTAATAAAGATCAGTGAGAAAATGTGTCAACTATTCACTGCAGTCTCATAAAGTAACAAAATGGCAGTCAGGTCATTTTATGACAATCCCAGCAGTAAAAATAAGCACTCCTGTGATCCATAAAAATAAGTTAAATTGTAACAACAGACCCTTAGAGCTGAAACACTAAGGTGGTTTTACTCTGTCAGCCTAACCAGCTGAACTCACTCAAACTGTCAGCGTATTTTGGAAGGAGGCCGTGAGCTGCCTGAACTTTTGCTGTCCTCGTGTTATTTCAAACATGAATTACCTGGTTTTAAAGTATCACCATCTCGCTATTATCCTGTTTTGACTTCTTCTTCCAGTTTTTAGAAGAAATCTGAAAAAACATTTTGAACATTTTGAATACTTTTGTTTGTTTGTTTGTTTGTGAAGCCATAAAAAACACCACAGCAACACTTAGTCTCATGAGGTCTCTACAATGATGCAACATCGGGCATTCGTGAGGGTCAGAAGTGAAGTTCACTTAGTACCAGGTTGCTAAAAACATGCAGCAGTTTATGTTCTAAACAAATCAGTGCATGTAAAACCAGCACAGCTCCCTCTGACCTCACAGTGTGGGGACAGTGGGAGGGTCTCGAGTCTTCCTTTGGAAATACAGATAAAGATAAATGAGGAAACACGTTGGAGGAAAACTTCTTTCCTTTGTTCCTGTTTGCTGAAAGCAGTTTCAGAGAAAATTCATCAGCCTCAATAATGAATAAACCTAAAGACAGGGCATACACACTGAAGAGGTCGTGTTCTACTACCGATACTACTACTGTGATAATGACTAAAATGGGCAAAGAATTTACTCTTCTTCAATTTTGCTGCATTAAATTTGCTTCAGTTGTATCTGAGAACTTTGAAAGCACGTTGAATAACATCAGTCTCACTGAGTCATTGTTTTAATGCCGTTCTTTACTCTCTTGTTTACATTTATGCTTAAATGGAATCAAAATGTTCAAATCATTTTAAAATAATACTCTGCAAAAATAATGATAATAAGCAAAAGGAGACATAAGCTTTGGTCATTTGATAAATAAACCGGGTCTTAAAGGGCTTATTTCATAAAACTATAATCAGAGTTTTTACATTTTTTTCTCTCTGTGTGTATGGGTTCACTCTGGAGACTTCTGGACTGCCTTTAGTTGTGAATGGCACCCAGCTGAGGTACGTGGCCCCTCACCCTCTGACACCTGGAATAGATTTGTTTAATAACTGCAAGATTCCTCAGTTACTGAAAGCCAACATAATGCAGTCCAAATTAAGAATTTATTTAGACGCCATGTTTCAGAGATTCTTTAGCAAAAACCAGTTCTGTGTATATTTACAAATAAAAAATTACTTTTTTTAAGGCAGACATGATGAGTTTTGAATTGTGATTGATATTAACTCCACTTCCAAAACAGTTGGGACAGTATGTAAACTTGAAATGAAAACAGAACACAATGGTTTGTAAATCTCAAACCCAGGTTTTATTCACCACAGGACAATGAAATCACATACGTATTTGACAGTTTGTTTACTTAAATCTGAAAGGTTATTCAACTTTGTCGTGCAAAAAAAGCTGCTGTGATTGCTAAAATGAGGCTGTTTGGTCACCTTAAGGACCCATTACTGACTCAGAGAATAGTCTTAGGCATCAGTCCAGCCCATTGAATTGGCCAATGTTTGCTGAAACAGGATGACCTTCTGCTGCAGCTCCGACATGAATTTTGTGTTGTTAAAAAGCTTTTCGGGTTTGTTTTGATGCTCCTGCTGCAGAATCCTCCATGCCTTCTGAAACATGTCATCGGTGTAGTGCAATCCTCCATTTGCTGCCACCATGTCATCGATCTTCTTGATCAGCGCAACCACCTGAGTTCTGTTCTTCTTGTTCTTGTTGTTAAAGACGTGGTATCGATTGCCGCATCGATTCAGCACCTCTCTGAGTTTAGGGTTGCCATTTTTCAAATAGTCATGTATGGTCATCTTCTTTTTAGTCAGCTCATCACCGTAAGTGAACAGCACGATCATGTAGTTTGATGCCTCGGGTCCAAAGAGTTTCTCCAGGGCTTGCACAGAGTTGTTTTCTTCTTGGGTGAACCTGCCGATCTGAAGGACCAGCAGGAAGACGTGAGGGCCGGGAGAGCTCATGTGGATGGATTTTGCAATCTCTCTCTTTATGATGTCAGCATGTTTAGACGTATCCAGGACGCCGGGGGTATCGATCACATGGATGTTTCTTGTGCTGTGTTTCACACGTTCTATTTGGCAGTTCTGCGTCACAGACTCTGAACTCACTTCAGACTCAAAAAGCCCTTTTCCCACAATGATGTTGGCGGCGGCGCTCTTCCCAACACCTGTTTTCCCAATCATCACAATCCTCAGTGCATCACCTGCAGAAAGAAAAAAAGTTTGTTTGTATGAAAATATTTTAAATGGCATCTGAAACTGAAAAAGTTTTATCATTAGATATTTTCTGTGTTTAGTTAGAAATCCAAATTTATCTGAAATTATAATTTAAAGCTTCAGTTTCACCTTCTGGGATTGAGTTGCTGTTGCCCATCGCTGGTCCATTTGGAGGGTGAAATGAACCGGCACTCCTCTGTTTAAGTGTAAATTCAGCACAGCACTCCACCCAGTGGGTGGATCTAACTCCCAGCCTATATCAGTATGAGTCTGACCTACTTGAAAGTTAGTTCAGAGAATCTGCTGAAACCTGCACTATTCAACATTAGTTGCCGAAATGAGTTCTCCCGGGCCTCCACGTAAGTGATTTGTAGAGTTTTATTACTGCTTGTCAATGTTTGTTGCTTTATGAATCCTTTACGAATCATTAAATTATATGCACAGTAATGCACAGTAAAAGTTACACTTAAAAAGTTTCTCAGACAGTCCAGTCTGTCATTGGTTTTTGAAAACAGTAATAGTTTTAGTTTTCTTAATTTTTTACCAATTTGTAGACTTGCAGCTGGTCTACCAGTATAATGGAAGTTAAATGTATGATTTTCTAACAGATTTCTAATTAAAATAAAGAAATTTCAAAAAGAATTTGCAAAACTTGTATTTGGTTAGACTTCAGAACATTAACTAAATGTGTTTCCTTTTATTAGCTCACCATCAGTATAGCGTAAAGTGTGTACACATGTAAAAAAAAAGAGACTTAAAGTCTCCTGCTCCAACAGCAGGAGAACACAGAACCTTGTTCCAAAGAAGAGAACAGCCTTGGCAGTGTAATTATATTCTGTACAAATACTGCATGGCATGCTATAGTTCGTGATGACAATACTCTCTTATATTTATATGTAACTTACATTACTGAACATGTCTGCTGAGTTGTTGTACTATGACAAAAGTATGAATTATCAACTTTTCCTCAGAAGCCACTAATCAAAGTCCATCCAGCTCAGAGCAGACTGCTGCACCTGCAGAAAAATCACCTGAACCAGACGACGGTACGCTGCAGAAGCCACAAGACATTTAATTTCAAAACGAGAGAAAGTGAGACCACACAACATGACTAAAAATGTTTCTGACATATTCAAACTGAATTCACAACAATTTCACACTTTTATTGGTAAATGCACTGATACGATTTTTTTCCCTTAATTTCTTTATTAAAGTTTTCCAGTATTGCAAAATTACAAAAATAGGTAAAGAGGGAAAGGACGAAAAGGCAACAAAGAGACAAAGAACAGTGAAAGGATAAACAACGTTTTGCAACTAGTCATCATAGCCATATGAGGTAAACTGGAAGAGAATTACTAAACCTATGGAACATGTAGATATTTGTAAACAAAGGAAACAACACAGGAAATATTCTACACATCCCTCCTGCGTTACACACACTTATATGCACATAAGTGCATATACATACAAATAAATAAATAATAATTTTTAAAAAAATAAAGGTGAAGTAAATAAATAAGTTAAAATTAAAATTAAATAAAAGTAAGGAGCTCCCAGTTTAGATAGATCGATCACAAATAAATAAACAATATATAAACAATAGAAATAGATAATCTCGCCCATTCACCTCCCCCCAACTAGTCTGGAGTGATATTGTACTCCCCTATGTGCCTCACAACACGCATCCATGGTTGGTTAATTGTCTTTAGTGAGGCCTGTCCTGAGTGCACGCAGCTTCTCTACTGATACGATTTTTAAGACTTGAAGAACCTGCAGGTCAACCAGATTGATATTTAATGATGACAAAACCTCCAAATATTTATATCTAACTCACATTACCAAACTTATCTGATACATTAATGACTTTTCCTCAGGAGCCAAGAGCCAAAGTCCATCCAGCTCAGAGCAGACAACATCACCCACTGAAGAAGCACCTGTACAAGACAATGGTACGAAGGCATAGGAAGTTAAACTATTTAAATAATATTTGCACAATATAACTAAAAAATATTTATGAACCATTCAGACTGAATTCAAGACACTTTAGTGCCGCTTTTTAAGGCTTTTCAAGAACTTGTGCTCACCCTGCGCAAGCCATTGAAGTGCAGCTTTTAATCATGTGTGGCCATAAAACGTCTCTGTTTTATTATTTATTGATCGCAATGTTATGCTTACATGTCTGCTTATGCATTGCAAGCATGCGGAAGTTTCTGACCATGTTATTGTAATATGACACAAGTATGAATTATCCACTTTTCTTCAGGAGCCAGTAATCAAAGTCCATCCAGCTCAGTGGAACCTGCCCCACCTGCAGAAAAAGTACCTGTCCTAGAAAATGGTATGCTTCAGAGACCACAATACATTTAACTTCAAAACAACAAATTCAGACCACTTAAATAATACTTGCGCGTGACTAAAAATGACTGATCAATTGAAACTGAATCCAAAACAATTCAATACTATTATTAGATATTTTAAGTATTTTTTAGGAACTTTCCATCGCCCTGTGTAATTAAGTGCTTTTTTTCATCATATGTGTAGACAAGATACAGCTGCTTTAATAATGAAATACCAATAATATGGGCTTATTATTATTATTATTATTATTATTGTTGCAATGCTCAGAATGTGATAATGGATCATCCTTGGTAAAGCAGAATGGGCACTGATCACTTTCTTAAGTGCTTATGTGGCCCTTTTACTGTTCTCTACACTTGGAGTCACAACAACTGACTCCATCATCCTACTGGGAGACTTCAACGCTCACGTGGGCAATGACAGTGACACCTGGAGGGCTGTGATTGGGAGGAACGGCCTGCCCCATCTGAACTCAGATGGTGTTTTGTTATTGAATTTTGTCTATAACGAACACCATGTCCAAACTTAAGGATGTCCATAAGTGCACATGGAACCAGGACGCCCTAGGTCGCAGGTCGATGATCACTTTTGTAAACGTATCACTGGACCTGCAGCCATATGTTCTGGACACTGGTGAAGAAAGGAGCTGAGCTGTCAACTGATGACCACCTGGTGGCGAAAGGTTATCACCACTTCTAGGTGGCCTCGGAATCCCATCTCTGCTTTTTTCAGATGATGATGTCCTGTTGGCTTCATCAGGTGGTGGCCTCCAGGTACCACTGGAATGGTTCACAGCTTCTCTAAGTCTGAGGACATGATCCTCAGCTGGAAAAGTGCGTCGAGGAATTTGGGAGGGGCTCAGAGTAGAGCCGCTGCTCCTCCATATCGAAAGCAACCAGTTGAGGTGGTTCGGCCATCTGACTAGGATGTCTCCTGGGAGCCTCTTCAGTATTGTCATGACAATACCTTCCAATATTTATGTTTAGCTCACATTACCAAACTTTTACCAAGCATCATCACTAAAACATTTCTGACCCCTTTAGACTGAATTCAAGACAATTTAACTTCTTAAGGCTTCTTCAGAATGTGTTGTCATAAAACATCTCTATTATAATATTTATAGATCACAGTGTGAAAACCTCATATTTATGTGCTCAGGTTTCTGAACATATTGTTTTATGACAAGTATGCATTTTCCACTTTTCCTCAGAAGTCAGTAGTCAAAGTCCATCCAGCTCAGAGGAGCCTACCTCACCTGCAGGAAAAGGACCTGAACAAGACAAGGGTATGCTTCAGAAACCACTATACTTTTAATTTCAAAATGATAGAAAGTGCCATAATTTAGATAATATTTGAACAATGTACCTAAGTTAGTTAGTGATAAAATGCCACAAATGTGGGCTAACCATGAGAGAACCACAGAGGTAGAATGTATCAAAATGTAAACTTGTAAATAATAATGTGAAATTATAATTCCATTGTAATAATAATATTAATGTGTCATTTACATTTAGCATTTGATGGTTTACTCTTTACTTTGTGCAACAGTTTTTTTTTCATTAGGACTTATGCTGTGTAATCTTTCATTCGTGATGACAATACCTTCTAATATTTGTGTTTAGCTGACATTACCAAACTTTTCCACTTTTCCTCAGGAGACAGAAATCAAAGTTCATCCAGCTCAGAGCAGACTGCCCCAGCTGTAGAAAAAACAACTGAACCACATGATGGTATGCTTCAGAAACCATACATTTCATTTCTAAGCAACTGAAATTAAGATAATTTAAATAATATTTGCACAAAAACATTTGTGACCAATTTAAACTGAATCCAAGGCAATTTAATATTTTTATTAGTTATTTTAAAGCTTTTGAAGAATTTGTGATTACCCTGTGTAATTAAGTGCACTTTTTGTGTAGCAGTTTTATTGTATGGAAAAAATATGCATTTGATAGTTTGCTCTTTACTTTATGCAACAGTTTTATTTTTTTTTTCATTAGAACTTATGTTGTGTAATCTTTAATTCATGACGACAATACCTTCTAATATTTATGTTTAGCTGACATTACCAAAGTTTTCCACTTTTCCTCAGGAGCCAGAAATCAAAGTTCATCCAACTCAGGGAAGCCTCGCCATACTAAAGGAAAAGCACCTGATCCACCGCAAGGTATGCCTTAAAAAAACCCACAATATATCTAATCTCAAAATGGCATGACAAGACAAGACAACTTTATTGTCATTATACATACAAAAAAAATTAATCATTATACATACAACAGAATGTCGCTCAGAAACAGCCATCCGAGATTGACAGACAAGACTAACGGGGGGGGGGTTGTCTGCAGCTGCTGCCACTAAGGGCACCCCCAGCTCAATCAATCCCAGGAAGAAAGGAAAACAACAAACAATAGAATAGTTAGGTTAAAAAAATCATCTTGTACGGTGCTCATATACTGTATGAGCACCGTACCAGGGTCCAAAAAAACCCACCTTAGCAAAGAATATAGCACATTCAAAGCCAGGATAGCAATATGGTTGGGTAAGGGGGGGGTGTTGCCAACAGAGATGAGAGGGTCAGGGCATTATGGAGCCAGATCCCAGCTCCCAGCCAAAACAGTTCGCTGATAATGATGGACGTACGTCAGCGGTCGTGGTACGCAGGATCCAGCTCACACAAATCACAGAGAGGGCTGTGGGGAAGAGCATCTGTCACACATTGACCCAGGAGAGATATGATTACCAGCCTCAAGACCGGCAAGGGAGCTGAATTCCTGATTATGCAGATGTTGTTTTGGAACAAGGTGTTTGTTATTTTTCTCAACAGCCTTCAGTTCACTGGGGGACCCACTCAGTAATCCAATAATCCAAATTGCCTGGTTACCGTCCTCGCTGTGCAGACCCGTACGTTATCTCCAGGTCTGATCTCTTTCGCCTGCGAGCACGTTCTCAGTTGGACTACGAGCATCCAGCTTGCAGCTCAGGTCCAACAGGCTCTGAGTCTGAGTCTGAATGGTTCTGCACAGCCCATCCATCTGGTTCTGCATTCTCGGCAGATGTAAAACTGCTGCCCAGATTTTCTTAGTTTAGATTTTCTTGAATCAGGTATCTTCCAAGCCCAGACAGAAGAGTTCCATCACCAAAAAGCCGAATATGTATACATCTTCCACGTCCTCAACCGACAGCGCTGAGACACACAGGTCTCCATGAGCTCCACGAGTCAATGACGTTTCCAACTGGGTCTGTTCCACTAGGACAAGTGGGCTCCCCTTTCCCCAATCTCATAGTGGAGAAAATACGTAAATGGTGTTAAGGGCCCAGTTTACCAGATTCATGTTGCTTCTTAATCTTATTCTTGTTTGGTCGATGTGTGAGAGCGAGTGAGATAATTTAAATCATATTATAATATTATTATTGCAATATAAATGTAAACTTGTAAATAATAATGTGAATAATAATAGTATTAAACTTAATAACACCAGTTTTGCTGATATGTGTCATTTACATCTAGCATTTGATAGTGTACTCTTTCCTTTATGCAACATTTTGATTCTTTTTTATTAGAACTTATGTTGTGTAATCTTTAATTCATGATGATAGTACCTTCTAATATTTATGTTTAGCTTACATTACAACTTTTCCACTTTTCCTCAGGAGACAAAAATCAAAGTTCCTCCAGCTCAAGGAAGTCTCACCAAACTCAAGGAAAAGCACCTGATCCACCGCAAGGTATGCTTCACAATACATCTAATCTCAAAATGACAGAGTGAGATAATTTAAGTAATATTATAATATTATTATTGCAATATACATGGAAACTTGCAAATAATAATGTGAATAACAATTCCACTATTATATCAAACCTTAATAACACCAGCTTTGCTGATATGTGTCATTTACATCTGGCATCTTTTTATTAAAAATTATGTTGTGTAATCTTTAATTCATGATGATAGTACCTTCTAATATTTATGTTTAGCTTACATTACAAACTTTTCCACTTTTCCTCAGGAGACAAAAATCAAAGTTCATCCAGCTCAGAGCAGACTGCCACGGCTGCTGGAAATACTTCTGACCCACAGAAGGGTATGCTTCAGAAACCAACATACATTTAATTTCACACTGAAAGAAAGTGAGATAATTTAAATAATATTTGCTAACTAAAACATTTATGACCCCTTCAGACTGAGTTCAAGGCAATTTAAAACTGTTTCAAAGCTTTTCAAAATGGTTTCTTATCCTGTGTAAGCTCTGTTAATCATATGTGTTATAATGAAACATCTCTATTGTATTATTTATTGATCACAATGTGAAAACATCACATTTATGTTTGCGTGTCTGCTTAGAAATAGAGAGTGCTCAGGTTTCTGAACATATTGTTGTATTATGATAAAAAATATGCATCATCCACTTTTCCTCAGGAGCCAGTAATCAAAGTTCATCCAGCTCAGAGAAGACTCACCAAACTAAACAGAAAGCACCTGAAGGACACAAGGGTATGCTTTAGAACCCACTATATAGCCTAATCTCAGATTGACAGAGTAAGATCATTTAAATAAGATTAATATTATTATTATTATTATAGTGTTAAATATGTGATGATAGATCACTTTCTTGAGCACCTAAGCAGCACTTTTACTGTTCTCTGCACTTGGAGTCACAACAGCCTCTTTGTTCTGACTAATCTTCCACTAAATTAACTGAGAGAACTACAGAGGTAGATGGAGTATTATAAACATGTAAACTTGTAATTAATAATCTGAAATTATAATTCCAATATTATATAATATAATTAAACCTTAACACCAGCTTTGCTCACATGTGTCATTTACATCTAGCATCTGATAGTTTGCTGACATTACTGACTTTTCCACTTCTCCTCAGGAGCCAGAAATCAAAGTTCATCCAGCTCAGAGCAGACTGCTGCAGATGCAAGAAAAACACCTGTACAAGACAACGGTATATTTCAGACACCTATAAGATGTCTCATTTTGAAAGAACAGGAAGTGAACTCATTATATAAATTAATATTTTCTATGTATAATTTCAGAAAATATAGTTCAATAGATCATAAGTAAAATTCACTTAAACATAAAGCTTGGATATTCAATACAATGTTATTTATATAGCGCCAAATCACAACAAAAATTTACCTCAAGGCACTTTATATTGTAAGGTAAAGACCCTATAATAATTCCAGAGAAAACCCAACTCACAAAACAACCCCAATAAGCAAGCATTTGGTGACATTGGGAAGAAAAAATGTTCCTTTTAACAGGAAGAAACCTACAGCAGAACCAGGCTCAGAGAGAGGCAGTGATCTGCTGTGACCGGTTGGGGCTCAAAAGAGGAAGACAGGACAGAAGAGGGATCCCCAAGACAGCTCTCAAGGCAGTCCCAGGCCAGTCAAGAGATATAATCTCTCCAGTGTGTCCTGGGACTACCCCGGGGCCTCTTCCCAGTGGGACATGCCCGGAACACCTCACCCAAGAGGTGCCCCAGGAGGCATCCTAGTCAGATGACCAAGCCACCTCAACTGGCTCCTCTAAATGTGGAGGAGAAGTGGCTGTACTCTGAACCCGTCCCAAAGGGCCACACTCCTCACCCTATCTCTAAGAGAGAGGCCACCCACCCTTCAAAGGAAACTCATTTCTGCCGCTTGTATTCGCGATCTTATTCTTTCGGTCACTACCCAAAGCGCGTGACCATAGGTGAGGGTAGGAACGTAGATCGAACCAGTAAATTGACAGCTCTCGCTTTTACACTGACCTCCCTCTTCACCACAACAGACCAGTGCAGCGTCTGCATCACTGCAGACACAGCCCCCATCTGTCTGTTGGTCTCACGCTCCCTTCTCCCGTCACTCGTGAACAAGACCCCAAGATACTTGAACTCCTCCACCTGGGGTAGGAACCCGTCCCTGAACCGGAGAGGGCACTCCACCCTTTTCCGGCTGAGGACCATGGCCTCAGCCTTAGAGGTGCTGATTCTCATGCCAGCCACTTGACACTCGGCCGCAAATCGTTCCACTGTGAGCTGGAGGCCACCACCTGATGAAGCCAACAGGACCGCATCATCTGCAAAGAGCAAAGACGGGATTCTGAGGCCAATAGGGAAGAAGCATTCCACCACATGGCTATGCCTAAAAATTATGAAACAGAATCTGTGACAAAGGGCAGCCCTGGTGGAGTCCAACACCCACAGAAAATGAGTCTGACTTATTCCCGGCCATATGGACCAAGCTCTCACTGTGGTTGTACAGTGACTGAATGGACCGCAACAACAGGCCAGACACCCCATACTCCTGCAGGACCTCTCACAAGACACCACAAGGGATGTGGTCAAATGCCTTCTCCAAGTTCACAAAGCACATGTAGACTGGTTGGGGAAACTCCCACGGACATTTGAATATCCTCGAAAGGATAAAGAGCTGGTCTCGCATTCCATGACAAGGACGAAACCCACAGTGTTCCTCTTGGATCTGAGGTTTGACTAACGGGCAGACCCTCCATTCCAGCACTCTGGCATAGACCTTACCGGGGAGGCTAAGGAGTGTGATCCCCCGAATGTTTGAGCACACCACCCAGTCTCCCTTCTTAAAGATGGGGACCACCACCCCGGTCTGCCAATCCAGTGGCACCGCCCCAGATCTCCACATGATGTTGCAGAGGCATGTCAACCAAGACAGCCCTACAACATCCAGAGCCTTCAGGAACTCAGGGCAAATCTTGTCCACCCCAGGGGCCCTGTCTCCAAGGAGTTGTTTAACCACCTCAGTGACCTCACCCCCAGTGATGGGCGAGTAATCCTCCTCATCCCCAGACTCCACCACAGAAGGCATGTCAGTGGGATTCAGGGAGTCTTTGAAGTATTCCTTCCACCGCCCAACTATAGCCTCAGTTGAAATTAGCAGCACTCCACCCGCACTATAAACTGTGTGAGTGGAGCGCCGCTTTCCCCTCCTGAGTCACCTGACAATTTGCCTGAATTGCTTTGATGCTGTCCGAAATCTTTTTCTATAACCTCGCTGAACTCCTCCCACACCCGGGTTTTTGCTTCAGCCACTGCCCAAGCTGCGTTCCACTTGACCTGCCGATACCTGTCTGATAAGCCTGATAAGACTTCTTCAGCTTGATAGCTCCCTTCACCTCCAGTGACCACCATCTGGTTCAGGGGTTACCAACACAACAGGCACCAACCACCTTGCAGCCACAGCTCTCCAGCAGCAGCCTCAACAATGGAGGTGTGGAACATGGTCCATTCAGACTCAGTGTCCTCAGCCTCTCTTGGAATGCTGTTGAAGTTCTGCCAGAGGTGGGAGTTGAAGGTCTTGCAGACTGGGGCCTCTGCCAGGTGTTCCCAGCACACCCTCACAACACATTTAGGTGTGCCAGGTCTGTCCAGCATCCTCCCCTGCCACCTGATCCAACTCACCACCAGGTGGTGATCAGTTGACAGCTCAGCTCCTCTCTTCACCCAAGTGTCCAGAACATACGGCCGCAGATCTGGTGATACGATTACAAAATCGATCATCAACCTGCGACCTAGGGTGTCCTGGTGCCACGTGCACTTATGGACATCCTTATGTTCGAACATGGTGTTCATTATGGACAAACTGTGGTTTGCACAGAAGTCCAATAACAAGACACCATTTGGGTTCAGATCAGGCAGGCCCTTCCTCCCAATCACGCCCCTCCAGGTCTCACTGTCATTGCCTACGTGAGCGTTCAAGTCTCCCAGCAAGACGATGGAGTCACCGGACGGAGCACCCTCGATGCACACCGCCCAGCAACTCCAAAAAGCGTGGGTACTCTGAACTGTCATTCGGTGCATAAGCACAAACAACAGTCAGGACCCATCTCCCAGCACAAAGGTGGGAAACTTCATGCTGGGACATGCATTGAGGTGAGCCCAACTTTATCTCGCTGGTATCTCTCAACCTCACACACTAGCTCAGGCTCCTTCTCCACCAGAGAGGTGACATTCCATGTCCCAGTAGCCAGTCTCAGTAGCCGGGGATTGGTCCGCCAGGGCCTCCATCTTTGGCCGCCACCCGACACACACTGCGCCCGACCCCTACAATGCCTCCTGCGGGAAGTGGGCCTACAGGAGGGTGGGCCCATGTCACCTCTTTGGGCTGCGCCCAGCTGGGCACCACGGGCAAATGCTCGGCCACCAGACACTCTCCCTCAAGCTCCCTCCCCAGGCCTGGCTCCAGGGTGGGGCCCCAGTAAGCCTATCCCATGCAGAGTAAACAGTTCCCTCGTTGGTATTTCCACGGGGGTCTTCTGAACCCCGCCTGGCTACAGTGATATCTAAATAAGTGGGAACTGTTGATGAAATAATCTGACCTTTGCTCTACATCTTTCAGGTGGGAGGGGTCCCCGTGCAAAGGAAGATGGTGTATTCAGCATCATTCTGCTGGGACAAACTGGGACTGGAAAGAGTGCATCTGCAAACACCATCCTGGCTGCTGGGAAGCACCAGCGGGACAAAGGCCAGGTTTTTGAAGCCAAGCCGAGTTCCATGCCAGTCACCACCAAGTGTAAGGACAAAATAATAGCAATATCTGGAACAAAGGTCAGAGTGGTCGACACCCCAGACTTCTTTTATGAAGATGAACCTGTAGATGAAGCACAAGTAGAGGAGTGTAAGAAGTACTGTCAGGAAGGGCAGTGTGTGGTGTTGCTTGTGATACAGCTGGGGAGGTTCACAGATGGCGAGAAAGGAATATTAGAGAAGCTGGAAGAAAAGCTTGGCTGGGAAATCCGGAAAAACACAATCGTCCTGTTTACACACGGAGAAGATTTGAAAGGAACGGTGGAAACGTTTGTCGGTGACCGCCGTGACCTCAAGCACATCGTGGAAGCTTGCAGCAATCGTTACCATGTATTCAACAACAACTCCAAGGACACTAAACAAGTCACAGCACTCTTTGAGAAATTTAGAAAAGAAAGCTTTTTAAAATTATCATCATCACAGTCACAGTGCTGTTTATTGTAACTACTGCTGATTTACATGTGTGAACTCATTTTATAGTAACCAGTTACCTTGATTTGCTATTGTGTTTAAGCTTGAATATTTAGACCAGGGGTGTCCAAACTTTTTTCAAGGAGGATCAGATTTGATAGTGTGAAAGTGCTTGAGGGCCAAATGTAACCATTAAGATGAACTTTCTTTGCAAACGTTCGCAGCTCTGGAAACTTGTTCTTACCCAGCTGCAGGTGTTGTGCTAGAGAGTGATTTCTGATGTTTCTATATGTTGTTAATGTGTAATGTGTCTTTGCTTATATTAGTAAATAGACTGTAGTCTGCAGGATTTTTGAAGGACTTATAAATTTAAAAAAAAAGACTATTGCAAGGATCTTTATTAGTCTGCATTATTGTATCTACATTATAATCAATCCAGTCCTTTTTGGCCACATCAAATATCATTGAAGAACTGTGCTTCAGGCGGTAAGGTCGAGGTTCAGCTACGTTGTGTGCACAAACAGTGAGGCCAATGAGGTTACACACTGGTCTAACCCTCACATCACCAATACAAGGTCAAGATCCAAGATTAATAAACACCTGTTCTGGTTTAAAAATCAATCCAGCAGTCAGAAATATCCTCCTCCTCTTTTATCTCATCTATGGCTTGGAATTAACTTTGACTATCATTGATCCCTGATACAATCATCCATGGGCACAACCAATCAGTACAACCTATCTTCATTGCACAGATATTAGAAAACATAGCAGGGTTAGATGTTGTGACATGGGTTACAAAAACATCAATTTCACTAAAAATAGATTAATAGTTTAGGAAGAGCTGCCATCAGAACATTAGCATCCAGCCACATTTGGGTCATTTATTCACAGTCATTTCTAGCTTCAAATAAGAACTTTTGGCCATAGAACTAGGCCAGTACCCTAGTAGCATATCAGAACTGAAGTCAGTCAACCACTTCAACATTAAACGTATGTAAACTAACAGACTGGAACGTAAGAAAGCAAACTAACTTTGCTCAACCACACAAAAGAAATCCACAGTGAAAACTTAGTGAAAGTCACAAAATGTGACCTGTCATTAAATGCTGTTTGTTTTGGGTCAAGTTCATTTTAAAACTTAATATCTGAAACAAATTCATGGAGCTGTTTTTAGTATTTTCCACAGGAAACAGAGAAAACTGACCATTTCCAGTCACAGCAGGACGCTCCTCAAAAAACAATTAAAGAAAAGCTGCACGGGAGGAACAGGATATGAAACCAACAACTACTACAATGACTTTCTCAAACCTCTTGTTCAACTTTTCAGCACATTAAAATACTGAAAAAAATAGTAATATTTATATCTCATATTTTATATTGTTATATTTGGTAATGACAGAAAAATGTCATGTATAATATTTGTTTCAATATATCTGCAAAACTTGAGGACATGATGAACATATTTGAATATTGGAGAAGGTTTATGTGTCCCAGCTTCCTCCCCAGCTCCAACTTTTAATCCTAATCATTTCTTAATGCTGTTTTTTAACTTTGGGTTTCATCTAATCAAGTATAATAGATGCTTTTGTTCAAACATACAAATAAAAGACACATTTTTTCCAAGTAGGGTAATGCAGTGTTATATGCGTTTGGGCCATTTTGACTGAGGAAAAAAACCTGCAATGAATCAATCAGTGGAGAAGGGAAAATTCCTGAGCACATTAAAAACTTCTAGTAGAGCTCCTATTTATAAATCAGGTGACAGACAGGAAGTTAGTGACCATAGCCTCATCAGTATACTACCTGCCAATTCAAAATGATTGAAAAGGCCATATCTGAAAAACTGATGACACACTTTAATGAAGAAAATCTGTTGTAATCTATGCAGTTAGTTTTCCCTTCACTCTTAACCAGGATTAAAGATGACGTGTATGTAAATGTCACAATAAGAAAAGACCATGGGTACTTGTTTTATGCTCTGTTTTTGAGGTTTTTTTTCATAAGAAATGTATTGTATTGTTCTCCATTTGGATTGAAAGATTGAACTTTGACTTTTGAACATAAAAACTTGATGACCTTCTGTTTTTGTTATCATCTCGTCCTGGTTAGCTTTGACCTCTTTTTCATTGTAATAAAGATAAGCAAGAAATCAGGGCAGCTATTCAGTCTCATAAAGTAACAAAATGGCAGTCAGGTCTGTTAATATCTGTAAATAAAAGTTACATTGTAACAACAGACCCTCACGGCTGAAACACGAACATGTTTCACTTTGTTCATCTAACTAAACTCCTTCAAATTAATGTTATTGTCAGTTTATTTTGGAAGGAGACCAGTGATAAACACAATTTATCAATAAATCAATATGTGCCATTGCCAGAATTGAATATAAATTAGCTGGTATTAAAGTGTCACCTTCGCTCTCATATTATCCTGTGTCAACTTCTTCTGGCAGTTTTCATATCTTTAAGAAGAAAACTGTAAGATTAAACATTTTATTATGTTTTTATTTATTATTTCAGAAACCATAAAAACCCCACAGCAGCGCTCTCATAAGGTTTGTGCTATGACGCATATATTGGGGACTCATGAGGGAAACCTGAGTTTTCGGGGTTAGAAGAGAGCTTCACTTCTTACAGCAAGTTTTGGTCATGAGGGATCAGAACATTTAAAACTGTCACACACTAACCATCGCTTCTTTTAGAAAGGAGTGCCACCATTTCAGCAAGGTCCCTCTGAGCTCACTGTGTGGGAGCAGTGAGAGGGTTTTCCTTTGGAAAAATGAGGAATACAGTCAAGGTAACTTATTGCTTCCTTTTTCCTGTTTGCCGAAAGTAGTTTCAAAGTGCATCAACCTTCATAATCAATAAGCCTAGAGAAAGCGCACACTCTGAAGATAATTCTTCTAGCATTGCATGAGTGGCAGCCTGTTACAATATTCCGAGTAGCACTCCAGCTCCCACTCACATTTTAACTGACTCTTTTGCCTGTCAACTTCAACTAACCATTACACTTTCCTCCCTGAAATCCACAGTCTGCCCACTAAACACTGAACCCTCCACCCTTTTGAAAGAGCGCTGTGTTTGCACACAGTTAAACCTGCCAATCTGAAGGACCAGCAGGAGGACCCGAGGCCCAGCAGAGCTCATCTGGATGGATTTTATTGTCTCTTTCTTCATTATGTCAGCATTTTTTGATGTATCCAGAATGCCGGGGTATCGACCACGTGGATCTTTTTGCTGTGTTTAACACATTCCTTTTCATAGGTCACTGACTCTGAGCTGACTTTGGAATAAAAAGTTGTTTTCCCTCAGTGATGTTACCAATCATACTCTTCATAGCATCACATGCAAAATCAAAAAAATCAATTTGGATGAAAATATTTAGGCCCAAGCCTCCCAAAGGGATTGGCGAGGAGCCTATTGTATTCAGTCGCCCAAAAAATAAAAAAGGTTAAACAAGGTAGGTCAGGTTGAACACTCAAAAATGTATATATGGAGGTGAATGGAAAAGTCCATTATTAAAATCGTTAGCATCATGAGTTAGCTTGTATGATGAAATTGGGTGACTGGAAAAAGGCCTAATTGGAATCATTAGAGTTATTATTATTCTTTCTGTCTTTTGATCACAAATTTGGCCCCTGAACATTTTTGAAAAATCAATTTTTGCACAAAATTCAGGTCCGGTGAAATATTTTGTTTTTTAATGTCGCCATTAAAAAAAATGGGGCAACAGCACCCCCTGTAAAAATCAAAATACATTGCGCCTATGGGAGGCCTTCCAAGATAAAGTTAGTCCTAGAGTCATGAAATTCGGATCACACCGAAAACTAACAAAAAAAAATATTGTACCAACTCCGGTCAACAGACAGGAAGTCGGCCATCTTGGATTGAAATTTGAAAAGTGTCGAGTCTGCATTTTTGCACACCTTTTATTTGAGCAAACTTGTCCTAGGGGATTTAACCAAATGACACAAAAATCACTCAGGATCATCTAGACAAGTGGGAAATCAGAAGTTATCAAATTTTTATAGAATATTCAACAGTCAAGACACCAATATCAAATTTTTTTAAGATGTCGCCATGGTGATGCCAAAAATGCCCCATTTATTCCAATGGGGAAAAAAATTGGACATTTCTGCCACCAAAAATAGCTGTTTACCTGCTTGGAAATGCATGAAATTGGGTACAGACATTATTCAACTCACCCTGATCAAAACACTTGGAGACAAAAATATTGTAATCATACAGACATTGCCATGGCGATGCCCAAAAAGTTCCCATTTCATTCCAAATGGTAGACAATACATCCAATGCAATAGTCTACATGTGGCAGCTATTTAAAGGGCTAAAACGGGAAAATCTGGCAACCATGGGTTCAAACTGGCACCAGGGCTGTGGCCAGCAAGGGGCTATTATTGTCGCTTGCGGCTACATTTTAAATTGCATCTAAAATTGCAAGCTTTGTAACATTTGATCGGTTGCATGTTTAGTAAGAAATCAAATTTAAATTTTGTTAAAATTCTTATTTAAAGCTTCAGTTTTACCTGCAGGGATTGGAGTCGCTGGTCAGTTGGGAGAGTGAAATGAAGCAGCACTCCACCCAGTGGGTGGATCTAAATCTCAGCCTATATCAGCATGAGTCTGACCTGTTTGGAAGCTACTTGAACGACTCTGCTGAAACCTGCAGCACTCATTAAACAGCTGCCGAGATGAGTTCTGCCAAGCCTCCACGTAAGTATTATATAGTTTTATTACTGCTTGTCAAAGGAGTGCACCTATAGTGTCAGGTGTTTACTTGTACCAGCACTCCGATACAGCAGCCAAACGATGTCCCAGTTAGAGTTTATTTTTCCTACAGAACATCCTGACAAGTTTACCATCGCTCTGTTTGGAAAGAAAGCTGCTTTTGTGAGACGGATCGATAACATAATCCTCAAAGGCACCAACGCTGCAGTCACGAAGCTGAGCAACTTTGTCAAGAGAGAGAGCAACTCATACAGGATCATCAGCACTGCTGATTTCTTTGATGAAGAACGTCGTCATCCCGAGGAGCTGATTATTGATTTCATGACCCTCTCTGATCTGGGCTCTCATCTGCTTCATCCTGGCAGTAGATTCAGACAACAGCCAAGAAGAAAACGTTCGGGCTCAAATAACTAAAGTTAAAGATATCTTTGGAGACAGTGTCATAAACTGTGTGGTTGTCATCTTAGAAAACCAAGAGAACCGCAATTTACTGGAACATGTGAGGAAAACCTTAAGTATCCGGATGAAAACTGTGGATGAAAATCTTGCTGCTGGATGTAAGGAATGGTGTTCACATCATACGCCATTCCAGTTTGACTACAACAAATACACCAAGGATGCCGTGGAACGAAGGAAGAAGGCTCTGAAACACACTCGGTAAAACGTTCCTCCTCTGTGGTGTTCTGCATGTAATTAACCTCTGTTTCCTCTCATAAGAGTCTCTGCTGACAAAGTATTGAAATCATTTTTGTTTAGCTGAAATGTTTCAGTGTTCAAATATTAAAATATTTTTTAAAAAAAACAAATATTGAAACTTACTTCATATTTTCCCCCTCATTTAACAGAGTGATATGGTTCTGGTTAGGGAAATGAGCACGGTTTCATCAGTCCCCACTATATGCTCTGAAATATATTAATTGCATTTATTTTAATGTTATATCATGAAAACAGGCGGTTTTGACACAATCCATTTTCTTTGGAAATTTTGTTTTAAGCAGAAGCCAAAGCTTTGACTGTAGCCATATTCTGAATATTACTTATCCAGTTTGTCTCAGTAATGCAAGAAATAATAATGCAAATCAACCTCTTTGACACTGAATGTGAAGCCTAATTAGTAAAGTAATTGTGGGAATCATTTAAACATTTGATCACGTTTGGTTTTTCAGGACCATCTGCGATTATTCATGAAGACAGCTGCAGCTGTGGCTCCACAGGCACCAATAATAATATTACTCAGGCCTAAAACAGTGTTTCCACATTCTCCTCATATCAGTGATCAGATCAGTCAGGTTTATTATCATGGTTCTAAAAAGCACAGTATGGATGTCTGCCACACACAGCACACATCATCACCATCATCACCATCATCATCATCATGTGCTGTGTTGCAAAAATCAGCAAATTCATAGGTGTAAATTTGTGAGACTTTTTTTTAAAGTAGTACCATGTAACAGTTTTATTTACTATAAAATTTAGAAGCACCGGGTTTAATCTTTGCAAAAAACTCAACAATTATGGCCTTTGAGAAGAAACACACAAAAATACACGTTTGTTCTAATTCGTACGTTTTATCGTTTGTTTGTTTGTTTTACTGTTTCAGAAACACAAAGATTCCTCCAGATAATCCTGGGAGCAAAGGTCGGTTTATGAATTCCATAAATGAAAGAAAAATAACTTTTTGTATTAGATTATATAAATACACAGACAAAGTCATCACTGGTTATTGAAGAGTAACAGTATTACTTTTCATAACTTTTACCTGTTTGTACATTTCCTCTAAATTTTTAACAGGATAATGAAAGTTCAATATAAGATATTTACCACTTTTTCTCAGGAGCCAGGAACCAAAGTCCATCAAGCTCAGAGCAGACCTCCCCACCTGCAGAAGGAGCACCTGGACAAGACAACGGTATGAAGCGATTGGGAGTGAGACCATTTAAATAATATTTGCACAGCATCACTAAAAACATTTATGAATTATTCAGACTGAGTTTAAGACAATTTAATACTGCTTTTCAAGGCTTTTCAAAGACCTGCACACACCCTGTGTAAGCCATTGAAGTGCAGTTTGTAATCGTGTGACCCTAGCCAGTTTCACATTTGGCTAGAGTCAGTGTCACTCCTGGTAGCATAAGGTCATACCTGGACCCTACAGAGGCTGCACAGGTAGTCCAACTCCTCCAGCATGGCACATCAATACGTGCCATTGCCAGAAGGTTTGCTGTGTCTTCCAGCACAGTCTCAGAGCATGGAGGAGATTCCAGGAGAAAGGCAGTTCCTCCAGGAGAGCTGGACAGGGCCGTAGAAGGTGTGACAGTTTGCTTGGATATTTAGGCTTCAACAAAGTATATTCTTTATCTTGGGGTGCCAGCAAGGTCTCTCATGACATGTTTACATTTGACAGCTTTGTTTCTGTACAAACCACACAAAGGATGCAATTAACAAAGACTTCAAATGAAACCATCCAGTTCAGTTTGTCAGTAACATACTTTGAGAAAAAGCATCTTTGTCTTTGTCCTACAAGTTCGGGTCCTCTACCAGAGGCTTGGGAGCTTAAGGGTCCTGCACAGTATCTTAACTGTTCCTAGGACTGCGCTCTTCTGGACAGAGATCCCAAATGTCTTTCTCCCATTCTCCCAGCCACTCTCACAGCTTTTTTCCTCTGCTTGTCCACCACTACTATGCACAGTTGGTTAGTCATCACCAGTTTATCTGTCTACATTTTCAAGTCCCACAGGATCGTAGCTCGGTCATTCTCAACCACCGTTTGGGGGCGTATCCCATTTTGACCTCGGGACTTCCAGGTCATACTCAGCACAGATGTTCCTGTATACTATGCTGGCCACTTGGTTATGGCATTCCATGTATACCCTGCCTGCTAGCATCTTGCACCCTTCTGTTATGTGCTGGATTGTCTCAGGGGCATCTCTGCACAGCCTGCACCTGGGGTCTTGCCTGGTGTGGTTCTTCCCATTCCGCTGACTGTTTAGGACTTGCCTTACTCTCTGCAGGTACATGCAATTGCAGCTTTCCTAGCAGCCTCTTCATGGTTCCCATTTGCCCGTGGGATTCCAAGGTACTTGTAGCTGTTTTCAAGGTCTGCAGTGTTGCCTTCTGGTAGTGTAATCCCCTCAGTTCTGACTGCCTTCCCTCTCTTTGTTACCATTTAACTACATTTCTCCGGTCTGAATGACATTCTGATATCATTGCTGTAGATCCTGGTTGTGTGGATCAGGGAATCAATATTTTGTTCATTCCTGGCATACAATTTGATGTCATCCATGTAGAGGAGGAGGCAGATGTTTGCTCCATTCTGTAGTCGGTATCCGTAGCCAGTCTTGTTGATGATCTGGCTGACGGGGTTCAGAGCATCTCCTTGGTAGATCCCGCACTAGATGGTGACTTGTGCAATTGGCTTGAAGTTGGCCTCTAGTGCTGCTGTCCACATTCCCATTGAGTTTTTGATGAAGGCTCTGATGATCCTATTGATCTTGTATAGGTCTAAGCATTCCAGGATCCATGTATGAGGTACTGAGTCATAAGCTTTCTTGTAATCCCGGCTGTGCACAGGTTGGTCAGTTTGCTCTCGCAGTCTTGAGTGACTGCTCTAGCTGGTGTTCTGCTACCCTGGTGTCATAGCCAAGCATGTCAAGATGCTGCCGTGGTATAAATCAACTCACTGGTTTCAGTGATGGGACTGTCCATAGTGCTGCTTCTAGTAGACTTTCAGAGGGTACATCATGGAGTCTTGGTAATAGACCTTGGGGGTCCAGGTTTCCAGCTTATCTTTCAGGTCAGCTGCTCTGGCATTCAATAATGTAACAGCTGTTCTTAGGGTTTGGTACCCAATCTTGGAATCTCATAGCTGAGTAATATGACAAAAGAATGCATTATCCACTTTTCCTCAGGAGTCACTAATCAAAGTCCATTCAGCTCAGAGCAGACTGCCCCACCTGCAAAGAAAACACCTGTTCAAGACAAAAGTATGTTTCAAAAAACTACAATACTTCTAATTTTTAAAGACCAGGAAGTGAGATCATTTAAATAAAGTAATATTTGATCTGACTACATCTTCCAGGTGGGAGGGGTCCCAGTGAGAAGGAAGATGGTGTATTCAGCATCATTCTGCTGGGACAAACTGGGACTGGAAAGAGTGCATCTGCAAACACTATCCTGGCTGCTGGGAAGCACGACCGGGACAAAGGCCAGGTCTTTGAAGCCAAGCTGAGCTCCATGCCAGTCACCACCAAGTGTAAGGACAAAATCATATCGATATCTGGAACAAAGGTCAGAGTGGTCGATACCCCAGACTTCTTTTATGAAGATGAACCTGTAGACGAGGCACAGGTAGAGGAGTGTAAGAAGTACTGTCAGGAAGGGCGGTGTGTGGTGTTGCTTGTGATACAGCTGGGGAGGTTCACACAAGGTGAGAAAGGAATATTAGAGAAGCTGGAAGACAAGCTTGGCTGGGAAATCCGGAAAAACACAATCGTCCTGTTCACACACGGAGAAGATTTGAAAGGACCGGTGGAAACGTTTGTCGGTGAGCGGCCTGACCTCAAACACATCGTGGACTCTTGCAGCAATCGTTACCATGTATTCAACAACAAGTCCAAGGATGCTAAACAAGTCACTGCACTCTTCAAGAAATTTAGAAATGAAAGCTTTTTAAAATTATCACCACAGTCAGAGTGCTGTTTATTGTAACTACTGCTGATTCACACTGATACCTATTAGTTTGTGTGGAGTGTTGTCATGACTTTAATCTGGAATATTCAGACAAACAGAATAAAGATGAACGTTAGTGAATAATGTAGCCTATTATGAAACTGTGATATGAAACGGTCTGCTAAGCGCACTGACTCTAACAGAGTCAAGTCAAAGATTTAGAAATGTTGAGGGGAGCTTGTTATGAAATGTCAGTGTTGAATAGAAATTAAATGCTTATGAATAAAATTTGATTTTATAGCTGCTTTTTCCTGTGACTGATGTTTGAATAAAGCGAGAATGTTCAAAGAGCTTGAACAGCCAATGCAGTGAAAAACAAACTTTACAAGACACTCACATGTTAAGGCCATTTATTTCTAATATTCTAATATCACTGACACATCAGTGTGTTCTGAGCCTACAACAACAGCAGCAACAAAAAAAATGTCTATACTATGCTGTAAATGTGGTTACCTGCTTGATATGGATAACTCGGACAGCTGGAGAAAAATATTAAATGCATTTTTGCACAAAATGACTGTGTGAATAAACTGGATGAATGACATTCACATCATAAATAACGGTGACCTTACAGAGAGTAGGCCTGATTGTTGAAACACTTTAAATTAAAAGCAGCCCTTCTGCAGGGTCGGGGGGTCCTATCACAGCTGTCGTAGGGGCAGGGTACACCATTCAACCACTCACACTCACACCTATGGGCAATTTTAAATCACCAATTAAAGTAACCCGAGTAACTGCATGTCTCTGGACTGTGAGAGGAAACTACCACTACTAGATAAAAATCTAATACAAGAATTCTGTGAAACTTGTTGGCACCATTCATAAAAAGAGGACAGCCGGGGGTCTCTTCTGGACAGCACGCATTTTAAATAAGGTCACAGTACAAACACAATGAAACAAATGCTTAAACTGCTGTGATGGTTGCCAAGTGTTAAACCTGAGTTTTGTTTGGTAAATACATTTTAAAATTGTATTAATTTTCAATTCTTTTTCCAAGACGTTGGCTGGCTGGTGCAGTAGCAGCTGGGCGGGGTTAGAGGGATTTAGAGGCGAGCACGAGGGCAGCATGTGGAGAGTCACCTGAGTGAGAGTGGGTTTATGAGCCAGTGAGGGCAGAAGTTCATGATTTGAACCACAGTGCCTTATGTAAGTTTGCCCATGTATATATGCATGTATGTGTCATAGGGTTGGACCCATGATGCAGAGCTGAACTCCAAGCAGCTTTAAAGCTGGAGGCTCTCACTACAAAACCCTAAACTAAGGCAGAACCTGAGTCTGCTATACTGAACCTTGGCAACAAAACACAACAAAGCACAGAGCAGAACTGAGGGTTTAAATACACACAAGGTAACTGGGGAGAGTGGAGACAGCTGGGAACAACAGGTGAACCAAATGAGACTAATGACACAAAAGAAGCAAAACTGAACACAAAGCAGAGGGAACACGGGACTGTCAGAATAAAACAGGAAGTGACCAAACAAAACACAAACACATACTTGACACAACATGAGGAACAACAGACAGACCCAGGAAGACGAGAAGAAGAAGGGGAGATAGGGATGGATACAACAACTGTAACTAAACACAGAATTCAGAAACTGTAACAAACTGAGAAAATAAACTGTAAACAACATTAAAACACAACTAGAGATATGACAAAAACAGCACAAACAAACACTGGGCAAACAGCCCAGGACCATCAGTTAGTTTTTGTTTCCTTTGCAAGCAGAGGGGTGAATCAATTATTCAACTGATGGATTATTAGAGCTGTCAATCATTTCACCAAGTTTGGCTTTTATGCATTTGTAGCGTATTAACCCGAATATCCAGCAGGAGCCCTGAAACACTGTGTGGATGTCAGGAAACATCTGAAGTCATTGGAAACAGTAAATATGGAGATGAAGGGGTTAAAATACTTATTTTTGGTTTGGTCTTCCTAAAAAATGTTTCCTCAGTGGAAAATAGTCTTTGTGAAAAGTTCACAGTGAGTTCTGTTAATGTTCTCTGTTATCGTTGATCTGCAGCAGGACGGGAACTGTGGCAGCAGTAAAGCCCTAATGTGCTCCATGAGAACATGAAACAGATGATTCACAACAAAACTTTATACCCAAACATCAAAGTGTCCCGTCGAGGCCTGTCTTCCATCCAGTGGTGGATTAAAGACAACTCGAGGCAGATGAAATATTAACAGATCTTTGCAGCTGAAACACTAATTTGGTTTTATTTTCTCAATCTGAAACTCAAATATAATGAAAATACTTTAAAACTTAAATTATTATCATTAAACATCACTTTCTTCTGCTGTCTTAGTGTGCTAGCAATTTAGTAGATGGCTTTGAAAACAATCAATTCCATATTTTGTGGATATCCAAGTGAGCAGCTGCATTCAGAGGTGGAGAAACTTGTGAATTTTAGGATTTTATGAGGTTAATGATTTGATTCATTTTGTGGCTTAATTGCCTTACAGATATTATTTACTTAACGAAGTAGTTTTGTCACGGTGTACACACAGTTCACGTGACCACGCCCGGGCACAGCACGTACTGATCACATTACTGAACCACACTGAACCTAAACCTATTGGTCGCTCGATGCCTGTATGTGAGCCTGTGTCAGAATTTGAGGGTTCCACACTGCCTGGGTCAGAGGTTCTTCATGCCCACTAACGTCAGCCACCAGTCAAGCCATCAGAGGGCCTTTGTCCCCATCATCTGCCCCCTCCCAAGCTTCTGGAGGTGTTCTGCCACCCTTGCCGATATGATGCCAATGAACCAATGAACCATCCTGCATGGGGTCAATGAGGACCAGTTAACCAGTGAACATAAGGCACAGTGGTGTGTTAGGGGTTTACAACCAGTTATAAATCTTAATGCCCCATGATAAACAGAGTCCAGCTGGTGGAGCGAATGAGCAGGTGCATTCATATAAATGATATCACCATAGTCCAGGTGGGGTAAAAAGTGGCAGCAACAAGTCTGTTCCTGGCAGCAAAAGGGAAACATGATCTGTTTCTGAACAAGAACCCCCGTTTCAGCTTCAGTTTCTTTAACAGGTGGCCAATATGTGACTTAAAGCAAAGACTGTTATCAATCACAATACCTAAATATTTATATGGGGTCATGGTTTCAATAATGGTACCCTGAAATGATACGAGAGTTTGAGGTACTGCTGGCAGCCTCTTTTTGTTTGAAAACAACATGACCTTGGTTGGTCTCTGTGTTAAAGCCAAACTGAACTGAGATAGCAGTGACCGAATACTGCTGAAAGCTAACTGCAAGTTTTCAATGGTACAAGCACAGCAATAAATAATTGTGTCATCTGTGTATAAGTGGGTAGATACATTTAGATTCAGTCCCAGACCATTGTGATAAATGGTAGATAATGTAGGATCTAAGACAGAACCCTGCCGAACTTTGTTAATGACATTTAAAAAACTAGAAGAGGAACCATTAAACTGCATTAAACAAAATGCAAAAATCACACTATAATGATTGTAGTGTATGTATGAGCAGTCTTGATGAAACTTTGCATATAATTTGCCTAGGGCACTGAGAGTCCCAACATCAACATGGCATATACAGAGACTTCATACAAATCCCATAATTGTATACATTTTTATATTTGACAGTTCAATTGAGCACCAAATGGAACATCAAAGAATAAAAGCACAGAAAACACAGTCATCAGCTAATAAACTGTTCTGACTCTGACGGGATCCAAATATTCCACTTAATCCCTTTTTTACTTTTATTATAATTAATTTCTTCTTGACACAAATTGTTTTATTTCTATTAGAGAAATAATTTGTGTGTCAGCCTGAGGTGTGTATTTACTGTATGAGGTCCAGGATAAGCTCTCTGTGTGGTGGTCCTGGGTCTTCTGCCCAGTGTTTTCTGTTTTGGGTTACCTTCAGTTTCTTTTTTAGTTTGCTTGTGGTGTAGAGTTCACCTTTTGATATTCCCTTACTGTTGCAGCTTTGAGCATTTTGTTTTGAGTTTGTGTGTTTATTGTTTTCTCTCAGTGTGCCTCCCTTCCTGTGTTCAGTTGTTTATTTTTGTCCCCTTGTCCCGGCTTCAGTGATATGTCCCACCTGTCCCCTTTGTTTCCTCTCCCCTCATTACCTGAAGTGTATTATTGTCTGAGTGTCGCCTTGTCTTTTGTTGCCTCCTCCCTCATTATAATGTGTCTCCCTGCTCCATGATTCCAGTCTACTGGGCCAGCCTTGTTCTGCATGTTTTGGTTTGTTTCCTGTGACTTGCCAGTTACAGTAAAAAGCTGAGTTTGCTCCAGAGCTGGCCTCTTCAGAAACTATTGTGCATCTGTGCTGACCACCCTAGAGACTCTTGCCTCACCCCAGAAACTGCTTGTATTCCACAGTCTGTCCCTGTACTTGTCCCTGCACCTGTTCCTGTTCTGAGAGTAGGGGTGGCTAAGCCTCAGCATCACCCCCAGTCATCAGAGGAGTTGGTTGTGAGCCCCGCGCAGCCCCAGCCTGTGCAACCTGAGTGTCCTGTGCAAACCTGAGCCCACACCCTGAGGGTCCAACACCACCTGAACCTAAACCTGTGGGTCCCTCGCTGCCTGTACACCAACCTTTGTCAGAATTTAAGGGTTCCACACTGCCTGAGTCCAAGGGTCAAGTGTCACCCAGTTCCGAGGGTCTATGCATCCACTAATGTCAGCCACCACCCAAGCCATCAGAGGGCCTTTGTCCCCATCATCTGCCCCCTCCCAAGCTTCTGGAGGTGTTCTGCCACCCTTGCTGACATCCATAACTTGTTACCTGTGTGGATGTTTTTTGAACTCTAGGTACTGTTTGGAATCCTTCAATCTAGCCGAGTTTAACGCACCATGTGATGTCATATTCTGCCATAAGAAAACTTTTTTTTAACTTTTTAAAGCATTTTTTCAATGGTCACCAAAATCACCTCAGATCATCTGCAGGCTGAGCCTCACAAAAGTTATGGATGGTTTTTTTAATTTTTCAAAGCACTTGCCCATTAGAGCCAATCACATTTGGCAGTAAAGTCACCAAAGAGGAAGTGAGTTCATATTCCAGCCACACTTTAACCAATCAACACCAAACTTGGTGTGTAGATTTGGGACAATAATTTTGGTCACACTTGACCTTTAGGGGGCACTATAATTAGTAAAAAAAAAAAAAAAAAAGTGTTTTCCACATGTGTCCAAATTAACAACAATGTACTTTACCATATCCCTTGCTGGCAGATCTTAACACCTCTTCCTTGCTCTTCTCGCAGCTTGTTTCTTAGCAACTGTTGTATGCCCCCTCCCGCCATTGCTGCTTGCAATTGTTTGTTTTTTGGTTTTCTTTCCTTACACATATAATCTGTCACCATTTGTTGGATTTTGTTTGTCCTTAAATGTACAGAGAGTTTAAAATTTTTTAAATTGATTTAAAACTTAAAATGGAGAACTGAATGAATTTACAATAACACCGTTGACATGGAAACTGATTTCAAGTTGAGCTTTTAAGTGTTTAATGCAGAAACCATTTCTTCAAAAAAAATGCCAACATTATAATCTAAACACGTTCTGACTGATAGGAATAAAAAATTTATTACCATTATCGAGATCAACCTAAGTAATAATCTGCATGGTCCGAGGGTTCATCCCGGTCCCCAGAGTCATTTTGCTACACATCCACAATGAAGGGACTGTTGTGAAGCAGCTTTTATGATGATGTTTTATATTCATACGTGCCTTAAAGACATGGTAATGATTACCTCACCTGGCTAACAACTCTCTGATTTTAGGGTTGGTGTCTTTCAAATAATCTTGTATGGTCATCTTCTTCAGCATGTCACCATGAGTGAACAGGACAATCATGTAGTTTGATACCTCAAGTCCAAAGAGTTTCTCCAGGGCTTGCAAAGAATTGGCTTCTCCTTGGGTAAACCTGCCAATCTGAAGGACCAGCAGGAAGACGTGAGGGCTGGGAGTGCTCATGTGGATGCATTTTGAAATCTCTTTCTTTATGATGTCTGAAGTTTTAAACGTA
Source organism: Pterophyllum scalare (assembly GCA_024447675.2). Lineage (NCBI taxonomy): Eukaryota > Metazoa > Chordata > Actinopteri > Cichliformes > Cichlidae > Pterophyllum > Pterophyllum scalare. The sequence continues at coordinate 2,586 of JAMQGT020012122.1, read as the reverse complement.
TCCAGAATGCCGGGGGTATCAACCACATGGATCTTTCTTTTGCAGTCTCTAACTCATTCTATTTGAAAGGTCTCTGTCACTGACTCTGATCTCACTTCAGACTGAAAAAACTATTTTCCTATGATGGTGTTGCCAGTGGCGCCCTTCCCAACACCAGTTTTGCCAATCATCACTGTCCTCAGTGGATCACCTGCAGAAAGAACATTTTTTGTTAAACTTATTGTATTTTTAAATGAAGCCTATTCATGAGTTAATGCAGTATTTGTATCCAAATATATTTGTTTGAACTGCAGGTCTATTCTTTACATCACTTCCTCTTTCACGTCATTTCTTGCTCACCTGTGTGAGCCAATCAGCCTCTGTTTCCTGTGATATAAATCTCAGTGCTCTTCTGTCATTCTGCCTTTCTGTACTACCCACCTCCTTCCCATCTGCAACACAACTTAGAGATCCACATCCAAGCCTCCACTTCCTTCTTCTCCACCACCACCAGTGTTTAGACTTTGGAGGGGTTCTGTCCTACATCCTACCATTGTTGCTAAGTATCTTCCCCAAGTATAAGTTCTGTGTGTCAGTAAATGAAGTTAAAATCTTTAAAACGATCTCTCCTTTCATTCTGCTGGAAGTCTAAATTTAGTCTGAAGTAAATCAAAGCTCCAACTTCACCTTTTGGTATCGACTTGCTGCTGCCCATCTCTGATCTGCTCGTGACTTCATGGAGAAGAACTGAAACATTAACGTTAGAGTGAAGACAGCACTCTGCCCACAGGGTGGCGCTAATCTCTCAGCCTATAGAACATCAGCCTGACTCTGACCTGTTTCAAACGTAGTTCAGAGACTGCTGCGGAGTTCATGATTAAGCAGCACCAAGATGAGATCTGCCCAGCCTCCATGTACAGTGAGTGATGACTGTACAGCTTTATTACTTCTGTCAAGGTTCAACACAATCATGAGTCAAGAAAGACAGATAGATAGATCTGGGTTACCAGAGTTATCACTGCTGTGTGTGAGAGATGGTGTTCCATCCGTAGGTGGAACACAATAGAGAAAACTGACAGATCAAGTAGGCACATTTTTAAGCAGAGGAAAATAGGGCTCTGTTTAAGTTAAGGGTGAGTGCTAGGGTATCATTAGTCCATACTGCATGCTTATAAAATATCTCAGTTTTTTTGTTTTGCTTTGTCTGCAGAAAATGCTGGGAATCATCTCTCTGTTTGGAAAGAACACTGATTCAGCCAAAGAAGAGACTGATGTGATGCGAACCACTCCAGAGCAGACTCATTATCAAAAGGCAGGTAAGAAAACCAAGACATGCTTCTGCATGATATCGCATCAAGATGTCGCTAGAGACTCTAAGAAGAGCTGTTTCTATCAATCTTTTTGTAAGACATGTGAAAGCTCTGACATTCCCTAAAAAAGCGGACTAACAGATGAAGCTGTGATTTATGTCCAGCAATGCAAACAGAAGCTGAAGCAGTTTCTTACTCAGTGAGTCAACCACAGTTCTCAGTGGTTCCCACACATTTACACTCTTTCTGTGCATTGGGTGGGATGTATGAGGATGTTTTATAACTCCAAAACAGTCTGACTAATTTACTTGAGTTTGCCTAAAACTGATGTCTAAATGTCTTCAACTGTTGTTAACGTTAAAATATTTTAATAAAGTTTTTGCGACAGTTTATGACCATTTAATTTCTAAAGTAATTGTTCAGTAAACATAACACTGACAAGCTGCAACCAAGCTCACTTTTTTTTTTTTACTGAGGATTTCATTATTTCTGCTTGACTGGATAAAAAATGTGTAATTACAGTGTGTCACAAAAGTGAGTACACCCCTCACATTTCTGCAGATATTTAAGTATATCTTTTCATGGGACAACACTGACAAAATGACACTTTGACACAATGAAAAGTAGTCTGTGTGCAGCTTATATAACAGTGTAAATTTATTCTTCCCTCAAAACAACTCAATATACAGCCATTAATGTCTAAACCAGCAGCAACAAAAGTGAGTACACCCCTAAGAGACTACACCCATAAATGACCAAATTGAGCACTGATTGCTCATTTCCCCTCCAAAATGTCATGTGACGCCTTAGTGTTACTAGGTCTTAGGTGTGCATAGGGAGCAGGTGTGTTCCAATATTGAGAGTACAGCTCTCACATTTAAATCTACAGTTTGTCCACAACACCACAAACCCATGTTCGAACATAAGGATGTAAATAGAGTGCACAAGGCACCAGGGCACCCGAGGTCACAGGTCGATCATCGATTTTGTAATCAAATCACCTAGATCTGCGGCCATATGTTCTGGACACTCAAGTGAAGAGAGGAGCTGAGCTGTCAACTGATCACCACCTGGTGGTGAGTTGGATCAGGTGGCAGGGGAGGAAGCTAGACAGACCTGGTGCACCTAAACGTGTTGTGAGGGTTTGCTGGGGAGACCTGGCAGAGGCCCCAGTCCGCAAGACCTTAAACCCCCCCACCTCCGGTAGAACTTTGACATCATTCTGAGGGAATGGACCATGTTCCGCACCTCCATTGTTGAGGCTGCTGCTCAGAGCTGTGGATGGTTGGTGCCAGAG